>CM060972.1:12349904-12887404 GCA_030765045.1 Tenodera sinensis
GTGTATATTCTGGTACTATGTTGATATCTGAGTGTGTGTCTACAGGCTATGTCCCCCAACTATTTGTGGTTGATCATGTGTATATTCTGGTACTATGTTGATATCTGAGTGTCTCACTACAGGCTATGTCCCACAACTATTTGTGGTTGATCATGTGTATATTCTGGTACTATGTTGATATCTGAGTGTGTGTCTACAGGCTATCTCCTCCAACTATTTGTGGTTGATCATGTGTATATTCTGGTACTATGTTGATATCTGAGTGTCCCACTACAGGCTATGTCCCACAACTATTTGTGGTTGATCATGTGTATATTCTGGTACTATGTTGATATCTGAGTGTCTCACTACAGGCTATGTCCCACAACTATTTGTGGTTGATCATGTGTATATTCTGGTACTATGTTGATATCTGAGTGTCTCACTACAGGCTATGTCCCACAACTATTTGTGGTTGATCATGTGTATATTCTGGTACTATGTTGATATCTGAGTGTCTCACTACAGGCTATGTCCCACAACTATTTGTGGTTGATCATGTGTATATTCTGGTACTATGTTGATATCTGAGTGTCTCACTACAGGCTATGTCCCCCAACTATTTGTGGTTGATCATGTGTATATTCTTGTACTATGTTGATATCTGAGTGTCTCACTACAGGCTATGTCCCCCAACTATTTGTGGTTGATCATGTGTATATTCTGGTACTATGTTGATATCTGAGTGTCTCACTACAGGCTATGTCCCACAACTATGTGGTTGATCATGTGTATATTCTGGTACTATGTTGATATCTGAGTGTCTCACTGCAGGCTATGTCCCCCAACTATTTGTGGTTGATCATGTGTATATTCTGGTACTATGTTGATATCTGAGTGTCTCACTACAGGCTATGTCCCACAACTATGTGGTTGATCATGTGTATATTCTTGTACTATGTTGATATCTGAGTGTGTGTCTACAGGCTATGTCCCCCAACTATTTGTGGTTGATCATGTGTATATTCTGGTACTATGTTGATATCTGAGTGTCTCACTACAGGCTATGTCCCACAACTATTTGTGGTTGATCATGTGTATATTCTGGCACTATGTTGATATCTGAGTGTGTGTCTACAGGCTATGTCCCCCAACTATTTGTGGTTGATCATGTGTATATTCTGGTACTATGTTGATATCTGAGTGTCTCACTACAGGCTATGTCCCACAACTATTTGTGGTTGATCATGTGTATATTCTGGTACTATGTTGATATCTGAGTGTCTCACTACAGGCTATGTCCCACAACTATGTGGTTGATCATGTGTATATTCTGGTACTATGTTCATATCTGAGTGTGTGTCTACAGGCTATGTCCCACAACTATTTGTGGTTGATCATGTGTATATTCTGGTACTATGTTGATATCTGAGTGTGTGTCTACAGGCTATGTCCCCCAACTATTTGTGGTTGATCATGTGTATATTCTTGTACTATGTTGATATCTGAGTGTCTCACTACAGGCTATGTCCCCCAACTATTTGTGGTTGATCATGTGTATATTCTGGTACTATGTTGATATCTGAGTGTCTCACTACAGGCTATGTCCCCCAACTATTTGTTGTTGATCATGTGTATATTCTGGTACTATGTTGATATCTGAGTGTCTCACTACAGGCTATGTCCCCCAACTATTTGTTGTTGATCATGTGTATATTCTGGTACTATGTTGATATCTGAGTGTCTCACTACAGGCTATGTCCCCCAACTATTTGTGGTTGATCATGTGTATATTCTGGTACTATGTTTATATCTGAGTGTCTCACTACAGGCTATGTCCCCCAACTATTTGTTGTTGATCATGTGTATATTCTGGTACTATGTTGATATCTGAGTGTGTCACTACAGGCTATGTCCCACAACTATTTGTGGTTGATCATGTGTATATTCTGGTACTATGTTGATATCTGAGTGTCTCACTACAGGCTATCTCCCCCAACTATTTGTGGTTGATCATGTGTATATTCTGGTACTATGTTGATATCTGAGTGTCTCACTACAGGCTATGTCCCACAACTATTTGTTGTTGATCATGTGTATATTCTGGTACTATGTTGATATCTGAGTGTCTCACTACAGGCTATCTCCCCCAACTATTTGTTGTTGATCATGTGTATATTCTGGTACTATGTTGATATCTGAGTGTCTCACTACAGGCTATGTCCCACAACTATTTGTTGTTGATCATGTGTATATTCTGGTACTATGTTTATATCTGAGTGTCTCACTACAGGCTATGTCCCCCAACTATTTGTGGTTGATCATGTGTATATTCTGGTACTATGTTTATATCTGAGTGTCTCACTACAGGCTATCTCCCCCAACTATTTGTGGTTGATCATGTGTATATTCTGGTACTATGTTTATATCTGAGTGTCTCACTACAGGCTATGTCCCACAACTATGTGGTTGATCATGTGTATATTCTTGTACTATGTTGATATCTGAGTGTGTGTCTACAGGCTATGTCCCACAACTATTTGTGGTTGATCATGTGTATATTCTGGTACTATGTTGATATCTGAGTGTCTCACTACAGGCTATGTCCCACAACTATTTGTGGTTGATCATGTGTATATTCTGGCACTATGTTGATATCTGAGTGTGTGTCTACAGGCTATGTCCCCCAACTATTTGTGGTTGATCATGTGTATATTCTGGTACTATGTTGATATCTGAGTGTCTTACTACAGGCTATGTCCCACAACTATTTGTGGTTGATCATGTGTATATTCTGGTACTATGTTGATATCTGAGTGTCTCACTACAGGCTATGTCCCACAACTATGTGGTTGATCATGTGTATATTCTGGTACTATGTTCATATCTGAGTGTGTGTCTACAGGCTATGTCCCACAACTATTTGTGGTTGATCATGTGTATATTCTGGTACTATGTTGATATCTGAGTGTGTGTCTACAGGCTATGTCCCCCAACTATTTGTGGTTGATCATGTGTATATTCTTGTACTATGTTGATATCTGAGTGTCTCACTACAGGCTATGTCCCCCAACTATTTGTGGTTGATCATGTGTATATTCTGGTACTATTTTGATATCTGAGTGTCTCACTACAGGCTATGTCCCCCAACTATTTGTTGTTGATCATGTGTATATTCTGGTACTATGTTTATATCTGAGTGTCTCACTACAGGCTATGTCCCCCAACTATTTGTTGTTGATCATGTGTATATTCTGGTACTATGTTGATATCTGAGTGTCTCACTACAGGCTATGTCCCCCAACTATTTGTTGTTGATCATGTGTATATTCTGGTACTATGTTGATATCTGAGTGTGTCACTACAGGCTATGTCCCACAACTATTTGTGGTTGATCATGTGTATATTCTGGTACTATGTTGATATCTGAGTGTCTCACTACAGGCTATCTCCCCCAACTATTTGTGGTTGATCATGTGTATATTCTGGTACTATGTTGATATCTGAGTGTCTCACTACAGGCTATGTCCCACAACTATTTGTTGTTGATCATGTGTATATTCTGGCACTATGTTGATATCTGAGTGTCTCACTACAGGCTATCTCCCCCAACTATTTGTTGTTGATCATGTGTATATTCTGGTACTATGTTGATATCTGAGTGTCTCACTACAGGCTATGTCCCACAACTATTTGTTGTTGATCATGTGTATATTCTGGTACTATGTTTATATCTGAGTGTCTCACTACAGGCTAACTCCCCCAACTATTTGTTGTTGATCATGTGTATATTCTGGTACTATGTTGATATCTGAGTGTCTCACTACAGGCTATGTCCCACAACTATTTGTTGTTGATCATGTGTATATTCTGGTACTATGTTGATATCTGAGTGTCTCACTACAGGCTATGTCCCACAACTATTTGTGGTTGATCATGTGTATATTCTGGTACTATGTTGATATCTGAGTGTCTCACTACAGGCTATCTCCCCCAACTATTTGTTGTTGATCATGTGTATATTCTGGTACTATGTTTATATCTGAGTGTGTGTCTACAGGCTATGTCCCCCAACTATTTGTTGTTGATCATGTGTATATTCATGTACTATGTTTATATCTGAGTGTGTGTCTACAGGCTATGTCCCCCAACTATTTGTTGTTGATCATGTGTATATTCTGGTACTATGTTTATATCTGAGTGTGTGTCTACAGGGTATGTCCCCCAACTATTTGTTGTTGATCATGTGTATATTCTGGTACTATGTTTATATCTGAGTGTCTCACTACAGGCTATCTCCCCCAACTATTTGTTGTTGATCATGTGTATATTCTGGTACTATGTTTATATCTGAGTGTGTGTCTACAGGCTATGTCCCCCAAGTATTTGTTGTTGATCATGTGTATATTCTGGTACTATGTTTATATCTGAGTGTGTGTCTACAGGCTATGTCCCCCAACTATTTGTTGTTGATCATGTGTATATTCTGGTACTATGTTTATATCTGAGTGTCTCACTACAGACTATCTCCCCCAACTATTTGTGGTTGATCATGTGTATATTCTGGTACTATGTTTATATCTGAGTGTGTGTCTACAGGCTATGTACCCCAACTATTTGTTGTTGATCATGTGTATATTCTGGTACTATGTTGATATCTGAGTGTCTCACTACAGGCTATGTCCCACAACTATTTGTTGTTGATCATGTGTATATTCTGGTACTATGTTGATATCTGAGTGTCTCACTACAGGCTATGTCCCACAACTATTTGTTGTTGATCATGTGTATATTCTGGTACTATGTTGATATCTGAGTGTCTCACTACAGGCTATCTCCCCCAACTATTTGTTGTTGATCATGTGTATATTCTGGTACTATGTTGATATCTGAGTGTGTGTCTACAGGCTATGTCCCACAACTATTTGTTGTTGATCATGTGTATATTCTGGTACTATGTTGATATCTGAGTGTCTAACTACAGGCTATGTCCCACAACTATTTGTTGTTGATCATGTGTATATTCTGGTACTATGTTTATATCTGAGTGTGTCACTACAGGCTATGTCCCACAACTATTTGTTGTTGATCATGTGTATATTCTGGTACTATGTTGATATCTGAGTGTGTGTCTACAGGCTATGTCCCCCAACTATTTGTTGTTGATCATGTGTATATTCTGGTACTATGTTTATATCTGAGTGTGTCACTACAGGCTATGTCCCACAACTATTTGTTGTTGATCATGTGTATATTCTGGTACTATGTTTATATCTGAGTGTGTGTCTACAGGCTATGTCCCCCAACTATTTGTTGTTGATCATGTGTATATTCTGGTACTATGTTGATATCTGAGTGTCTCACTACAGGCTATGTCCCACAACTATTTGTTGTTGATCATGTGTATATTCTGGTACTATGTTTATATCTGAGTGTCTCACTACAGGCTAACTCCCCCAACTATTTGTTGTTGATCATGTGTATATTCTGGTACTATGTTGATATCTGAGTGTCTCACTACAGGCTATGTCCCACAACTATTTGTTGTTGATCATGTGTATATTCTGGTACTATGTTGATATCTGAGTGTCTCACTACAGGCTATGTCCCACAACTATTTGTGGTTGATCATGTGTATATTCTGGTACTATGTTGATATCTGAGTGTCTCACTACAGGCTATCTCCCCCAACTATTTGTTGTTGATCATGTGTATATTCTGGTACTATGTTTATATCTGAGTGTGTGTCTACAGGCTATGTCCCCCAACTATTTGTTGTTGATCATGTGTATATTCATGTACTATGTTTATATCTGAGTGTGTGTCTACAGGCTATGTCCCCCAACTATTTGTTGTTGATCATGTGTATATTCTGGTACTATGTTTATATCTGAGTGTGTGTCTACAGGCTATGTCCCCCAACTATTTGTTGTTGATCATGTGTATATTCTGGTACTATGTTTATATCTGAGTGTCTCACTACAGGCTATCTCCCCCAACTATTTGTTGTTGATCATGTGTATATTCTGGTACTATGTTTATATCTGAGTGTGTGTCTACAGGCTATGTCCCCCAAGTATTTGTTGTTGATCATGTGTATATTCTGGTACTATGTTTATATCTGAGTGTGTGTCTACAGGCTATGTCCCACAACTATTTGTTGTTGATCATGTGTATATTCTGGTACTATGTTTATATCTGAGTGTCTCACTACAGACTATCTCCCCCAACTATTTGTGGTTGATCATGTGTATATTCTGGTACTATGTTTATATCTGAGTGTGTGTCTACAGGCTATGTACCCCAACTATTTGTTGTTGATCATGTGTATATTCTGGTACTATGTTGATATCTGAGTGTCTCACTACAGGCTATCTCCCCCAACTATTTGTTGTTGATCATGTGTATATTCTGGTACTATGTTGATATCTGAGTGTGTGTCTACAGGCTATGTCCCACAACTATTTGTTGTTGATCATGTGTATATTCTGGTACTATGTTGATATCTGAGTGTCTAACTACAGGCTATGTCCCACAACTATTTGTTGTTGATCATGTGTATATTCTGGTACTATGTTTATATCTGAGTGTGTCACTACAGGCTATGTCCCACAACTATTTGTTGTTGATCATGTGTATATTCTGGTACTATGTTGATATCTGAGTGTGTGTCTACAGGCTATGTCCCCCAACTATTTGTTGTTGATCATGTGTATATTCTGGTACTATGTTTATATCTGAGTGTGTCACTACAGGCTATGTCCCCCAACTATTTGTTGTTGATCATGTGTATATTCTGGTACTATGTTGATATCTGAGTGTCTAACTACAGGCTATGTCCCACAACTATTTGTTGTTGATCATGTGTATATTCTGGTACTATGTTGATATCTGAGTGTCTAACTACAGGCTATGTCCCACAACTATTTGTTGTTGATCATGTGTATATTCTGGTACTATGTTGATATCTGAGTGTCCCACTACAGGCTATGTCCCACAACTATTTGTTGTTGATCATGTGTATATTCTGGTACTATGTTGATATCTGAGTGTCTAACTACAGGCTATGTCCCACAACTATTTGTGGTTGATCATGTGTATATTCTGGTACTATGTTGATATCTGATTGTCTCACTACAGGCTATGTCCCCCAACTATTTGTGGTTGATCATGTGTATATTCTGGTACTATGTTGATATCTGAGTGTGTGTCTACAGGCTATGTCCCCCAACTATTTGTGGTTGATCATGTGTATATTCTGGTACTATGTTGATATCTGAGTGTGTGTCTACAGGCTATGTCCCCCAACTATTTGTTGTTGATCATGTGTATATTCTGGTACTATGTTGATATCTGAGTGTGTGTCACTACAGGCTATGTCCCACAACTATTTGTTGTTGATCATGTGTATATTCTGGTACTATGTTAATATCTGAGTGTGTGTCTACAGGCTATGTCCCACAACTATTTGTTGTTGATCATGTGTATATTCTGGTACTATGTTAATATCTGAGTGTGTGTCTACAGGCTATGTCCCACAACTATTTGTTGTTGATCATGTGTATATTCTGGTACTATGTTGATATCTGGGTGTCTCACTACAGGCTATGTCCCACAACTATTTGTTGTTGATCATGTGTATATTCTGGTACTATGTTGATATCTGAGTGTGTCACTACAGGCTATGTCCCACAACTATTTGTTGTTGATCATGTGTATATTCTGGTACTATGTTGATATCTGAGTGTCTCACCACAGGCTATGTCCCACAACTATTTGTGGTTGATCATGTGTATATTCTGGTACTATGTTGATATCTGAGTGTGTGTCTACAGGTTGTGCCCGACGATATCTGCGCGAGTTGGTTGAAGATATTTGCAGGAAGATGAAGGCTGCTGTGCTCCAGATTGCTTTGAGTCTGCTGTTTGTGAGTGTGAGCTCTTGCAGAACAAACCAGACCGCACCAGGAAAGAGGCAATCGCCCATTGACATAAAAACTCGTAGAGTAAGGCAACTTCCTTTAATGGCAGTACGTCCGCTTATTATTTACTACAATCTTCCTGATAACAGCTCTGTTACAGTCTCCAAGGATAACTACACCGGTAAGGATTAGAATGCATGATTTTTAACAGAAAAAAACATGGGGCGAATTGCCTCCGCGATATCTGTGAGGTCCGCATTCTGGAAGGTCTTGGTTTAGTTCCCGCCTACCGCCTACCTTCCCTGTCGGAAAGAGAATTTTGGAGTTATTTTTCTTTTACCGTAGCGTCGCTAAAAGCTCAAGTGGTCGACTTACGGTCGGGGTAGTCGGCGCTGAGCCCCGCCACCACTTTCTACACTCCTTCGTGGCCTTTGCTGCGGCTGGAGGAGGCAGTGACCGGGCGATAAGGATATCCTCTATATAGGGGATTTTTGCATAACTGGTAAACCATAACAGATAGACAAAGTAGTATTACTACACAAGATGCAGGTCTAGTTAAAGTGGGGTTAACCATTAGACCATTATTTATATCGAACTCAAATAGGACTGCTACGAAAAAAATACTCCCGGTTCAAATTATAAATGTGGATCTAATTAATTTGTTAATGTGGTTGTAAATGATTATTGTTGACAAGAATGAATGAACCACCTGGACTCGGTATAGAAGCTCAAAGCGGCGTACCATTAGTTTGTATGATAGATTGTTTCTGCAATTGCTTCTGCAATCTGGAGTAGCAAAAAGCAACAAAAAGAACTGTAATTTGAACCCTGAGTAATACAACCATGTGTTGAAATAACAGTTATTTTATTATTTTATGTAGTTAGTATTGTTATTGTCGCCATAGCGTCCTGAATGACAGATCATTTCATATTGTGAAAATACACACTTGTCTTGCAGTGAAGTTCTCGTCGGAGATGAAACAATTTATGCTGAATGGAGGACCACTGGGAGAAAATATATACGTCTTCGATCAACTACATTTCCACTGGGCCGAGGATAACAGTGAAGGCAGTGAACACACTGTGAATGGAAAACAGTAAGTAGACCTCAAAATAGTATATAAACGCTCAACTATAGTCCCTCCGGGCTTAAAGTGGTCACGGACATAAACATTACAGTTGTACCACTCCGCCAACAAAGGCGTGTTGACGTTGTCAGTGCACAGCTGTTTACATCTGACTCTTGTTGCAACCGTCATATCTTTCGCTGTAGCAGGAGCAGGGTTGCCAACATTTAAAAGTAAAATTATCGGACCAGCCTCTCAAAATTATAGATTTGGATTCAAAATTATCGTACATCATAAAGCAAACGCTACAATAATAGAAATATCAGTATAATACTTATGAAAATATGAGTAATGATGTTTATTATATCCACTTACAAGATTGATGACCTTAACAAATATTATATTACAACTTTAGCCCTTATGTTTCTCGCACTATTCATCTGAAAGTTCAGCTTCCTCGACCGTTGCAGCATTGCACAAATTTGTAGTTGTGATAAACCTTAACATCTTCTCGGTGACTTAGAGATTTTAAGATCTACCACGTTCTTTCATAAGTTGGGACGACAAAATGAGTTCATTTACCGTATCTAGTGCCAATCTGTTCTAACTTTGGTTTTTATTAAACCCAGTTTAGAAAAAAAACTCTTTAACAAGAAGTGTTTCTGTGGAGCAATGAAACCACTGATAATGCAAAGGCCGCTAGTTCTTTGAAATCAGTATTTCCACCAAGGTGGCATATGGTTAACAGCACTCCAGAAACTGTCAGGTTCAGGCATGTTCTTTATTTCACACGGAATAGCACGTATTCCGAGTTTTCTACCACTTTTCTACACTGATCGTCAATTTTCTGAACAGTGCCTTCTTCATTGAGATTATCAGACCTGGACACACTGGCAATAAGAGGATAAAAGGTAGCAGGCTTAGTAGCTATGGGGTGGAGACAGACAATGAGGACAAAAGTGGTGTGGTTATTTGTAATTAGTTTCACTTCGCTGGAGTGACAAACCAGTGAAAATGATATTTCGTCGATATCGAACTATCATACATTCAAATTATCGTACACCCCCATAGTTATCGTACGGGTTGGCAACCCTGAGCAGGAGTTAGAATTGCACTCTGTTCATATTTATTAAACAAACTAAATTAATTAAATAGAGAAGTTGGTACTCACAAATGTCAAGTACCTAACGTCTTCTTCACATCAAATGTCTTCCGATCAATTATCAGATTAATGCTGTTCCTTTTTGCAAACTAAAACCCAATGTCTTTCAGCAAACTGTGGAACGTGTTTTTTTTTAATTGCTCTGGGTTATTATTCACTAAATAACGTATCTTATCTCGTTGTTAAACAGAAACTATGTACTTTAAACCGAGTATCACTTTTAACAAAATCATCCACTTTCCCTAAAATACTAAATAGCATTTCTAGATTCTTTTTAAGGGTTTTTATAGTTACTGTTTGTTCCATTTCCGTTCTCGTGTGTGTAACAGTGTTCACAGATCCTCCAAACGTCAACTTGATTACGTCTTTCACAGCCAGCATGTCACTTTAACACATTTAATACAATAGTCGTTCCACTACTACTCAGAGGCTGTCCACTTTTATGTTTCTGTGCACTACTCTGAGTAACTCAACAGTCCACCTCATTGACTGCACGCGCGAACACGCACTTCTAACAGGACGACTGTCAGCGCATCGCTTCACTCAAGTAGACAACACAACCGGGGAAGTACCAACTGTCACGTGACAATAAATGCAAGTAAAATATTCATGCTCATGTTTAAACGTTTCAGAAGTTGAGTTACAGTATTTATTTACCAAATTCATTACGTGAATGTATCAAATAAGCGATAATGTACGCATTGTGGTAACAAACTATTTCTAATCGCACTTCAGCACTTCACTCGCTCTAAAAGTTGTGCTACGGCGAAATGTTGACATCCGTACACACTTTAAGGGCGGATCGGGCATAGATATGTATTGAGACACGGAATATTGGCCACCCCTGAGGAAAGCATTGTTGCTTTGTCAAAATAGCTGACTTGTTGGTAACGCAATGGTAGCAGACAGATCACTTCTGCGGCATTCATTTTTGCTCAGTTTAAGTTAGAGTTCTCTAAAGTGTGAACATTTTCTGAAGTGCAATGCAGATTCAGAGAGAACAGAGAACAGAGTGATTTTGTACAACTTCAAATGTGGCTTGAATGAAACACAATCACTTTGGCGCGGCGCTTGAGAGGGGCTTTTGGGGACTATTCTCTGTCACATGCCATTGTGTTGCACTGGTTTGTACAACTTAAGAGGGGCTAGCAATCTCTTAAGATGAAGAGAGAGTGACATCAGCAACTGACTGTCAAAACCATCTCCGCTGTGGAAACAATCACTAGGCAAGATCCAAGATTAACTGCAAGGACATCAGGGATTAGTTCGCCGAGTATTTCAAACATCCTTCATGAACACCTTCGTGGAAAAGAATTTCTTCAAGATGGAAGCCCCATAATAATAGTAATAATAATAATAATAATAATAATAATAATAATAATAATAATAATAATAATAATAATAATAATAATAATAATAATAATAATAATAATAATAATAATAATAATAATAATGACAATAATAATAATAATAATAATAATAATAATAGTAATAATAATAATAATAATAATAATAATAATAATAATAATAATAATAATAATAATAATAATAATAATAATAATAATAATAATAATAATAATAATAATAATAATAATAATAATAATAATAATAATGACAACAAGTATTATTGTTATTGTTATTGTTATTATTATTATTATTATTATTATTATTATTATTATTATTATTATTATTATTATTATTATTATTATTATTATTATTATTATTATTATTATTATTATTATTATTATTATTATTATTATTATCCCCCTCGCTACACTATCTTCCTGGGGAGGGGGGGGGGGTTGGGTCAGTAGTAGTGGAGTAGCTAGTGTGTGGACATTGTTGCTAACAAACGCAGGCCAGGAGAATACTGCCAGCGTTTCTCCCCCACCCTACACTATCTTCCTGGGGAGGGGGGGGGTTGGGTCTGTAGTAGCGGAGCAGCTAGTGTGTGGACAATGCGCTTAACAAACGCAGGCCAGGAGAATACTGCCAGCGTTTCGCCCCCTCCCTACACTATCTTTCTGGGGAGGGGGGGGGGGGGTTGGGTCAGTAGTAGCGGAGTAGCTAGTGTGTGGACATTGTTGCTAACAAACGCAGGTCAGGAGAATACTGCCAGCGTTTCTCCCCCACCCTACACTATCTTCCTGGGGAGAGGGGGGGGGTTGGGTCTGTAGTAGCGGAGCAGCTAGTGTGTGGACAATGCGCTTAACAAACGCAGGCCAGGAGAATACTGCCAGCGTTTCGCCCCCTCCCTACACTATCTTTCTGGGGAGGGGGGGGGGGTTGGGTCAGTAGTAGCGGAGTAGCTAGTGTGTGGACATTGTTGCTAACAAACGCAGGTCAGGAGAATACTGCCAGCGTTTCTCCCCCACCCTACACTATCTTCTCATTCACCGCGTTTCTGCAGGGTCAAGTCTAAATCATCAAGCTGTACGTTTTGTTTCTGCTTGCAGGCGATCGATGGAGGCGCATTTTGTTTTCCGTAAGGAAAACGGCTCTGCAGCGAGTAATGATGATGAGTATGCAGTCATCGGTGTGTTTATACAGGCAAGTCTTGCTTTTACTTACAGAATATACGAGCGAGATGGCCCTCTGATAACATTCTGCAGGCCCCGGTTCGATTACCTTCGGCCATCCTCTCATCGTTAGGCGAAAGCTATCTGTCTCTCTCACTCTACTCTCTCTGTCATATTGCGATTTGCTTTCCGTCATTTCTATTTCATTAACGAAGCACCCCAGTGAGTTTTTAACTAAAATGATGAAAAATTCGATATTTGGATTCTGCCATTAGATTCTGCCCCGAATCTTCCCCCACACGATCTTCTTCTTTCTGTCATGGACTACACCTTAGGTCTGTTCCGGTCTCACACTATCTTCATGTGCGGCCATATTTAAAGGTCCTACACAGGCAGTAGGTTACATCCACCCGCTGAAGTTACAGAAACACTACAACCCATTTTTACTTTCTATACTATGTAACAGGTCGTGAAGACCGGTTAACCGGCCGGGAGGGGTCGGAGCGCTGACCACGTACCACCCTCCAGTACTGCGCCCCACTAGTGACGTCTGTGGTGGGCGGAGGTGCGGGACGCACCAGCTAGGCGGTAGGCCTTAGCTCGGATAGGTTAGGTTAGGTTAGGTCTACTCGTAAAGTAAGTTGGGCAAAAAAGTTACCTCCTTCCTAAGGACGCGCTTGGGTAACGGTAATGCCTCTCCCATCTTCTAACATTTATTCACCCCAACACATATTCCTGTCCCCCTTCCTGCATCCAAACTTAGGTATGCAGGAAGAAACCATGTCCAGAGAAACAGAAGCTTCAAGAAATTAAAACACCTTATACACTGCACAGATAAATTCGCATTAAGCGGCTAGGTGCTGAGCAGATAAACATATCGTACAGGAGAACCTATACGACCTGTTCTCGAATGCTGGAATGCTGAATGCATTCCACCCAAAAATTCGATGTCGCGATATTATCCGAAATATATGTTTTGAGCGCCCTGAATCCCAAAAAAGCATCTGTAGATAAAAGTCCCTGTATCTATGTGCATGTCTGTCCATCTGTGAACAGCATAACTCAAAAACGACAAGTCTATTAGAAACCAAAGTTGGTATTTAAGTTTAATATCTTTCAAGGATGCGACATGAAGATTCTGAAGAAAACTTATCTACGCTAAACTACCCTTTAAATAGAAAATTTTTATAAAGTTTTGATTTTATCGAAAATGGCTCTAACAATTTTGATTAAAATGTCATGTGTTTAAGATGCTTTTATGACAAACGAAATGTATATTTTGAATTTTCTGGCTATAGCCCATGTAGTCGTATTTACTCTGGACGACTTTTGCATAACTGATAAACCATATCTTACTATACAAGAATGTAGTTCTTGCTAAAACAAACAATTTATATCCAAATAAATTTCAGTTGCCTTAGTTACGGAGGAGTGAGAACTTATATTCTAGACTCCCCAGTGGCCTTGGCTGCGGCTGGAGAACGCAGTGGCCGGTAGATAAGGGTAATTTCTGTATAGGAGAGACGTCCTAGAGATGATAATGATAATTATTATTAATTATTATTATTATTGTTGTTGTTATTATTATTATTATTATTATTATTATTATTATTATTATTATTATTATTATTATTATTATTATTATTATTATTATTATTATTATTATTATTATTATTATTATTATTATTATTATTATTATTATTATTATTATTATTATTATTATTATTATTATCTATTATTATTATTACTATTATTAATGATAATAATAATTAATTAATGATAATAATAATTAATTAATGAATTTACTTATTAATTAATTATATACCTTTCTAACAGTTAATTTCATTATGTTATTTTTATTATGACTTTGTTGTGATATTCTTTGTCCATGGGGGAACTTCTGTATTCAGCGGAAGAACATTAATTAAATTAAATTCGAAATAATTTACAATGGATTGTTGAAATAGATGTGCCTTTCTCTACTCACTCTCATAGAAACGCTTCTTATTGAAACAATCTTTTACTACTTGTTAATCGAGAGTAGCTTCCATTAAACATCTTCACATTCCCTTGTAACAGTCAGATTTTTAAATGAAGCTTTAAAATTCAAACCAACTCAAAAAAAGATCTCGGAAATGGTCAATGCCATAAAAAACGGCATTTGACATACTTAAACAACATTAAAACCCTTCCAAGATAAGAGGCTCGTACATTTTAATATATCTTAAACGTGTGATTTTTATTCAAAATGCTTAAATCCATTTTTGAGAAAATAAAAAATAAGGGAAATGTACGTAAAGCGCAGTATTGAGAGGGAGGATTTCTTTGAAATTCCTGATATCGATCTTTGGAAGGTACTCAGCATTGTACGAAGTTTGATATTTAGCGCACAATTTTGTTTATATATTCACAAACACGTGCGCGCGTTTTCTAATAATCCTTTTTACACTCTTTGCTACGTATAATATGTAGGGGAAGTATTTTATTCTCCTTAAAAATGCTATATTGCGATTTCACCGGAAATACATGTTTGGGAATCTGTGAATCTTTAAAGAAGGAGAGAAAACATTTTAGGAAAAGATTCGTGTGTCCGTCTATGAGGAGCATAACTTGTAACCCAAAATTTGGTTAAATATCAAACTTGAATTTAGTATTTTCCAAGGGCGCTACACGAAGGTTTTCTTGAAAATCCCACCACAGACTATCCTTGACACGGAACAATTTTAGAACATTTTATCTTCTCAAAATGGTTCTAATGATTTTGATTAAAATACCATGTGTTTAAATATTTTATGACAAATTAAATGTATATCTTGAACATTCTGCTAATATCCTCAAAGGACCTCTGCAGTCTGGGTGGCATTTGAATATCTGATAAACCATAACATATAGGCAAAGTCTTGGCAAGTAAAAAATGCAGGTATCGTTAAAACACGTAATTTATGTCTAATGTATTTTTGTGCACTAAACCGGAGATATTCCATATTATTTATCAGACGTTTGCAGTACATATAGTTTTCTCAAATGAGGAGTTGTTATCCATTTTTTATCCCCTGATCATTCAAGGGGAACAAAATTTCAAATTCATTACATAGCAATTATTATTTATTTATGCCAACAAACTTACTGTTGGTGTTTTTAAACACACAAGCCGTGTGTGGGCAAAGTTTTAAGAGGTAGAACTGGAACTTAAAAATTCAATGCCACAACTGGGATTTGAACCACAGACCTTCCGCTTGCCTGGCGGACGCTCTAACCACTGAACTTTTGTGACAAACTGCCAGGAGAAATACGAACTGGCTTGAGAATTTAATGCCATTCTGGCAGTTTGTCACAATAGCTCAGTGGTTAGAGCGTCCGCCCGGCAAGTGGAAGGTCTGTGGTTCAAGTCCCAGTTGTGGCATTGAATTTTTAAGTTCCAGTTCTACCTCTTAAAATCATTACATAGCAACCAGCTTTAAACATTTGACTATCGCACAAAGCCTACTATATTCTCATATTCCCCTTGTACCTACAAGGAAATAAGCAATAAGATAATTTCTGTAAATGTTTATCTCAACTAACACGAAGATAGAGGAATAAG
Source organism: Tenodera sinensis (assembly GCA_030765045.1). Classification (NCBI taxonomy): domain Eukaryota; kingdom Metazoa; phylum Arthropoda; class Insecta; order Mantodea; family Mantidae; genus Tenodera; species Tenodera sinensis. The sequence continues at coordinate 12,366,136 of CM060972.1, forward strand.
AGTTTGTAAGAATGGTTAGTGCAAGAGTAGAGAAAATTGTGTGGACGCAATACATATTTTTGTGTATAGGGGACCTCAAAATGTGTACTTTCGTGTGTAACCTTGATATTCAATTAAGCAATCCGTTCCTGCTAGAAAGAGAAAGTAAGTGCATTTTATTGTTCCCCTGAATATACAGAAGTGCAGTATGTGAGTTGATTTCTTTATTTTTCCTTTATTTGTTACAGGCAGGGGGTCAAGACAACCCAAATTTCGAAAATATAACTCAGATTGTAAATCGGTCGTCAGCTTCAGATGAGCCATTTACTGTAACAGCAGCTGAGGCCTTCACTTGGTTTTCAAGGACTCTTCCAAGGAATTCCAAATATTATACATATCCTGGGTCATTAACAACTCCGCCATTCTCAGAGAACGTCGTATGGATCGTCTTTGCTTACGTTGTGTCAATATCTTCTCAACAGGTATGAATATATGATTAATGATTTCCTTCTACTACTTGTGTGTGTGCGTGCGTGTGTGTGTGCATGCGTGCGTGTGTGTGTCTGTATGTGTGAACAGCATAACTCAAAAACGAAAAGTCGGTTAAAAACCAAAGTTGGTATTTAAGTTATCTTTCAAGGATGCGGCACGAAAATTTTGAAGAAAATTCCCCCACCCTAAACTACCCTTTACATGGAAACTTTTTTTGGAAAGATTTGATTTTCTCATAAATGGCTCTAACGATCTTGATTGAAATGCTAAGGTATTTTTATGACAAATGAAATGTATATTTTGAATTTTCTCGCTATAGCCCATGTAGTCGTGTTTACTCTGGATGACTTTGGCATAACTGTTGAACTGTAAGAGATAGACCAAATCTTACTCTACAAAAAATGTTGTTGTTAGATAACGCTGGATTTCTGACAATGAAGTCATTAATCCTCTTGCTCTCCAATGTTTTTCACTGATGGATGGGGCACTAGAAGTGACTGGACATATTTGAAAGTGGTCTCGATCCATTTCCTCTTGCAGATCACATAGAGGACAGAGTGGTGAAGAATATATCCCAATTCTGTTCAAATGTTTTGCCAGACAATCATGTCCTGTAATCAACCTGAAGGCTGCAACTGCCGTTTTTCGAGGATACTCAGGAATTACTGTTTGAATGTTTGGTAGTTCCCATCTTTTATTCTTTGATTTTTCGTAGTAATATTTTGCAATAATTTTTTTTATTCAGAGTTGACTAATCTTTTAGCTGCATAAAATGGTAAATTAACTATTGATTTCTGCACATTGCCGGTACCCTTTTTTGCAAGAAAATCAGCTTTCTCATTACCACTCAGTCCACAGTGAGCCGGTATCCATTGGAAGACTAGGTGTTTTTGAAGTGCTCTTAGATGGGTAAGGATTTTCCAACATTCTATAATTGTTTGGTTTTTTGGTGACAACTTGAAAGTAATTGCTATAATTGCTGCCCTGGAATCTGAGAGAATAACTGCTTGATGAAAATGTGAAATTCATTAAAATGTAGATCTCATTAAAATACACAACTTATGTCCAAATGAATTTTTTTCGGGAGTGAATCATTTTGGAGATATTGTTAGTTGTGTGAGTTTTGAATAGTTTCCAGAAATGGAAAATCGTTATTCAGTTTTCTATATCTTAACCGTGCAAATAGAACGGAATTTGAAAGATTTGACTATCACTCAAGGTCTACTTCATTCCCATATTCCCTTTGTACCTACAAGAAAATGAGCAATAAGATAATTTCTGCAAATGTTTATCTCAACTAAAACGAAGAAGATACAGGAATAAGAGTTTGTAAGAATGGTTAGTACAAGAGTAGAGAAAGTCATGTGAGTGCAACACATCAGATGTTTCATATTAGTTCCCCTTATATTTAACATTCTATTAAATGTACAGGACATTACGGGTATAAGTGCAGATACATATTCTTCTTCTTCAACATGGGTGCGTAAGTGTGGCTCTGTCACGGCTCGGTGACGTAATCTCCCCCACTACAGTCGTCCATTACGTCAGTATGACGTCTGATTGACGTGTTCTGAGCACCGATCGCCGACAGCACACAACAGCAAACAAGATGTGAACAACGCGATGACGTTTACATCCTAACTGGGATAATTATTATTTTATTAAATAATGTAAACATTGTTTCATTAACCGCATCAGTAAATACATTTATAGGAAATTTAACAAAATAGTGGAGCCAGCTATCTGTCGGCAATATGCGTGTTTTCCCGTGCACGCAGTCCTTATGGATGATAAATTCATCAGCTGGCTACAGAAAAATCCTACACAAACTATCTGTTATATTTGAATCCAAATTTTCTGATCTAAAAACATGGGAAATGAACTCTGGCTATTCACAAAACCTTTCAATTTTCATTCATTGTTATCATCGTTTGGGGTGTAAGATGAATTAGAGCATCCAAAACACATGCTTTGTAGCCCAGCTAATGGCAACTTTCGGCACAACGTACTTGTGTCAACAAACTATTTGCAAAATGAGTTTAAAAGGTACTGTAAGATCTACATTAACTGACAAGCATTTAGGTGCATTACCTTGGTTATGTACAACGTCTTTATCCCGGACATTGAGGTGTTAGTGAGATTAAAACGCTTGCAGTCGTCATCACAGAAAAGGAAATAAAGTGTACCTCACACAAAATAAATAACAATTGCACGGATTAGTACACAAACAGACGTATGCAATGCAAAGGCGATTTCCATAGTCCGCCACTGAACAAGTAGGGGAGGCTTCGTTACGTCACAGCAGTGGGTGGAGGACTGAAGCGCTTCCCCTCAGTAGCGTGAGTTGCCCACCCGTGGCTTAGGACATTTAGCCTATTCCGGCTCCAAAGTCTTGTTCCTTTGTCCTTGTGGTTGATAGTTATTTCCTATTTTGCGAATTCTGTTTTCTTCCATTCTATTTAAGAGCTCTTTCCAATTGCTTCTCTATTCTATTATTGCGTTGCTTACTTCTACTTTTAATTTTCGTGCTTCATCGTTTTGTTTCTTGTCTAGTTTTGTATATCCAACTATGGCAGGCATGGGCACGAGAGGAGAGGTAGCGATTGAACTTGCCTTACCCCACATTCTCTTGCCAAGTGACTAAGGTTGCTTTGATACAACACCTGCAGTGGTGGGTTCGTTCTATCTGCGAGGTAGTAACATTTCTACACTGTTATTACTGTTTGTTTATATTAAACATATTTTGCATATAATAATTATTACAGCCACCTACTGTGGTTAGGCAAATTACATAATCTTTAAGTTTTTAACATTCCTTTATCTTATGCATGTAATATTCTTACGCTGCCTTATGATTAACATACTAAATTGTTTTTCTTTCACAATAAGTAAATCAATAAAGTTCCATAGCGATTTAGCCTTAAAAATTTTAAAACTATATGATTAACACAATAAATTCCTTGGTTTTAAACTTAATATTATGTTCAAACTTTGAAACACAAAATACATATTTATATTAAATAAACTAATAAGAAACTAAACCACTAAACAGTAGAATCATATTGTCCCTTTTATATGTTTACAGATATGAGTATTCAAAAAGTACCTTTTGAAACTGTAAACAAAGATCACCAAAGTTTGGTTTATGCTTCTGATCAAGGTAGCGTTTGATTGTGTAACACTTTATATTTGCAAATTGAAATCTACATATCTACCACTCTTCATGAAACAGCCATACTCGCCACTGAATGAGGCGTGCAGGGGAGGCATGGCCGGTGGAGTGAGGCAAAAACGTGTGGCCCAGTTAAGCTGATTTTGTCCATGTCTAAGCTATGGCTCTAAGTAATTTCATTTGTGCTGTTTGTATATTTCTATTATGTTGTGTCATCATTATTCATGTTTCTGAGCCGTGTTTTGCAGCCATTGTTTTATATCACTGTATTATGAAATCCTTCCTTGCTTTATTCTTTAAGGTTCTTTGTGTTCTATCTGTTATGTAGCTGAATTTATTGAATTATTTTTTCAATCTCTATTTCTTTTCTGTATATTATTTCACATTCGAGGAGATTAAATTTTGAGATTTATTCAATTATGTCATTTTCTAAAGCTATTTTAGGTTGAACTGGATGGATGCCTTTAAATGCTATTGTTTTTGTTTTATTTGTAGATATATAATTTATGTGCTTTTGCTATTGATATAACTTTTATGCCATTCTTTGAAGTTCATTCTCGGTGGATTTCTTTTTTTTTTTTTTTTCTGTTAATATTTAATCATCTGCGTATAGTATTGTTTTGCTGACCTTGTCGTTAAATTAATATCTCCTAGTGCTGATATTTTGATTGGAATTTAGGACAGTGTAAGAAACAATATTGTATCAGTATTTGCTTCATTTACGCACTTATAATTTGACTTATTAAGAGTAGTATCTTTTCAGGTTGGTGGGCTGGTCTCGTGATAACGAATGGTGTACCGGAACCTAGTTCCAATGCTTTTTGCAAGGCCAATGACCTCAAAATACCTAGCCCAGTAGGTCACGCGTTGAGGTGTGAAAGAAACCGGATAGTCTATACCCAAAGGCGTTGTTCAGTTCGTGGCGCAGTTGAGACCAAGCAAACAAACAACAGGTACTAAACCTGGTGATTGGTTTGTGGAAAAACTGTTAGACGGAGAGGAAAAACAACTTAAATACCGAAGTGAATACATATTAAGATACCAATGATCAAAATATCTGCACTTGTAACTCCTATAGCTTGTATAATGGGGAAGCATAATGTGTCCACTATTTACTTTTATAGCTCTTTGCTCTTTATCCGTATTTTCTCCACTTTCCTTCACATTACTTTTAAGCACTTTAACTTTAATTTTGCTAAATGACTTCCTGCTTTCTCCATTATATCGATTAATATGAAGCAGATAGAGGAATAAGCGTTTGTAAGAATAGTTTGCACAAGAGTAAAAAAAGGCATGTGAGTGCAACACGCCAGGTCTTTTCATTTTGTTTCACATCAACTTTGTTATTTTCCTATATGAATAGAAATACCAATTCTTCTTCTCTAAAACATGGTAAAAATTACCTGGAAACTTACTTAAGGTTTCTAAAAGGTGTATTTTCTTACACTTTCAGCAATTTAACAAAAATGTTAGGTTCCTTTACAGTTTTAAACACTGTCCCGTCTCCTCGTCCTCAGCAAACATCTAAACCGTTCTATTGATATAGATAAAACTTTGGAAAGAAGCTATCAGACAGAAACTGAGTTTTATTCTTGAATTAACGATACTTGTATATTCTGACAGTTCCCTCGCCGTGCGTTACGCGCGTGGTAAGGGAGTGGCAGAGCGGACTGTTGTCGATAACCAGGTTTAACCTTGAAGCAGCCAGTGGACTCCGAGACGGGATTGCGCGGGCACGAAGTCTATTGGCTACTTCAAGGTAAAACCTAGTTGTCGTGACAACAGACCGCTCTACCACGCGCGTAACGCACGCCAAGGGGACTGTCAGAATACACAAGTTACGTTAATGCAAGTATAATACCTTGCTTATAAATATTTGATTTATCTAAACAAAACCCTGAATATTCAAGCAGACACTTAAAGACTCCTACTTTGCGTTTAAATGAATTTTCGATCTTTTATGTAAAAATATTAAATCGTTTACCAGTTTTGGAAAGTTTTGGGAAGCCACATTTTAAGATCAGTATATCTGAGAGATATGGTCAACAGCGTTTCATTAAAGTATTCTTGTATGTGGATCCTGACTTATTCATCAGAGTTTATGCAAGACTGTGCAAAGCACAAAGTGCATCAAACTACGACAAAATTATCACAAGATGGCAATATCATAAAACGTGGGATCTAACCAATAAATTCTCGGGCGATGCGAGAATCAGACTGTCGAATGATACTTACCTGGGCTATTTCTACACAAAATATGAATTTAAATACTGTCTCGCAAAGATTTGACCAAAAAATTTCAAATTCTATAAAAATATGTCCTAAAATATATTCATTTCGATTAGTGTAGTTCGGCCTACTCAGTACTGCCAACTGAAGAAAATTAAACCCAAGAATTACATGTATTTCGATCTTCTCTTGTTATGACAGACTGAAATAGACCTAATGTAGTAGAACATTAACTGAAGCTGTTATTTTATTACAGATAGAACCATTTCGTCAGCTGACCTACCAAGGCACAGAATTAACTCCAAATTTTCGTCCAACTCAACCATTGTACCGGAGACGTGTTTATTCTTCGGATAATTATCGCCTATATCCAATCAGACGATAATGCTAAGGGCTGCAGAGAGAGAAGCACTTGCACCAGATCTTTCAACCAGTAGCAGTGTTTCTATAGGTGGCAGCTCCACCTCATCAGCACAGAATAGAAACAAAAGAATATTGATTACTTTGTTAAATGCAAATGTAAGAGATACCATCTCTATACTTGTTTTCATCTATGTTTCTTATGTGGAAGCAATTCAAAATAAAGACTAAATATATAAGGGAAGTGTTTATTTTATCAGCCAACTCGCAAGGGATATGCGCATCATTCCTGCTTACAGTACTAATAAGTATGTGATCGAGCAGGCGTAAATGAAGTAATTATACGTCTGATGGTTGCACCTTTACTGAACACCATTAATGTGCAGGTTTCCACAACCAGAAGAAAGTGCAAATTAGATATTCTGTGGTGTAACTATCGATTAATCTCGCACTTTCCATCGAAGAACAACTAGCACGAGTCTAGAAAGAATAAAAATGTGGGACCCGAGTGACGGTGAGATGCAACTTACACCACCTGAAATTTCTGCAAAGGCACACGATGTGACTAATAACTTATTGCTGAAACAATCCAGGGTCATTCTTCAGTATGCTGGCCCAATTTCACCCTGATTAAAAACACGTTAATTTTCTTAAAATGTTTATATACATCTAACCTAACAAAACCTAACCTCAATCTAACTCGTTTTATGAATATAGTAGTAAAACATCTGATGTGTTGCACTCACATAACTTTCTCTACTCAAGTTCTAACCATTCTTACAAACTCTTATTCCTATGTATTCTTCCTGTTGGCTCACATGAGCTCGTTATCGACGGGCCCTTAAACCCTACACATTCACTCACTCACCTTCATACTAGTTGAAATAAACATTTGCACAAATTATCGCTTATTTCCTTGTAGGTACAAGGGAATATTAGAATTCAGTAGGCTTTGTGCGATAGTCAAATCTTTTAAAGCTTTGAGATTCCGTTCTCTTTGCACACGTAACGTATAAAAAAATGAACAATGATGATCCATTTCACGAATGTTCTAAGTTTTCCGAAACTCACACACATAACAAGGAATACCTCTGAAATGGTTCACCCTACAAGAAAATTTATTGAGACATAAATTGTGTATTTTAGCAAGATTTATATTTTTTGTATAGTATAATTTGGTCTATCTCTAACAGTTTACCAGTTATGCAAAAGTCGTCCAGAGTAAATACGACTACAGGGGCTATAGCCAGAAAATTCAAGATATACATTTCATTTGTCATAAAAATATCTCAAACATTTGACATTTTAATCAAAATCGTTAGAGCCATTTTCAAGAAAATCAAAATTTTCGAAAAATGTTCCATGTAAAGGGTAGTTTAGGATGGGGCTATTTTCTTCAAAATCTTCATGTCGTATCCTTGAAAGACATTAAACTTAAATACCAACTTTGGTTTTTAACCGACTTTTGGTTTTTGAGTTATGCTGTCCACAGGCACACAGACAATAGACACACACACACGGACTTTTTATAAAAATGTTTTCTTTTTTATTCAAGGGTCCTCAAAACATATATTTCCGGTGAAATCTCGACATCAAATTTTTGGGTGGAATACAATACTTCCCCTACTTACCAGTAGAGGAAGTAAAAAAAAAGTTTCCTCAAAACTATACTATACATATATACGCGCGCGCGCGCACACACACACACACACACACACACACACACACACACACACACACACACACACACACACGCTATACTACATCTACACGAGTGTACCCTGATTATCTGATCTCCCTAAATAGCTAGGAAGGTATTGTGGCTCCATTTATATTATTAAAGTGAGTGTTTACAGCATTTTGAGAATGTGCCAAATTGGGTCAGCATACTAAAGAACGTGGAAATGAAGATACCTTTACGACAAATTCTCTGCACAATTCATGGATTAGGGAAAATCAAAATGCATAACCTCATTTTCAGCAAATATATTCCTGATGCACTTTGAATAAGTGTCGCAAAATATGAAATCATCGACCTTGTGAACTCACTCTATTTTGAAATGAAATGTTCAAGGTCGAGATCAGAATAAAATCAATACTTTCGCGCCTGCGCACATATCACAGCCCTGCCAGCTGTTTTACTGCGAAGGTAAGGCCAATAGATTTATTGACTGAGATAAGCATAGAATATTAAAAATAATTTATACTTTTTTTAGTGAGAGATATATTCGATCATAAACAGACGTATGAAATTTGTAGATAATGTAATTAAAATACTCGCATCCTAATCACTGCCATTATAATCTCGTTGCATAATATACTATTGTACACCTCAAATACATGAAACGATTAGCAAAGACTATATTATTAGGTTTCTCAATCTCTCCGTATAAGAATAAGATAATATCCTGGCTCATAACAGGAGCAGCAAATTTGTATTGCCACCACGTAGCTGAAATTCATACTGCTCCTCTTAGGGTCGAGTTAATTAATCGATGTAAAATTTTAGCATAATTTTAAGGTGATTTAACATTAAAGTTAACGTGAACTCTTGTTTCATCGAACAATGTTAGCCGCAGCATTATGTTAAACTTGCTGTTAAGTTAACATCACTGTAACATGATCACTTTATCCCACAGCAATCCCCAAACGGAGATCCACGGAGATCCCAAACGGAGAAATCTCTTGCATATGGCAGTAGCCAATAGGAGCACGCTACAATGTGCTGTCATTTACTCAGGAGAACGTCTTTGTCCTTGAACGCGCAATCGTGCTGTGGTGTGGGGAGCGTCTTGGTACGATGTAAACAGAGAAACACCAGCAGTTCAAAAGTACTGTCCATAATGCAGTTGGACTGTAAGCAGTGAGTGCTACTACAATATTATATTGTAAGGTTCTTGAGTCTCCAATAAACATAATTCATTAGTGATACTACTGGAAGTATAATGGTAATTGCATTTCTAACTTCCGTTAATGAAACCGGCTCTTGAGACCTTAATAATTTATACAGAAAGACACAAAACTCCAATTAGATAGGACATTGTTTCTCGCTGTTGAATGCACAAATGCATTTGGATAGGACGCCATGGCTGACAACATTAGATTATTTTTAATGACCCGCTGGTAAAGTTGAGGATCGCATCATATAAATGCACTCTTGAACGACGCTCAACTATATCGTTATCATTGTTAAAGGAGGTCAGGTACAAAGTGCTGCAAGTGAAACATAATGTAAATGAACTATATTCAAAACCTAACCAAGATAATTATGTTAATTTATATCTTAATGTTAATTATATATTCTCTAAGGTAACCTAGTGACCTGTATGAAACGATGCCGAAATTACACATCCAGTAAATAAATCATCATTTAAAATTAAATTAATAAATGAAGAAGTAATTATAATCATAATATATTATGGGTAAAAATTAATAAGGAAACCAAGCAAAGAGAACCGCTTTACATTTGAATATCAGAAGAATGTGTTGTATATAGTTGAATGTAAATTTGCCAGCACAGGAAAATAGCCTTTGATTCTTGGGAAGATAGGTAATTAGTATCGATGGGATTCCTTAGGCAAATTCGTAGAATTCGCTCGGGTCGCCGGGCGAACGTAATTAGCGCAGTAAAACAGGATTGTCAGATGAACTACCGTGCTTGGATGAGCATTTCTCAGAATTTTATAGATGAAGTTAGGGTGGAAATCAAACAACCTTTAAAATTGTAGAAAATATGTTGCAATGTAGTATTAGTAGCTAAAAGTGGCGATGTTGAAATTTAGTAACGACTAGGGGAAGATTATTAGTAGTAGCATTGATTTGGATCGATTTCACTTCTTCCGGGGGCTTCGGTACGTCTGGAGTGCAGAGCCTTCAATCATGACACACTACCACTCCCGAAGCCATTGAAAGTTACAACCGTCCTAACAATTTCAACAGAAAAGAAGTTCCAAAACTCAACAGCAATTGGCATATCATGGTGCACAAGATAAAATAGGGCACTGGCCACAAGGTCAGAGACCCAAGACAAAACGACACCTGGCAATCTCAGAAAGGAGACCCTAGATTAATATGACCCCCCCCCCCCCCAATGGAGGGACGACAGCTCAATGGTTAGTAGTACTAAACAAAATGCATGTAATATGACTAGAATGATTGTCTTCGCTGTTTCAGGACAGAATGACTATCACAACAGCTCTATGTCAGTAGATTTACGTGCATGTAAAACAAGTCCTGCGGGACAAAATCCCGGCACACCGTTGACGCTGATGTGATCCTGGCAATTGGTAGCGTCGTTAAACAACAAAATAGTTTACTTTTACTTTCCTAGCACAGTTGATGTAAGTCCATAATTGGATTTTTTCCTCCCGTTAAAAAAGGTATCACTTCAGACGCAACGCAGCCTTCTCCGAGGAGACTTTGACCACGCCACTGAGGGTGCCCATTGCAGTTATGGACGAAATGTTTGAATCGTCTATTTCCAGCAGACTATGGCACAACAGCAAGGAAAGAGCTTCCAGTCATATTAATTTTTGCAAAATATAAATGTCCGATGTAATCTCGATATGAAACTTTTGGGTAGAATGCAATACTTAGGTAGACGGGAGAGAAAGAAAAAATTACGGCTCTGATTGACTAGTATCTGACACAGATCAATACTAGAGGGTGGTCTGGTAAGTTCTTTTGTATGCAACATGTGTGATCGAGAAAGTAGGGGCAAAGTGTTACGCGTGAAGCACTGGAGGAGAAAGCTGAAATTGGATTAGTCTGGCACTATGATTAAAAATGTGCCATTTTGACGACGACAACATACAGACAGCAGGGTGAGAGTCATCCATTTCCAGACCCTTTATAGACCGTTATATGGAAACAGGAGTGATCGAAGAACATGGGCAAGGTGTTAGGGATTAGGCACTGAAGGTAAAAGCTGTAATTGGATTTAGTCTGGTGATACGATTAACAATGCCGTCGCCGCTTTGACTGGCTGATACGAAATGTAAGATGAGCGTCAGCACCATAGTGAGTCAAGCGGTTGGCATCCAGTTGATGAAGAAATGCAAGAAGGGGTTGTATGTCGGTGAACATATTGAATTTGGCGATACTAACTGAGTCGGAAATGAATATGAACATCAAATATTTGGTACTTTAAGTACAGGAAGCAGTTTACCGTGCAAAGCGTAGTTCACTGCTTCAGCATGAAAAAATCGGAGAGCTTGAGATTTATCAGAATTGACATGCATTCTCCAGGTTTCCAGTTATTTATTGAAGCGGACAATATAACCATGCAATTCACGATCTAGAGAAGTGGCAGAAAAATGTAAATGGAGAATCACGGTGTCATCGGAATAAGTGGCTAGTTGGATGTTGGGACATATCCGATGTATAAAAAGTGTAGAGAAAGGGAGCCAAAACAGACCCTTGTGGTATTCCCCCATGAATGTCTCAGAGGAAAGAATGATAAACTGAAACGTGTACAGCTAATCGTCTGTAACAGTGATAGGATGCGAATCAAAAGCGCTTGAGACGTCCAAGGAGATAAGCGTGGCATTTTTATCTTCAGTCTTAACTCTCCGCACGTAATCTGTGGTCCTTGCGACTTGAAGCTCCAAGGACCTCGGGCTCATTTGAGTATCATTTCGCCCGTTTCATTCATTCACCGTCCGATATAACATTACGTTGGAGTACGTTAATTTACCCCCTCCCTCCCCCCCCCAAAAAAAAAATTGCGACTTGAAACTTAGCTTGCCTAGTATAGGCAAATAGATGATATGGAATGTAGGGATACAGATATGGGTATAGGCGCTTCAGAATGAGTTTGTCTTACAGTTTGCCCAGAGTAGAGATAAGGCTGATAGGGCTATAGGAAGGGAAGAGCTAAGGAGATTTGCTTGGTTTGCGAATATAGATAACAGTTGCAATTTTCCATTGCGCTGTGAAGTAAGGACATTGGAGGCAAGAGTTTAAGAGATGCAATAAACAGGCAGATCCTCAACATGAAGGCGATCGGGTCCAGTTAATTTTCTGATGGACATCTTGTGCAGTAGGTCAGATAATTTGTTAGCAACGGCTAGAGAAAACGGCTGGAGCGAAGTTCGAAAAAGAAGATCTTGGACAGCAGTCACTATACTTTGATTGTGAGTCTGCTAAGGAGAATTAGAATCATGAGTCTGAAACTGCTCGGCGTAATGTGTAGCCAAAGTGTTACAGATGGCCGGTGGTGTGTAGACATTACCGCTACCAGTGGAAAGAGCAGAAATCGGTGAGTGCGGACTTGTTGAACGAAGAATCCATGGATTCTGTTTCTCCGCTGCATCCTGAGTTTTCAGGAGACAAGCTTGCTCCTGGCAGGTGCGGATGTGGCGCTTCAAAATAGCCGCCTGACGGTTAAATTCCATTTTGCGTTTGGGATCCCGACTGCGTTGCCAGATGAGGTGAGCGCGACGTTTGGTCCGAAATCTAACAATCAAAGCCGTATCTTTGTACCATCTGCCGACAGAACTAAAAAACTGTTGTACTAAAGCACGCGAACGAAGCGAGCGTGCGATCTCTCAACCAGGATTATTATTGCCCACTGAAGTTTACGCTTCTGATTCACCCATTTTCAATCATTTACCACTGCTTTCAACCAATCACAACCCCCCTGCTGTCACATTACGCGGATCGCTAATATATTGCGTGTTTTTTCATACATATGTTGGCAATATTATCATTACACGTCGAATGTCAGTAAGCGCTATCTACAATGACAACGCAGTACTATTTCCATCCGCCCAGGACCCTCTGGATTAATCTAGATTCTATAGCGCGTCTCACCCTTAAAAGACAGTACACGTTAAATGGAGCGCAGTGTTGCAACATGTACTAGTTGCGAATCTTTCTCCGCGAGCGACTCGAGGTGGCCTGAGTCCTGCACTTAGTCCTTCAATTGCTGCTTGACGAGACGGGCACTTTTAACTTTGGTATCCCTCCACGCCTTTGTTACTGTATGACCTAAATTTACAAATGACTCGTCTGTATAAACAATTGATTTCCCCTGGCCCCTAAACCTTTTACGTCTTTTAGATATTTATGTCGCCATCTGATGATATCGATATCGTCTCTTTCTATTAATATGCACTTGTTAGCCTTTCTTTCATATTCGAACCCCAAATCAGAGTGGCCCTTGAGAAATTTGGTAGGGTCTCATCACTGTTGAACTGTGACAAAATTATATTCAGCGTGGGTGGAATATTTGCAAACTGTAAAGAATGAACAATTCGCCGCACTCCACCTTGCACTATTCAATCATATTGCGTTAACCTAGCGTTTTGTGTAGTCCCGCCCTTTTTGCTTTCTTTTTCGATGGCGTTCTTAGAGGTCCTTTCATTAGTTCCTTTTTAATCATACACACTACTGCTTCTGAACACCCGATAGCCTTAGCTGTTTCTTTTACCGCCTTACTTACACGCATTTTACTTAAAAAATAATCTAACACATTCATAATTATTTGGCGTTCCTTACTTCTTTATTTACCAACATATCGTCCCTTCCTAGCTTCACCCTCCATAACTATAAATATTTACAAAAATATTAAACAAATAACGCAATAACAGCTCACAGTTACACACACGGCTTCTTTCGAACTAATGCTAGTGCTGCTCCTTATACTATCTTCTGTGTCAGGCCTGACGCTGAATAGATGAATACCTTTTGTTTGCCTTACTGGATAAAAGAAAGAGGTTACTGCCTTTTGGTTTATTTTAAAAACTTTCTCCAACCTTCCTCAACATTTGTTCTCGCTGGTTCCCTGATGTAAACTCAATAACAAAAAAGTTTCACACTGCGTAACTTTTGCAGTGCACATATATAAAATTTTCCGAAAACATTTAATTTAAAAAATTATAACACTTAACTGGGTAAACATAGAGAATTCAAAGTAGGCAGGTAGTAGCACTATAGTTTACTCTACCTAAGAAAAAAATATAGATGCATTCTAGCAGTTAGTTTGTTAGTTAGTGCGTGATGAGTGTAGAAACAGCAAATATCGGACTTCTATTGAAAAAAACGTTTTCTGAAGAAATTTGGACCTATAGAAATGTATAATGACTCTGAAAAGGATATAACCTGATAGAGAAAAAAATTCTGCATAGGATAATGTGTTCAAACCTGAATTTATACCATGCTATTAGGAATCTGGCAACAGAGCGAGGGTAGAAAAGGACGCGGCTAATGGCAACTTGTATGCGCTAGATAGAGACAGAGATGTCCCATTTAACTCCATACTGTCTTCTAAGAGTGAAACGCTATATAGAAGTTCCTGATCCGTCTCACTTGAAATTTTACCCCATAACTAATTTGGCCCCCAGTAATAATGAATTAACTTTACGATAAATGCTCAACAATTTGTGTGCAAAACATTTTTGGTATTATTTTGCCCGAATATATAAATGCAGTTTTACGAGTATCGCCTTGGATTCACTAGCACACTTCGAACATGCAAAACTGTTGAGATAAATAATTTATGAAAGTGTTTTTCGCTTTTTTTTTTTTGTTAACGACTGCCACATTAGAAACGAAAACCTTCCAGAAACCTAATGTTTGAATACAAAACCTATAAGTGCTGTGTGTTTAGCTTTGAGTTGTTAAGTAATTATCGGCTAATTAGCACTTTTGTTTCATGTTTCTGTTTTCCTTCTCTTTGCCGTTTCTGTTTCATTTGTGTATATTGCACCAAAATATAGGTATTCAAATATATTTTTCTTTCTTTCAACCCCCTCCACTTCCCAAATGATTGTCTCGAGACTTAAAATAAGCTCGATACTCCCGATAGCGTGTTTCCCATCGAATGTCAGGCATTCAGCGCTTGGTGGAGAAACCGTGAATTAGATCGATTTTGCCAGGTTAATCCAGAGGGTCTGATTTCGCTTAAAATCATTAATGGGTATACTGATGGACGATGGTGAAAATATATACGTTACTGCTGTTGAACAGCGATGGACAAGACAGGAGAAGTAAACTCATATTTAACCGACAGAGTGCGCCAACATTAGTCAGTATGCCGTTCTCCAATTAACGTCCCGTAAAATTAAGAAAAGAAGCACTCTTATTTGATGTCAAGTTAGCATACAAAAATCCATATTTTGTTGCGATGCTTTTCGTTTATTATGAAATAAATGATACTGTAAACGTTTCTTTTAATGAAGTGCATAAAGTATGGTGTAAGTGAAAATAGATTCAATAAATAAAATGCAAGTTGACTGATTTGTTTACTGTTGTGATGGTTGACTCAATGCAACATGGCCTCTGCAGGAAAGATATTGTATTTATTATTCGTTTTCGCCTTACGCTGCAGCTCAGGTAAGCTTGAATTTTGAGAGCTGTAAACCTATATCGATATTTCGTTTGAATAGTTTAGGGAATATGTGAATGAAAGTATATGTGGCATTTTTATTTATTTTTATTTTTCTTCATTAATGAAGCTGTTTATGTATCCAGTTTTGTTGTGAGTGATATTCATATATAAATGATGAGAGAGGTTGATTTAATACATAAAAATTCCGTGTATTAAGATCCTATAGTGGAAAGTATTGTTGATCATAATCGGTACATAACCTTCAGAAAACTTGTGTTAATATAGCCCAACCCTTTGACTATTTTGTTTGCCAGAAAAATATCTTCTTTAGGAAGTTTCATTTTCTCATTCTGTTAGCCCAATTCCACCTATTTCTTTCCATTCATTGTTATTCGGTAACTATATTAATTTAAAATTTGTATCTGTCATAGACAGTAAATTTACATCAATAGTTATGTATGTACATACAAAATGCTGTAAGTTCGTACATTGTTAATCTGAAGGATGTATTATATGTAATATGCATTCATAATGTAAGTTACACAAAGATAAGCAATCATATGTTTTTGCTTGCATGATTGGAAGTTTGTTAGGTTAGTTTTATTGTTACCATTTCAGTTAAAGCCATCAGCAGAAGAGCTTTCTGCCTTTTCATTTAATGAATTTAAGTTGCGAAAAAAGGGGACGGCTTTGTTTATCTTATTGTCATACTAATTGTTAATATGGAGTAATACATGTTAAGGTTTTCAGAGCTGGCATTGGTCTGGGCTTGTAGGCAGTGGTCTGTTGATGGGCTTGTAAAATCCAGCAGTCGACACACATTCTTCTCAAGATGTTGGGCAGAACAACGGATGGCATCAGGCAACAGCTGAAAATTACAGACTGTGATCACTATGAAAGTAAATCTTAAAGTGGAGAAGTTCAGGGTTAGATAAGTGGTTTTCAGTAACACATTCAAGAATACTTGAGTTTGTATTACCCAAGATAAAGTTCTTTGGGGGAGGGTTTCCCTTTATGCTTAGAAGATGAATGTGGAATAGCTTTAAGCTCTGTGGACCTCAGCCATATTGCATTATTTCAGCCATTCCGTTAATTCACTGTCTGATATAAACTATGGCAAAAGTTTGATACTTATTTTCCTTCTTTAAATCAGTGGTCTTTAGTAAAGTGGGTCAATTACACTGTCCGCTGTGTTCCATCTTTACTGTATGCTCTGGTGTCACAAATGCCAACTTGAAACTAACACACACCACTATCCATATACAAATACAACTGCAAAGCATTGCCTAGGGCTTGAGAGTCCAAGACTGTAAATTATAACCAGATATTGAGGGCCCTAAGCTGCAAATCATAGCCAGGGATAATTTTTTATAAGAAGAGTGGAGCAGTTGCACAAAGTATAGCCAAAACATCAGTGCAGCTAAAATCCAATGTTCACCAAATTAGTGACTTTCACATGGTCCCTCTGATTGACACTCCATTTACCCTCTTTAGTAAAGAATGTCGCAACATTCTTCCTCATTTACTTCATAAGGTAGGTAGGACTTTACCTAAACTACTTGGCAAAGGATATTAAACCCACAAAAATTAAAAGTTTGGGCTCAACTTTCCAACTGACATGAAAATCTTTGCGAGTTCTATGTGAGCGGCAAAGTTTTTCTAAGTATAGTTTCACATTGTGTGCTCTAATTTCTATTTAGAATTACTTTGAGTGTAATTTGATGCTGCAGAACATTTCCTTATCATAAATTATGCCTATAATTCTGTCAAAGCTTAAAATTGCACCAGGTACAATCCAACGTGCAGAAGCTCCAAGCATCACAAGACTCAGTTAAACTCAGCTCAACTTGCACCCAGCGGAGCAAAGAAGCAAAGATTCAAAGAAACCTGTATTGATAGATGGCTTGCTTATCAGTGAAATAGATATGTGCTATAGAAATACCTAATTATAAAGCAACTTGCTCCAAAGAAAACAAAAATTTTTTTGGTAGTTGATAGAAGCCAGATGTCTCATGTGCAGCGTAGTAATTACATGTACGAGAAAATCATATGTTGAAAGACTATAACAGAGCACATCCAGAAATATATAGTACAATCATATGAGATGCTACACAGGAAGAATTACAGAGGTTGCTATATCTTGCAGGAGAACATTCTTTATCCAAAAATGAGGTTTGTGCTGGTGCTTTCTAGATCATTAAAACAAAACACCAAATTTTGTATTAGAAACCAAATTAACCAACTTACCACTGTGCACCACATGTTAACTTTATGCAGTGAGGCAGAAACAGCACTCAAAGTGAGGCTGGATGAGATGGCAGAGCGAGAGAGACAAGCTTAAGGAAAGAGCAAATGGAGGTTTGCACTGAGGTCAACTTTTTGTACTCACATTTTGCACCTTGCACCATGAGAATCCGTGCTTTATGTATTTATCCACTGCACATGTAAGCAACCATATTTTAATCGGCACCAATCAAAAAAGGAATTGACAGTTCACAGCTGCTTATCACAACCACGTGGAGAGCACTGTATGATATGTGTACGAGGAAGATTGCACATGGAAACTGAGTGCATATTATTTATATTCATATACAAAGACAACAGTAAAATACTGAATCTACATTCAAAGGATAGAACATGCTAGCATATATCACTTTAAAGGTTTACATTAACAAAAGAGACGTACCTGTGAGATGTTTGTGCTTATTCTAATGGGAAAATGCCGCTAATATTCCTATTGCTCTTCATTTTACTGATTCCTACAGCACACGAGGTCATATTAAGTACATTAGAGATTGGAATTTTCCTCTTCGAAATATTCTCTTACGGAGCATATTATTTCCCACGCTTGTCCTTCAGTTGGGATACGTTTACCAAAAACAGTTTTATGGTTCAGTTTTTCATTTGGCAGCAGTATCATTGTCACTATTTTTTGACATTGTTAAATACTCATTAAAAGCGTTAGCACAATGCAAAAACTCATGACACTTGCACAAACAGACTCAGACACACGTAAACACAAGACAAATAAAACATAAGTAGAATGATGCAAATGAACTACTCAGCACACAGACAATCTCTAACTGATGCAAGCATTGCAAGCTCAGGCTACAGGAACAGCCATAACACAAGCAGTTTATGTCACTACTGGGTTCCTCTATCAACCACATGCTAATCATGTGTTACATATCGGCAACAGGGTCCTTGCTAAGACACATCCATCCCCTCCCATTCATTTACACCTGCCATGTGGCTAACATCTATCAATCCCCTTCTTAATTGACGCTGAGCATAAAGAATGGAGAATGAAATCGATTTGAGTCCTCATTCCAGATTGAATACTGCATGGAAGTGAGGATTCAGATCATAATGAATCCTGGATCCAATCTTTTTAGAAAGTAGGATCAAATCAAAATTTTGTTGCCTAAAAACACTTGCCATATTGAAATCAATTTAAATACACCAAAGATGCTTTCTTGCACTATAGTCATTTAAACAAGCTGAACTTTTTTTTTTTCATAACGAAACTGGTGTAATAAAACACAACAGCCACTTTTGTTGTTTCTATAATCTTGCAATATATTCTTCTGAAAAACATTCACTAATCTCAAAATTGCTTAAAACTTACAGAACATCAGACCAACATAAAATCTTAAATTATTTATTCTGGAGCCCTGCATAAGCAAATCATTATCATTAACATCGAAACATGGATTGCATTCAGTGTGCGAACTACTTTTAAAGGCTTTACTTACCAACTTTATGAAAGGAGATGCTAAAGCTGGCCACTGTCACTTATTGGTGCTCTAAGAAACCTTTCTCCACTTATGATGCACCATACACCAGTTTTTTCGTCATAAAGGAGCACTTCTTCATGCACAATATTAGGTTCTGAGTTATAGAGCCAATTTTTTTTAGTCAACAGTTGATGCCCATACATACATGAATACAATTGACCTCCATTTTTTAGAGAATTAACAGACAGGGACCGTGATTTTGCCTGTTTTTATTACGACTCAACATCTCATATAACCAGTCTTACGATGAGAACAATTGAAGGTGTGCTTAAGGACAGAATTATTAGTAGAGATTTGTGGCCCTCTCAATCCCCCAAACTAACCTCCTGCAATCTCTATATCTGGGGTAACTTAAAACAAGTGTACAAGGCAAACCCACATAACCTGGAAGAATTAAAACAAAATATCCGCCAGCATTTCTCAACATGAACTACTGTGAGTGATGGATAGTTTCTTAAAGAGGTGCCAAAAATATATGTATAGACAATGATGGTGCCCAGTTTCACCACCTCTTTCCGTAAAGCTGGTAAGTAAAGCCTTTAAAAGTAGTTTTAAGAATGTTGTACGGTTTCGTCCGCTCCTTGCTGAGATAGCAGCAGGCGGCAATGAGCGCCAAGGACACCGACAGGCAAAACACTATGCACCCGTTCAGAACTTTTTGCTTTCCCATTATCTTCCATAACTTCCACAAGTTCTTGGAAAAGGTCTGCTGAACGGTTTTTGGAGTCAGCATGCCAAAAATATGAGAATCCAGATTTTCAAGTCCCACTCACATGCTCTGCAATTAAATTCTAGAGCATGTTTACATTCCTATTGGTATCAGATCATAGTTATCCACATTTCATTTGTTTGCAAATCTATCATTGCAAGATACCATCATTGTCCTATCTTACATTTGTCAGCTTTAAGGACATGGCCGGGATTGCCAATTTACTAGTATGAACAGTGTTGTAAAACCGGCAATAAGGAAGTGTGAAACATTTATTCTAGGTACTAAAACAGTACAATGTACTTATATGCACTGGTGAGATGCAACAGTATCTGCACAACCATTTAAAGAGAACAGTTTACCTACCTGCAAGATAAGACCTGTATCGGCAACTTAAGAACTACAGTTAACACCAATTACAGCTGTATCTTTACTTCGGGTATCTTTGGTATTGATGTCAGTGGAACAAACGGAATGTCACCAAAAGTAACCAGAGAGCACTATAGTGGGGTAAATGTGTTATAGTTGACTTTTGACAAGTTCCATTAGCTCATGTTCTCTATATTTTAAGACAGGACCCACACTTGGAAGATTTGCCCGTGTATGTGTGCTTGCGAACAAGTAGCATTATCTCAAAAGTGAAAATTCAGTACAGTAGAATCCGGAAGATTTGCCCGTGTATGTGTGCTTGCGTACAAGTAGCATTATCTCAAAAGTGAAAATTCAGTACAGTAGAATCCCGATAACTCAACATTCCGTGTAACTCAATAACCTTTTTTTTAATCTTTGCAAAGTGTTGGTTGTGAACTGCAATTTAGCAGTGGGACCACTTCTGCTTCAACCTCTAAGGAATAAGGTAACTTTATTTATTATTTATACTACTTCGTCTTGCCTAC
Source organism: Tenodera sinensis (assembly GCA_030765045.1). Taxonomy (NCBI): domain Eukaryota; kingdom Metazoa; phylum Arthropoda; class Insecta; order Mantodea; family Mantidae; genus Tenodera; species Tenodera sinensis. Next base: position 12,387,101 of record CM060972.1, read on the forward strand.
TGCAAAGGGCCATTGTTTTAATTAAATAGTGCACATTTCTTGCATATTTTCAAGTTTTTAAGATCATATTTGCATGCATATTTCTGTGTTTTTTAGGGCATGAACTTCCGAGTCCTAATAATAAGATTCATACTTTCTCTGATATGGATTCATGACAACTTCATATCCTATTTACATTTCTTCTAAGAAACCAACCAAAGAACTGTGCAAATTCATAAGGAGGCTACATCTGTGTCTGCTGTTTGTAATTGCTTGCTTGCAATATTCAGTCTTTCAAGAATGGGATACCAAAGTACAGGCAAAAGCTGTCTCAAAGACTACACACCTTCGTTATGCCTCTAGCATCAGATTTCACCAAAGACTTCTCACTTTCATTTCCTATGATTGACAACAGTTTACTGCAGATTGTCTTGCTGTCTTTGTTAAGTTTCTCCAAGCTTCTTCTCTAGTAGACCATTGGGTTTTAGAATGGAATTTGATACTCAAGTTCTCTTTACTAAAAAAAAACCTGATGTATTGCACTCACATGACTTTCTCTACTCTTCTACTAACGACTGTTACAAACTCTTATTCCTATATCTTCTTTGTGTTGAGATAAACATTTGCACAAAGTTGTTGTTGTTTTCTAGTGCCTTGCATCTGGCAATGAAGCCATTAGCATTCGTGCTTTCCAATACTTTTGAACTGTAGTTTCTTCTGATCTTAATGCTTCACAGGTCTTCAAACATTTGCACAAAGTATCATGTTGCATTTCCTTGTAGGTACAAAGGGAATATGGGAATACAGTAGGCTTTGGGTGATAGTCAAATCTTTTAAAGCTTTGAGATTCTGTTCTCTTTGAACGGCTAACATGTAAAAAAATGAACAACATTGTTGTATTTGGTGAAAGTGTAAGTTTTCCAAAACTGACACAAATAACAAGGAATATTTCTGAAATGGTTCACTCTACAAAAATTTATTTGGACATAGATTGTGTTTTAGCGAGACCTACATTTTTTTTTAGTAAGATTTGGTTTAATAACTGTTAACAAGTTATTCAAAAGTCATCCAGAGTAAACAGGACTACATAGGCTATAGCCAGAAAATTCAAAATATACATTTCATTTGTCATACAAATATCTTAAACAAATCAGAGCCATTTTCAAGAAAATCCAAATTTTCAAAATATTTTCCATGTAAAGGGGAGTTTCGGGTGGGGCTATTTTCTTCAAAATCTTCATGTCACTTTCTTGAAAGACATCAAACCTAAATACCAACTTTGGTTTTTGATTTATGCTGTCCATAGACTGACACACATACACACGCATGCATGCACGCACGTGCACACACACATACACAGGCAGACAGAGACACGCGGATTCTGGGGGGCTCATAACATATGTTTCTGGTGAAATCTCGACATCAAATTTTTGGGTGGTTACTATACATAGAGAAAGTAAAAATGTATCTAAATGATTCCATTGATGACTGGAAGCACTGAAAACATTCAATGTTTCTTGCAAAATATAAACAAACTAAATAAAGGCTGGTTGGTTACAATATGTTGCTGCATGTAATACTACCAAATTCAGAGTGTGTTAAACAAGAAGTATAGTAGGCATAGGAAGAAACAGCTGTGATTCTATTAATAAATACCTGACATTCGTTGCATTGTCATAACTCTCTGGTGCAGTTATGTCCAATCCATATCTCTCCATAATGCAGGTCCTGGCCACCATATCATAGGTGGGGTGGAATTCAACCAATCACTTGTCTGCTAACCCTTCTTTGCAAGATACAACTTAATCACAGTATATCACAGCTTAAGTCAACAATGATAGGATAATAACTGCAATAACTTGTCACTATTTCTTCAACTACTCACTTCTCTATGATTTTGATTATTTCCTCATACATGGGCAAAAGAGAGGTACAAAGTTTTTTCATTTCCAGAATCCTTATATTGTGATACATGGCTAGCAAGAAATGGATCAAATTCAGCAATTATACACATTAAAAAGTTGCCATTCTGAACACTTCCGACTGCTTCACCATTGCTAAGGAAAGGCAGTCCTTGAAAAGAAAGTTTCTTCCCAACAGCAATAACTCTTTGTAATCCATTAAACCATTATTGTATGAATAATTTCCCATCTATCCTGATCAGAGCAGAGCTTCTGTTTTTAAAAGTAACAACAGTCTTGACACCTTAAACTGTTTTCATGAGTTGCAATTAGCTTTGGATGCTTCCGGTCCGAGAAACCATGAAGTCCTGCGGAATATATTTCCACAAAGTGCATGGTGTGCAGAATAATATTCCCTGACTTTCAGAACTAACAGAATAGTCTCTGATCAATTGCGTAAGCTTTCATGGCCGGTGTCATTAAATAGTTTGTTGCAAAGCCATAGAAATTTTCAAACATACAGATAACTTCAATAGGAAGGAAGAAACCAAGTGCCTAAATAAAGCTTGGCATCCAGCATTATACAAAGCACGCAAGAAACTTGACGGGAGACAAATTCAAGATCATACGCCATCAACAGCTTCAGCCCATCAACAATGATCACAGACATTGGAAGCAGCCCCCGCTTTAACCCAGCCCATGCAGCAGCCAAACCAATAAACAAAGACCAGACCAACCATCAACTGCCCATACATGCTAAGCGTATAAAACCTGTGAAACCAGAAGGCTCCGTATCAACCATCGCCGAGACTAGCAGAGTCCTACAACCACACCACTGAGGACATTTGACGCAGCTTTGAACGAAACATCTGGAAGAAGATTTTCCACTAGATCACGGCCACAAGCCCAGATAATCAATTTAAAATGATCTCTATCAATAATTTCATTGTTTGCCAGCTTTCTCCATTAAAAATACACCAGTACGGTGACCAATGGCACCTTCTTAAACTGAAGTTTTGAGTTTGAAAAAGCTTCCCCCCCCCCCATTCACTGTATGTACACTGAGCCATGATATGAATGTGATTGGTGGGAAGAGGAATTGAACAGTTACGAAACAAGTGGGTGGGGCATCAGAAGCGCAATCATATAAAGAAGACATCTGCAATTCCAAGTTGCATTTACTGGTGAGTTGATACCTTGTTATCTAGCACCATTTTCATTGTGCAATTGTGAATTCCTACTGTCACCTTGCCCCTCAGATAAGTATGGGGACGTTTAAGTCTTGTGACTTCTTTTCATGGTGACCTTAACAGATCTATTGGGAATACCCTACTTTAAAAATCCCAACTTAGTTTAATGCTTTTAAAATAGCCTATTTCCTGTGTAATGCTAAGATGATTTGTACTGGATCTGGAAAGAGAGACTCCAGGTGCCGCATTCTTTGTTGGGCAATTACTTTGCATTCATAACGTATATGTCTTGCTGTTTCTTCTTCTTAATAGAATCTACATATAATATGATTTGAAGCTTTCCTGGCGACGAACATACTCAAGATGTTCTCGGGCTTCTAGCCAGGTGTAGTTTTTTTTTTTTAATTAACGTCCTCCAACATTATCATATCGGACGAATGAATGAAATGAAATGGGTGAAATGATGCTCAAATGAGCCCGAGGTCCATGGAGCTTTAAGTTACCCGACATTCGTCTTCTCAGGGTAGGGAAAACCTCAGAAAAAAACCTTACCCGGATAACTTCCCTAAGCGAGATTCGAACTCACGACCTCTTGAACGTGAGGCAGACATGCTAACCATCACACTACTGAGGCGGGCGGCCAGGTGTAGTGATGCATAGCCATCGACGTTTCGGAAGTGTACATCTCTCCCATCTTCAGGATGATAAATGACTCACCCAAAAATTCGATGTCGAGATTTCACCAGAAATATATGTTTTGAGACCCCCTGAATCCAAAAAAATGCATGTTTAGAAAAAGGTCCGTGTGAGTGTGTGTGTCTATGTGTCAGTCAGTGGACAGCATAACTCAAAAACGAAAAGTTGGTTATAAACCAAAGTTGGTATTTAAGTTTAATGTCTTTTAAGGATGCGACACAAAGATTTTGAAGGAAATAGCCCCACCCTAAACTACCCTTTACATGGAACATTTTTCGAAAATTTTGATTTTCTTGAAAATGGCTCTAACGATTTTGAATAAAATGTCATATGTTTGAGATATTTTTATGACAAATGAAATGTATATCTTGAATTTTCTGGCTATAGCCCCTGTAGTCGTATTTACTCTGGACGACTTTCGCATAACTGGTAAACCGTTAGAGATAGACCAAATCATACTATACAAAAAATGTGGATCTTGCTAAAATACACAATTTATGTTGAAATAAATTTTCCTGTAGGGTGAACCATTTCGGAGATATTCCCTGTTATGTGTGTGAGTTTTGGAAAACAGAACTTTCGTGAAATGGATCATCATTGTTCATTTTTTTATATGTTAAGTGTGCAAAGACAACAGAATCCCAAAGCTTTAAAAGATTTGACTATCGCACAAAGCCTACTGTATTGTAATATTCCCCTTGTACCTATAAGGAAATAAGCAATAAGATAAGATGTACAGATGTTTATGTCAACTAACACGAAGATGATATAGGAATAAGAGTTTGTAAGAATGGTTAGTACAAGAGTAGAGAAAGTCATGTGAGTGCAACACATCAGATTTTTTGCTGACAATTCAATGAACTGCCTTGTATGATTTAATGTTGGAACTTGTTTCCAATGGCAACTTATTTTTTAATATTACCAGACTTTTTCTTTCCTGTAATATTGTGGTACTCCACAGAATAATTTTGGGTCAATGAATGAAGTATCAGCTCCTTCTTTGGCCAGATGGTCAGCAATTTCATTGCCTGTAGTTCCTTCATGTCCTGGCACCCTCATGATAACCTTAATGTATTTAGCCAGTTGATTTAATATGTATCTGCAGACAGTCTTCGATAAGCTTTAACTCAATAGTATGAGACTGAGAGCCTTTAGTGTTTTGCTCAACTGTCTGGTAAGATGTAAATGTTTGCACCCCAAATGTCTTTATTGACATTTATGTGAACACATAATTCTATTGCATGAATTTCTGCTTGAAATATGGTGGGTTCATTACCAAGAGCTTTTGCCAGGGCAAAACTAGACCCATATGCTCCTGCGTTGGTCTTTTCATCCATTGTTGAGTCATCCATGTACCATACAAATGAGTTTTTCCAAGTTAGGTTTTTTCATTCCAAATTTGACCTGCAATTACTATAACTAAAGCAATGATCTAAGTTGGACTTCGATGTCATCCAGTCCAATAATTTAATGAACTACTCAATCTCACAGAGAATTTTCATGTGACCGCACCAGATTTAAATGCTGTATTTAGCAGTCTAAAGGTATTTGCTACTCGTAGTGTTTAACGCCCGCTTTTACTACTATGGCACCGCAGGCGGTGACACTGATGATACATGGAATGAAGATGGAGCACCGGTGGAATGAGATGGCGGGGGAAACTGGAGTACCCGGAGAAAACCCGCCCTGACGCCGCTTCGTCCACCACGAATACCACATGCAGGTCCCTGGGATCGAACCCGGGCCGCCTAGGTGGTAGGCGAGCGCGCTAACCGCTCGGCCACGGTGCCGCCAATATTTGCTACGGAGACATTCTTCACGGCAATATCCAGAGGTGTCGTGCCCATTGTGGCATCCATAGCTCTGTAGGGCAGGTGCTTATTGCTCCAGTTATACTTAAACACGATAGCCTTTGAACCTTCTGCAGACAGGCTATTGTTCCACCACACCAAAGATGCGTAGGTGGGCATGAGTCTCACAATAGTAGTATGTAACCAGTAATCATATAAAGCTTAAGTCCACAAGTTTTGCCAAATAGCCCTACAACAATTCTTGATAGTTGCCAGAACTTTTCCAAAAACTTTTTAACTGAGGATTCCAAATAATATTTCTTGCCAGCAATATGTGCAGATAATGCTGTTGAGAATTGAAGCTGTAAAATAAAGCTTTCTCTTTCTCATAAATGATGTAGCTATTTCTTTTTAGTGTTTACAGATAATCCCTCTTGCCTACCTGTTATTAACAAGATAGAGGGCATGCTGCATGAGTCCTCTTTGCCTTTTATTATGATGACCAGGTCGTCATATCCTATCGGACCCACACCCGAGCCACACATGGACACCTTTTGAATGGTGATCCGGAGCCTGTCTGTGTGACGTGCAATGTTCCACTCTCCGTCGCACATGTCCTTACTGATTGCCTGCGTTACACTCGTGAGTGCCAGTTTCTTGGCCTGGGCCTTACACTGTGCTCTGTTTTAGACAATGACCCAGTAGCTGTAAATACAGTACTGCAGTTTGTTGCCAATATTGATTTTGACAAGCTAGTGTAAAGTGTTTTTTATCTTGGCAGATTTAAAATTTTAGGATGTTTTACTTCTGTTTTTACCTTTTTAAATGTCTTATCAGCTTGTTTTTAGTCCATTACGTTTTTACTTGTTTTAACTCATGGTTTTACTAATTTTAACTCTCAATTTATAACCTTTTAGGAGTGAGGATTTAATAGTTGTTTGCTGTTTTTTTTTTTTTTTTTTTTAATTATTTCGAGCCCTAATGACCTAGTTGTCAATGGGTCCTTAAACACCACCACTCACTCACTCCTATCTGGCAAGTTTTTTAATTCAACGGAACAATGAGCAATGGATTCTACAGATTGAATTGTGATGGATGTATTTTATGCTGAATAGAACAGTTTGATTTGTGCGGTATGGCAGACATGCTGCAAATAAAATCTTGATTTATTATGGTGACATTGCATGGTGTTTATCTCCTGTTTCCATGCGATTTGTGTGTTAATTTAGCCACTAAAATCATGCAAGCTGCAACTTCCATTTTCAATCAGCTGACTAGTTGTATACAATTTAGCTGGATTACGGCACTATCCATCAGTCTCTCAGGGACAATGGAATCAATGGTTAAGTGCTGCATTCGGCGCTCAAGTTGGTGGATCTCTGCAATGAGTTAAAGCACAATGCAAGGAATTTCCGTTCAATGCACATGAATGTGTGTTGAATATAAAACCATGCCCATCGTCATCATATTGCCACTTTCTTGAGCACGTCAACCACCAACAAGGGCAAAAGTACCCCTCCCCAAGGGCATCCCTTATTTGAGATTATGATGATTTCTGCACACCCAAGATTGCCTGTAATATTGTGGCTTTATAGTATAGGTATTATTATTTGACTATGGTGGGGTTAATTCCCTTTTCTCTGTCCTCTTTTCAATAGATCTGTTAGAGATGTTATTAAAAGTCCCTTGGATATCTAGAAAGATACAGATGGCTGTTTGTAATTCCTTCCATGTGTTAAAAGTCTGTGCTGATGACTTTCTTCATCGTACATATTTCTATGGAAATTGACAATCCCATCTCTTTGCTGTGAATAGTGGATTGGGCAGAACTGCAATCTGACAGGGAGATGTTATGGTCAAGGGACTTGGACACATACTGATCTGTTTAGCAACTCTTCATGCAGGATTGCACAGACAAGAGGATGACTAAGCCCTACCACTGCTGAAATTCTATGCGGATCTTCTTTGACTTGTTGCAATACTCGCTCCTCCATGGCAGTATCTGAATAGTGTGAATATCTGCAATGATTTGCAATTGTTGGAGCTATAGATACAGAGTTTAGTTTACTGCATTCTTTCAGTCATATTATGTAACAGCAAAGAGATTGAGTACATCATAGCTGTTTCACCGTAGCAAAGATGAACAGCGTGCCCTATGTGTATTCAACAAAATCTGGACTCAGAACTAAAACAACTCCGATATGTACCACAGGCTAACAGCTATCTGAGCTGAGATAATAAGACAATACAGAAATATCAAAATCCAGAAAAGACTGATGCAAAGAAGGCTTACATACCTTACGTACGAGGAGTTACACAAAGAATTACAAAAACATTGCAACCACAAAATTCAAACAAGATAAACATCAGTGAAAAAGCTGCGTTCCTTTATAAGACCAGTCAAAGACAAGAACCCTTTACAAAATAATCTGAGTGTTTCTAAAATTACCTGTGATTATGGTGAATCGTACGTAGGTCAAACAGGCAGATCTTTCAATACAAGAAAAATCTGCCATCACAGAACATGCAGAAAACCCCGGCCACCACATTGACTTTGACAGTTTAAAAATTTTAGCAATCTGCGACAATTTCTCATTGAGTAGTGAGGAAAAGCATAGAAATATTTAAAGAAAAGAGCAGTCTGAACCGTGACACAGGCAAACCACTCAACACGATATGGAAGACCCTATTAGCAGGTCAACTTCCTACTGGAGGAGCCAATAGGATTACGAATGGGAAAAAACAAGACCAACCAGAGTAGGCAGTGACTAATTGGTTGGATTTTTTGCAGTCCCCCATTGAAGAAGTCAAACATAGTTTTGCGTGAAACATCGGCATAATTTTTAATTTCTTAAAAAGCAGCCCATACCAGAAACCAAAAAAGCAATGAACAGAGACCGTGGAAGTCTGTGTAATCTTATACATAATTTATTCATTGGAAATAGATCATGGTCAATCATGCCAAATTTTAATTAAACACATGGATTTTGCACATAGGTATCTGGACCCAAGCTTTATCAGATTAGTAATAAAATAACTTTATTATGTGCATTTACGCAACATCCCCTTCTGTAATAATGTACTTCTGTCAATGTGTATAAAGTGACCGAAAGTATTGCTAGAACAAATAGTGCTCTCATCATATTTGTAGGAACTTCATTAGTATTTGTGAATTTTCAGATGAGATTTTAGCCACATCTGGAGATTTTGGGGGATGCTCCAAAATGGTGACATTAATTTCAGCATGTGTAAAGTGACCAGAGTGGTAGTGCTCTTGTGATATTTGTAAAATCTTTTTTGGCGTTTGTGAATCTTAAAAGGAGTTTTCAATCATATAGTGACAGACTGTGAGAGTATAGTGCATGCAATGTATGACACTTCTGGCTGCAGTATGAAGTGACTGGAAGCATTGCTCTGAATTGTAAATCAGTCCTAAATCTTACTCCACTACAGTAATATAAACTAAATTTCTCATCAGTTTTCCTTTCTAGAATACAGAATCACTCAAATGCCTTATTTTAGGCACAACATGGCAAGGATATTTTTCTGATATACCAGCTTCTCAATTTTGGTGATACATTTGGCACATGCAGAGTTCACCTCAAGTGCTAACTTTGGTTCACATTCTTGACGATATTTCTGATGTATGATAAAATGCTGCTTTTAGTCTGAGTGTGGGAAACTTACTTTCAAGCTGTTTATAGTGCTAAAGCAAGATGACACATAAAATGTACAATTTGAATTTTTTGGAAATAACCGGCGAAGACAGAAGTCATTGGAAAGAATGTAAAATGTAACAAAGAGTATGACATTTCAAGGACAGAATATAGTGACTCATTTTTAAACATCTGACATTACTATGCCCTAGTTTGTACCTATTACAAAATGTGTAATGAAACTGCCTATGCAAGTGCTTATCGTTAGGTAATCCCACAAGAGGTTATAAATTTATCTGATTAAACTCATAGCCTTGAATAGGATTTATTGAGAATATTTCATAAATAAAATGAAATTGAAGTTTTATTTATGGATGCTCTTTAACTACTGTGGTTCTCAGCGTCCCATTCTAGGTCGCTGAAAGGTCTCTTGATTTTGCTCAAAGGCCTCTTTATCAGGTTTGAGGTTCTTTTACATGCCACAAATTCATGAAATGGGACCACCAGCTTTACTTCCCCTCTAAACGTAGCCATTCTAAGAATTTTTATGCCTGAAAAAATCCACCTCCCTCCATCATGTTTGAACCCACGACCTCAGGAACGAGAGGCTAGGACTATGTTACCTTTAGACCATGGAGGACATTTCATAAATAAAATGTAGCACATAACAATGTAAAATGTAACTAGCAATAAACGGACCATAAAGTATTAGTTCGACTCAAATTATACTAAAATTTAACATATATGAATAATAATTTTAGTTGTAAGCAGTAATTTACTTGGAAATTGACACCATTTGAATGTGTATTGATTAAAAACACAAAGTGGTAGAAATTTATTTTGTGTTCCTTTTTTGCTTGCAGGAGACCATGCGAGGCCAATGAGGAGTCTTTTAGATGAGTTCACTTTATTACAAGAAGGTGATGATCCACCTGATCGGAGAGAGCCACCAGAACCACCTGGAGGAAATGCAGTACAAGATCAACACAGATTGTTGAGTGCTCAAGCAAACCTTCTTTCTCCACCCGTGAAAAAGTACAAATGCCATTCATGTGAAGCTCCTGATTGCAGAGCTGGGCCTCCCTGCCTTGCAGCATATGAGGTTTGTTGGGTTTAGCAGCTTATCTCCAACGCTGTACTTTTCTGAAGCGTGGATCCATTTTAAATATCTTACAAATAGCATTTGATAGAATAGTAAACACATAAACAATCAAAATCATACTTACGAATCAACTTTTGAATAAGAAACAGAATCAACCAAAAACGGTGCTATTGTAAATGTTTGCCAATAGATATACAGAATCTTTTTCCCCCTCCACAGAAGTTGATATTAAGCAACAATAGCAGCCAAATGATTTTCTGCATACATATAAAGAAAATTAAACATTGCAAATTCTTATGTATCTTTTTTTATAAACTAGTTACAGTGATGTGAATTTAAATTATAATCGCAAATTCTATCAAATATATAATAGTAAGACAAGACTTTGCTGGTTTCACCAACCAGTTTTAAATTAGAGTGTTTGAGTAATGTAACAATGAAGTTAATCTAAATTCTGTTTCATTGCACAATGTTAGCTGCAACATTATTTTGACTTTTTGCTAAGTTATGTGCCGGTGTTTATGACGATGCTGTAGCAATGAGTCTTTATCTTGAGGGCACTCATGAGTCGAGCAGATAAATAAGGACAATAATTATTATATTTTCAATAAATATTCAATTTTCTGGCAATTCAACTTTATTGCAATGAACTTGTAACAACATAAAAAATTAATTTCGCTCTTTTACAAGTAAGTATTGACGCTATTAGGTCCTGAAACCATTCTATCCGAGACCTTCATGGTTTTGGTATAAGTTAAATCCATACTTCTTTCGTAAATATCTTGGAATATTTACAAGATAATCACACATGAATATCTACGCAATTGTATTCCATTAGATGTCCTTCTACAATATAATTCAATGCTGTTGGATTGCCCATAAAATATCTTTACATTTAGCAGCACAAATATGCATCCATCTTAATCAAAGCATATATCATTAGTACCCTATCGGGGTAATTATTTATTTCTCCTAGTTACGGACATAGCAACTGCTGCTTGTTGGCTATCAATCATTATCGATTGTAATGCATCGATCATTAGTGGTTACGATACATATGACCCATCAGTCATATAAGGGATATGCAGCCAATGTTGGAGCTCCATCCATGTGCATTGAAGCATTTCATACCACTTCCACATGTGCCCCACCAGTGACATGAAGGTTATCCACTTGATGTTCAAGTTCCGCCCACATGCATTGATGGTTGCAATTGTATTCTCAGTGCACACTCACAGTTGGCAGGTGTTCACTAAAACTCTGTCGTTGACATACTCCTACATGAAACAGTCCAGAAGGTTTATGTCTGGCAATGTTGGTGTTATGAAATGGTCCACCTCTCCCAGTCCACCCACTAGAAAACTCATCCAGTCTTTCCCTCACCTCTCTGAGCCAGTGCAGAGGTGCCCCACCGTGTTTAAAAAAGATATGAGGATACCTATTGTAACACATTATGTACTTGTGTTACTATAGGAGCAGCTATAATTTTCAAGCCCCACGTTGAGGACCACGTTTGTAACACATTACATGCGTGTGTAACTGTAGGGGCAATCACACATTGAGGGGACACATTTGTAACTAATATACAGAGTGGTCCAAAAAAATGTATACACTGTTTAATAGTCCATAACTTGCAAACTAATTGGCAGAAATGTCTCATTTTTTGTGAAAGTGTAGCTTAAAGTCTTAACTTACAGATATCACTGCAGGTGTTCGAAATGGTCACCATTAACATCCATACACAGGCGATGCTGCCAAACTGCAGCACGAACTACCAACTGCATGTTCAATTGGATATCAGCACACAAATGCACAGTACATCCTTGTAGATCATCCAATGTGCATGGCTTTTGTCCATAAACAACATCCAGAAAATCCAGAGGTGTTAAGTATTCTGGGTAACGTGGTGGACACTTTACAGCACCTCTTCGGCCTATCCATCATGCAGCTAGATTTTCGTTGAGATACTTTCTGACACGATTATGATAGTGGGCTGGTGCACTATCTTGTTGAAAGTAAAACGTTTCGTCCCCATACAAGTCTCGGATAGCAGGTAAAATGGATGGCTCAAGCTTCTGAAGGTACACCTCACAGGTAACTGTGCTATCAAAGAAGAATGGCCCAATCAAACCCCGGTAAGACAACCCACACCACACATTCACTCCCAGCAAATTCATTGTTTTGTCTACATGAACATTCGATGACGCAGTAGGCACAATTGTGGTGGTTTACTGTACCATTGGGTTTGAGCTGTGCCTCATCAGACCACACAATCATCTCCAAAAACACTTCATCGTTACCTACCATGTTATTGAACCACTCGCAGTACTCAATTCTACAATTTGAGTCGTGCCAGAACTACAAACAAAAGAATGTATATCTGGCAACTGTCATGAGACACTGCTTGTGTGGCAATTGCCGGAACTACAAACTATTACACTACCAAAAATGAGATGCTTCCACCAATTAGTTTGCAAGTTATGGGCTGTTAAACAGCGTATACAGTTTTTTGGACCACTCTGTATAATTAACAAATCTGGTCAGATAACTTAGTCGTTTTGAAGTTCTGCGTCGAATTGTAGTTCGTTACTTACAAGCTGCAGACACACTCCAACATTGATGTTCCATATTAAGCTGACAATCTTATTTATTTACCTCACTAGCTGAAGCATTTTAAAACGAGTTCTTTCTCTCGGGTATGCATGGGTAGGGTATGTTGGGGAAAAAAAGGACCAGTGAGTTTCTTGACATTAATTTACTTTAATGTCTGAATTTGCAATCACACGTTACAAGAAGTGCCAACTTGAAAAAATGGTTAAATATTCACTTTATCTCGTACTATTAAATTGGATATATTCCATAGATACTTCACTAACACTTATCCATTAATAATAGGATATTAATTGGATATCCATGCTGATGTATGTGACATTTTAAGATGACACTTTCTATGTGTCCATCACCTTCTATTTCACAGTCAAGACAGTAGGCAAAGACGTCACTAGCCGATAGTGTACCCACACTTAACGTAACATCTGAAATAGCTAACCTCAAACCCCACCATTTCCTTCATTTCCTTCATTTCTCTTCTGTATATATTTATTTGTATTATCATTATTGCTTACTTACTATTTTCAGTTGACTACAATTGTCATTTTTATTAATAAATGTTTCGTTTACTCTGGTACGAATTGCATCTTATGAAAAAGTATGACTACCAGAGTCAAGTGGTGATCTCTAGACACCATCATCGTCAAATGAATTTTTATCAAATAAATTTCTGCATCACTATGCTAAATTTGTGGGAACACACATTGCTCCAACGTATCAAGATAAGCAATGCCCATTACAGTATGTGCCTTCAGTGAAGAAGAATGGCCCCATGACTGCACCATCTTGGATGATTCGACAACACACATTAACTTTAGGGCTGTTGCACTCTTAACTCCATTACCTCACGCGGAGGTTCTGAACCCCTGGTTCTTACATAATGATGATTAGCATATCCTAACAAGTGAACTGTGGCCTCATCAAAACACATAACCATTGACAGAAAGGTGAGATTGTTGTAAATGTGTTCCCAATGCATCTACAGCAATTGCCACTGTTTTTGGTTTATCAGTGGGCTTCAGTGCCTACAGTCTTCACAATTTGTATGTGTACATTGGACACTTGCACATAACTCTATGGACAGTTCCTGCAAGGCTCTATGAATGGATTTACATGGACTTCCTTGCAATGTAAACAATGCGCTGCACATTGTCTTCTGAAACAGGTCAGCCACCACCGTGCTTTTTAGCCATGAAACCAATCTCCAGAAAATTCTTTTTCCATAGCTTGTCTTTGCATTTGGAGGATCTTTTCGGTATTCTTGATGGAATCGTCTTTGCACTGCCACAATCAAGCCAAGGACTGCATATCATCAAAGATCCTGAACTTTATCAAGACGGTCGCCATTTCATTGTGCAGAAGTGTCTAACAGAACTTGTACCTTAGACGTGACAGGAATACCCAGGAAAAACATAGAATACACATACATACTGAAAATAAGAACAAATTAGAAACTAAAAGCTTCACTTATCTTAGTAATCTTGCAATATTACTAAGATAAGTGAAGCTTTTTGTTTCCTGTTCATTCTTATTTTTAGGTTCTGTTGCTTCACTGTTAATAGTTTAAATTTGTCCTTAACATATATGAGGCGTTGTGCACAACAGAGGCCCAACCACTAAATGTACATAATGGAGATAATGGAGTGTAAAGAATATCTGTGATTTGAAAGTTTTATATTGACTTTAATAACTAAGCAAGAGTCATGATATTTGGACATTTTAATCAATATAGCACTGACATTGTGATACCTAGTTACATACATGCAGGAAGGTTGGACCACTGTTTCTATCCAGGAAGCCAGATTCAGTTCCATGCAATAACACACTTCTCATGCCATCTGCTGGTGGTTGTAGAAATGTGGTATAGGCCACTACTGCTCTCCTAGGTTTTGATATGGGGAACATGTCTGTGCTAATAACTCAGTTTCTGAATTTTTGTGGGTTGGGCCACTGTTGCGCTCAACGCCTCATATATTAATTTATATCACAAAATAAAACTAAAGTGATTCATTTGGGATACCCTCTATAATTAACTCTTTTTAAGGTGATACATTAATCCCTGTGCAATCTTTTAGTTGACATCATAGTTCTAATCTCAAATAGTCAGCAAAATTATACAATTGATTTGCACATTCAGAAGTATGTAGCTCAACCACCTCCTACTTGAAAGCACCCCCCCCCTTTCTCTCTCTCTCTCTCTGGTGTGTGTGTTATAAGATGTTAGCTAACAATTTGATATAAAAGCTTGATGAAACCAAGGTTTTAAATGGTAGAAGACTTTTTTAACACTGGTTAGTGAAATCTACCCCTTAAAGTACTAACTCCCAATTATGATTTATGATTTCAGTGTTGGAAGTCACGTGTTCGAGATTCAAATGGTGTTGAACGTGTTTCTCGAGGATGTGTAACCGACATTGAACAAGTGCCGTTAATGTGTTTCACATCATCGTACAGTTCTCGTTCAAACCATAGAAAGCGGCATGCAGATGGACAGTATGCAATACATTGTTGTATAGGGGACTTTTGCAACAATGGAAGTTTTCCAGAGCTTCCACCTGTTATATTTAAAGGTAAAGTCTTAGATTACGTATACATAATTTACCAAAATGCAACAGTACGTAAAATTCAAGCTTAAGACCTCCAAAAAATATTCAATGAATTCATACTTTTGGCATGGAGCAGAATATGTCACTTTCTAAACAATTTAGGTTTTTAGGTGTTGTCAGAGATAAAAGAATCCTTTTGCAGCAAACAATGGTAAACAGTGATCAAATATTTAACTTTATCTGTATCACTAAAGCATAAAATGTACAGCCTTTTTACTTTACAGCATAGGAAACTTATTTGATGGCTTTGTGGGCAGAGTCAAAGTGATAAAGATCTTCAAGCGCCACAAACCATAAAATTCTGTTGCATTGTATTTTAACTTAAGATTACAGACTGAATGTGCTACACTAATAAATCTACTGTGTTATGATTGACCAGAGCTTATCTGTGTGTCTATCCTTCGTCATGATCATGGTCCTCCATTGGGCTGTAACAAAATGTATATCACCACTAGTGACCTCTAGTAAATGGTATACAGTGTTATGATAGACCAGAGCTTATCTGTGTGTCTATCCTTCATCATGATCATGGTCCTTCTTCACTGGGCTGTAACAAAATGTATAGCACCACTAGTGACCTCTAGTAAATGGTATACAGTGTTATGATAGACCAGAGCTTATCTGTGTGTCTATCCTTCATCATGATCATGGTCCTTCTTCACTGGGCTGTAACAAAATGTATAGCACCACTAGTGACCTCTAGTAAATGGTATACAGTGTTATGATAGGCCAGAGCTTATCTGTGTGTCTATCCTTCATCATGATCATGGTCCCCCTTCACTGGGCTGTAACAAAATGTATAGCACCACTAGTGACCTCTAGTAAATGGTATACAGTGTTATGATAGACCAGAGCTTATCTGTATGTCTATCCTTCATCATGATCATGGTCCCCCTTCACTGGGCTGTAACAAAATGTACAGCACCACTAGTGACCTCTAGTAAATGGTATACAGTGTTATGATAGACCAGAGCTTATCTGTGTGTCTATCCTTCATCATGATCATGGTCCCTCTTCACTGGGCTGTAACAAAATGTATAGCACCACTAGTGACCTCTAGTAAATGGTATACAGTGTTATGATAGGCCAGAGCTTATCTGTGTATCTATCCTTCATCATGATCATGGTCCTCCTTCATTGGGCTGTAACAAAATGTTAGCACACTAGTGACCTCTAGTAACCAGCGGTAATGGACAATATGAATTGTAAAATCAACTGCCTCACATAAAATATCTTATATGTGTTCTATGACTGCAGGATATAAATTTCCCATTTTTCATAGAAGTTTTTGCTTATATTGATGTTTGAAACATAAAGTTGAGATCAGAAATCTGTGTATAGTGAAGGAAGTGGTATTCTTTTCTGTAATGCATGTTTATTGCAGTACTAGCATGTGTAGCAGAAACAAGCAGAAACAACAGGTGTTTAAGGATTCATATAAAACAGAATTGCCATGTAATTCACATGGAAGTTTTGCACTCTACTGCACTGAACATTTTATATATCGTAAGTTTCCTAGCATTTCAGAATTGTTATGCTTTGCTGGATGTGGAAATTGTTTTTCAGGTTTCAATTTCAAGAAGTTGCCAAATTGGGCATGTCCCCAAGTATAATAAGAGACTGTAAGCTTCACTTGTCTTAATATCTGCTGAAAGTTCTTGAATTCCAGCTTAAACTGAAGATACATTTGAGTTTAATGTGAAACTGCAGTCTGCGTTACAATTCAGGAACTTTCAGCAGATATTGAGATAAGTGAATCTTATAGTCTCTAAGATTTCAATTTGTGTTGTTTCACTGTTAACCTCTTGAGGGATATCGACGTGAAATCACGTCCATTTAAAATTTCGGATGAGCGATATGGGCGTCCTGTGCGTTTAAGCATTTAACCCTTATTTATCCCTTATCCAACTCAACTTATTATAATTTTCCCTTTATGAAACATTTTAGTAAGGTCTATATACTTTATTGGCTTACCTTAATATGTTCGTTCTGCAGTGATTTACCTCAAAACAGGGATAAACACACAAGGGTAGGTACGTCTCCACATTCGCGAATTCCCTTCTTGCGGCACACGAAACACTTTCGAAATGGGCGGGACTTCTTTGCTGTTGGTGGTATCCTTTTAGGATAATGTTTTCCTTGAAGTCTGAGGGGTGCAGGGGTTTTGGATTTTCAACCCCCAACGTGGTATTGTTCTATTAGGCTGCGAGTTATTTATAGTCTGTAGTCAAGGTCGGTCATTGTCCTGTGTGGGTTTAGAGAGCTGTCCAAATCCCCAAACAATTGTATATGGTTATATCCAGTTGGTGCAAAAATACCTTTTTATACCACTTCTGCATTCAGCTACAAGCAGGAAAGAATACGTATGTATTTCAACAAAGAAAGACACGGACTCTACTCAGTTACGAAACTCGCGTAAGCAAAAGTTGTAATGTTGATCTATTCTGATGACTCAAGAGGCCACGCATGCAGTAGCAATTTATTTCACAGTATGCTGACGCATTAGCCACACATACAATGGGTGTTCCTTTACTGTATCTTTCTGAGAACTAATATTAGATGCGTTCGACAGAGCAAAGTTGACTTTTTACCACAGTGAAACAAAATTGTGCCATTTCAACGTTTTGTAAATACAACTCAACTTTGCTGATGACGTACATTTATACTGCAAATAACGAGTTTTATACCAGTTTTTGTTTCATTAAAATAACTTAATATTTACACAAAATACTGTGTATATACGAAGCGCATTTAACAATTTAAATGCTAGCAGTTCTCGGCTCGCGGACGTTTAAATGGCCATCGCTCAAGAGGTTAGTAGCTTCAGTTGTTTTGTAATAAGTCTGTTTTGTTTTTAAAATGCAAGGTAGACTTTGCCTATTTTAGATTGTATAGGAAAGGAAGACCTTTTGTTGGATGACTGTATTCTTAAAATTGAGTGACTAACCTTGTTTTTCTATGAAATAATAAAATTGACTTTTTCCCTTGCAGATCCTATGCCTACTTACCCAGATGGTACCAGCTACGTAATGAAGCTAATGCTGGCTATACTTGGCCCAGTGTTAGCTTTAGGTCTGTTGGGTGCTGTAGTTCTCCTTGTAATGCATCACACACACAGAAAAAGGCTAATGGCAGCTCGTACATTGGCAGATCCAGAAACTTATTATGCATCAAATGATCTGCTCAGAATAACTGCCACCGGAGATAGTACACTTAGAGTATGTATCATTTTGTTTAAGTGTATTTTAAACAGCAATATGTGTAGTTACTACCTAGTCATATAATAAGTTCTGTCACAACTATAAACATGGGTACCACAACAAAGAATGACACAATCCAAAACATTTATTAACTATAATATAGGTGATGCTGTTTTAAAAATAGGGCCTAGTTCGTTGGGTCTTTGAGCCTTTGAATCTTTGCTATAGTGGACACAGTTTATCGGCAGTTCCCAAAAGTTTAACTAAACAGCTGATGACAGTATTCCAAAAAGCAGTCCTGCTAACATACACAGTAAAATTTTCTCATTCATACCTACAAGAAATAGAAACAAATGCCAAAGATAAAGAATGGATTACACTACTTTCCAACCCAGATATAATCCCCCAGAGACCAAGGAAAACAGTGGTTGCAGCCTTCCGACTATTGACAAATCACGACTGCTTAGCAAGTCATCTCTACAGAATAGGTATCTCAGCCTCACCAATATGTGTCCTGTGTAACGATCCAGCAGAAATGAACGAAGACCACTTGAAGATCTGTGAAGCATGAAGATCAGAAGAAACTACAGTTCAAAAGTATTGGAAAGCATGAATGCTAATGGCTTCATTGCCAGATGCAAGGCACTAGAAAACAACACCATACACAATAAAGGCATTTCTAACCTCAAATATCACAGGGTTAAAGTAACAGGCTTTCAAACAATAATAATGCTTGAACATCGTTACCACACCACACATAATGAACCTACTCGCCTTCGGAAAATCTTGTTCTGCAATAACGCTGCTGGATAAAATCACTTCTGAGTGCTAAATAGCATAATATACACAGGATGCACTACTGTGTAGTGAACACAAAAATAACAACAGTAACTATAACTGCATATACTACTGTAAAAGAACTCAAGACAAAATCACACAAATACGAGTAGTAAGTCCACTGATTGATTGGTTGATTAATTAATTAATAGGGCGTCTAAACAGAAACTTGTTTTAAAATCTATCGGTTGGCCTTTCTGCAACGCGTTCATAAACAAGGGCTTCTGTGGCAACATAACAGATGCAATAACACCAGCTATGGCCGTAGCTTTACCATGGTTACAGTTGGCGACACTAATGCAACCTAACGGATGGAATATCACCAAATATAACCATACTGCTCCATAATAGGGGAAAAAATGTCAAGATTGTTTTTTGGGGTATCTCAATAAGCTGTGTCTACTATATCTCAGGTCATGATACAGGGTGATATGAATATTGGACTCTGGGTTTAACTTTTGCGTATTATTTTATTTGCACCTTCTCTTTTACAGTTTTTAAATCGTGACACAGTAACAAATCTTTTATTTCACTGGATCGACTTCCTTAGCAGTGTCAAGATCTCGTGCTTGAAGATTTAGCTACATTTCGCTAAATGCGTTCTCTATCACTTTAAACTTCATTGATCCAATATTCCTTCACTAAATTGTACGCTTTGTGCTAACTAACTTCTTGAAGTTAATGTATTACTTCTTTTTCTCTAATTAACAGTCTTCAAACACTTAACCACTTCATTATTACTAGTTTTAGATGCGCACATATAAAACATGTCTATTCCCTACCAATGTTATCGGCAAAGAGAAAAACTGATATTGCGGCATCTTTTGAGTTATGGACACATGTATCCATTCACACATGTGCGCCTTTGTAGTGTCATTCTATTACATCATTTTCCATATACTTTTATAATCCCGGAAATGCTAAGAAAGCAATTTTAATCTATTTCTTTAACATTTTGGGCATTAAATATTAAAAATAACCCTTAATTCTTTACATACCTTTGCAATGTTACATTTAACAATTACAATATCGATAAATAGGCAATCTTCTCAACAATGGAAGAATAATGTAATACAAAGTCAATTACATGTTTGAAACAAGTCAAGTTCACAATGTATTTAATTCTATTTGGGAACAAATTGTATATACTGTTTCACAGTGAATACAAAAAACAGATAGTTATTCAAAATGTCCTTCTTTGGAAGCCACACATTTTCAAACATTGCAGCCAATCATCTGTAGCAGCACATATGGCATTACATATTCTGCACTGATCACTTCAAATCTTGTTTCAGTACCTCCAGATTTTTGTGTCATGTTGAGCAATCTTTACTCTCGATGATGCCCCATAGTTGGTAACTTGGTGGATTCACATGTGAATCTGGTGTGCTATAAACTCGGGAACATTGTCCCTAAACCATTGTTTGCTTGTTAAGCCTTATGAGCTGGTGCAGAGTCTTGTATCTATAACTGGGTTTTTTTCACTCTTGACAGCAACAAGCATAGCCTGCTCTCCCAAAGCGACAGCTATCGGGACTAATTTATAACATATGGCCTGGTGGGAAAGATAATATTTAGTGGAAATAAGACAACCTTTCAATTAATACTGTGATGTTCCAAATATAAGCAGCACTTTTTGTCCAAGTTTCACTCTCAAAAAGTTAGAGTACAGCTTATATCCACCACTTTGTCTTTTTACACACCCTTGCTGTAAAAATTATGCTCATTTGCAACAATACAGTGTCTGTAACAAAAACTGATAGCAAGTTTGCACAACAATGCAAACTTTTACCAGTATTTTATTGGTGTTAATGTTGTGTATGTCTACCAACATTGTTCCATTAGCTTATAATTCAATTTCAGCAGAAAGCTCCTTACTATCAGTTCTGGTATCACACCTATCATTTTCTTCATGGATACTGCTAAGAAACCCTGAGTTGTGGCAATATGAATGATCATTGCAAGCGAAAACATAAAGCCAAGGAATTCAGTGCACCTTCAGACTGAGTTGTGAGTTATCAATGTATTATGTCATACATTAGAACAAACATTTACAATACATACATCTTACATGTAAGTTCAAATAAATGTTGGTAATTTTTCTTCTCTCAATCAGTGTGCAGTTTATCTGTACATACATTGTGAACATTTGCAATTGTCTTACTCTTTTAATGAATTTTAACTAGGTCCAAAAATATTTGCAAAGATAGCGCAATCAACTTAGCATACCTGGGAAGTGAATAAAATTGTGTTTGGTAAGGTACGTTGTATCCCAGTTAAAGAATTACGCAGTAATTGCAGCATTGCTGCAGAACATGGTTGCAAAATAGTTTGGCTTCCCCCTTTTCTAGTGTAATCCAATTTAATTAATTTGAGCCTAAGTAAAGGTTACGTTGGGCAAAACAACAAAGATATCACTGTGTCGCCTGTGATACAGCTACAGCAGTAATAGCTAAAAACTGCGAAAAAGTGGTTACTCAATACAAGGGCATAAGTCCAGCATCGAAAAATGAGTTTTAGAAGAAAGGATAGATCAGCTTGTCATTTCCATGGGTAATTCCATCAACACCAACGATGCAAACGATTTGGATATCAGCGGCATTTTCCCATTACAATAAGCATCAATATTTCACAGGTGTGTCTCTTTTGTTAACGTAAATCTTTTAAGTGATATACAGGATGTCCCAAAATTAGACCAAGAAATTTTGGGAGCTAATAGATAACATTATTTTAAACACTTTTTGTTAAGGAAAGTTTTTGGCTGCACTGCTTCGTTTAAGCGCTAGACACATTAATGTTATTACTGCCACTCACCCAGTTTAAGTATTTATGGCAAAATCAAGAATGTAAATTAGTATTGCATTTATCTGTGTAAGGCACCTAATCTTAATCCAAGAACCAAACACAGAACACATAAACCAAACTCTAACATCTCATTGTTTACAGTTAACCATGGCTTTACTATTCAAAGCAAATGTTAGAAAGCATGCCCATTGCGATTAACACAAAGAGTACATTGGTGTGCCCTATTCTGCCATACTCTTGCAAAGACACCAGCCATGTCTCTAATTTTGCCAGCAGTGCAGGAAGCAAACAAAAGAAAGAAAACAAAGATGCTTCAATTCATTTAGCATAAGTTTGTGTTTTGTTTGTGTGTTCAATGTTTGTTTCTTTGATTAAGATTATGTGCCTTACTAAGATAATTGCAATGCTAATTTGCATTGTCGATTTTGCCGTTAATACTTAAACTGGGTGGCAAGCAGTAATGACATTAACTCGTCTAGCACTTAAGCAAAGCACTGCAGCAAAAGACTCCTTAGAAAAGTGTTTAAAATAATGGTATCAGCTCCCAAAGTTTGTCAGTCTAATTTTGTATAATTGCATGTTCTATCCCTTGCATGTAGATTCACTATTTTACTACTGTGTTCAAATAGGAATATAAATAATATCCACTCAACATCCCAAGCGCAATCCAACTGTCTTTGTGCACATAATCCTAACACCTTCTCCACGTGGTCACAATAAGTGGCAACTTTGCCTCTGTCTCACTGTGAACTGTCAATTCCTTTCTTGATTGATGCCGATTATAATTGCAGTGGAGGCTTATATTCAGGCCAGTATGGTAAATATTTATTGCACAATTATGTCCAATTTATCTTAAATTATTTTAGAAATCTACCAAACAGGTTTCAACTCTTGCAATGCTGAACTATGGACATTCTCAGAGGAATTAGGAAATGTCACCATTAACAATAAACCCAGGCATTTGAATTCTTAGTTCAGAATGTTTCATTGATAATCTTCACTCATTGTTTCTTACATTTTCAGGAATATCTGGAGCATTCTTTAACTTCTGGTTCTGGTTCTGGCTTGCCATTACTTATTCAACGTACTTTGGCAAAACAAATTTCCTTAGCGGAGTGTATTGGCAAAGGACGCTATGGTGAAGTATGGCGAGGAATCTGGCATGGAGAAAATGTGGCAGTAAAGATATTTTTCTCCCGTGATGAAGCTTCCTGGAGCAGGGAGACTGAAATTTACAGGTAATCTTAGTAGTTATTCTTCTTTATACTATCTTCTCTTTTTCTTTTGAACTAATAGGCAATGAAACTACATGGTCCACATGCCTTTAAAAATTATAAAGTACTTTAAAAAGTAGAACAATATGGATATCAAAAGAGTAGTACAAAAATGAGGAAAATCAATGGTTGAAATAAGCAGTATGTGTATAGTAGAAATAGACGGAAAAAGGTGAATCCAATGCCTGACAGCAAAAGTGTTTGAAGAAGAGGATGAAAATTATTAAATCTCATTGATATTTTATGTGAAGAATTTGCACAATAATACTTTAGTACAGTAAAACTTTGTTTATACGTTTTCCAGGGAATCAAAGGAAAAAAACGTGTAAATGTGAAAAATGCATAAATAAAAGTCAAAAAATAAGAATTGGAAAATTTATACAACATACAGGTTACAGTTAAGAAGTGAACAAGAAATAATAATATGATTATTTATTTATTTATTTATTTATTTATTTATTTATTTATTTATTTATGCCAACAAACTTACCTACTGCTCTAATCATTAAACTTCTATGACAACCTGCCAGACTGCCATTGAATAAAAAAGCTTATGCATCATTCTGTGGTTATTTGCCTTGTATTTACATGTGTCTGAGTCTGTGTATCTGCAGGTACACAGAGTTCACATACCATCCAAAAGCCCGTACCCAATTCCAGAAAATATTTAAAGATCACAACATTATTCTAGCACATAAAACCCACATTCCATCCAAAATCGACTAGACTCTGAACTGAAGGACTCCGTACCAGCAATAAATCGGGAATATATAAATTCAGCTACAAAGACTACAACAAAATTTATATAGGAACAACAAAAAGAAAATTGAAAACAAGGTCTGAAAAACATCTTAGGAATGTAAAGTATAAACAAGTGGAAATGTTAGCAGTACCAGCACATTTTTGGTTAGAAAGCCACGATCCTGAACCTACATTGTTAAAAAGCATATCTAATGCGAAATAACTAACAGCTTGGGAGAATATATTCATTCTGAAAAATAAAGACAGAGTCTTCAACTTCGTTACCCTAAAGTGACAACCTCAGCAAGAAATTCCTGGAAAAGACAGCAGAGGATAACAGTATTGCTATCTCCAACATGACACCACGTTATTTAGATATTATTACACATCGCTGTACACAAAATCTTAAGACAAAGTAGTTTAATAACCTACTTTGTGTGCTGGAATGGCATGAGGCTGTTTGTCATGTTTGCTATAAACTCCCATTGTCAGAATACAACATCCTCCAGAATGCAGTGGTATGATGGTCATTATGAAAGTTTTGATATACACCAAAAGTAATTTTTTAAAAATTATTCTTATTGCTGCACTTTCTCAAATTACCCACCATCACACTGTATACACTTTTACATTCATTTACTCAGGGGTCTCCGTCTAGGGGATATGTGAATGGCGACCACAAGGTACCCAAGCTGAGCAGAACATTACTTCCACTTACTGGTGTTTTGCTCCTCACTGTAACTTTTCTATCTGACCTTACCTCTCTTGTTCTCTTCCGACCCCGATGCTATTAGGGTTCCTGAGGGCTAGGGAGTCTTTATTTTTCCAATCTCTCCATTTCTCTAATTTCTCTATAAAATATTAACCCTTAACATGCTGACCTGTCATGGCATGCAATGCGTCCTCTGATTGGTAATCAGAGTATATGGTCGGTGAATTTATTTTGATAACTCTCCCGGTCAGGTCGGTGAGACCCGTAAACCAACGACAGGTGTGGTCCTCCAGACATTCTGGGGGTTGTGAGAGAGCGATGTGACCGCCAAAACATAAAAATATGGTGCTCTCTTAAAAGCGGTTACTATTACTGCTATTGCTCTCTTTAATCTCATCAGCGAAAAATATTGGAGAGCAAGAGGATTAATGACTTCATTGTCAGAAATCCAGCATTAGCTAACAACAACTTTTACATTCATTGAAACCTTCCTGGAAGCACTCCTATTAGATGTTTCCTTCAATGGCAGCAAGCTCCCTGTCATAGGTGGTAACAGCATTTTCAGGGGTTGAAAATCTCTTTCTGTGCATGCAGTGTTTTACATCAGGAACAGGAAAAATTCCCATGGGCCCAGGTCAAGACTCTGTGGTGAATGATTGCTAAGTTTAACCTCTGTAAACTCAAGGACCTGAGTGGTGATGCTGGCTATGTGTGTGGACACGTGATGAAGGAAACCTCATACTCTCCTGTGTAGCCACTGTTCTTGAAGTTTGCCAGCAACTTTTGGGAGGTAAACTGTGGCATACCAATTGGTGGTAACCGTCCTTTTCTCCTCCAGAGGAATGGTTGCCACAAGAGAACCCTTTGAGAAGAACGAGGCCACCATTTTCTTGCTGTCACTTTTGTCGGATTGCCATCAGGAAAGATCCACACCGCTGATTGCTGTTTGGGCTCATATCAAACTAATATACGCAGGTTTCATCACCTGTGACAATGTCATAAACTTATCTAGAGTTCCATCTGAATCTTATCAACATCTCACACCATTCAACATGGCGTGTTTTTATTCTTTATCAAATTATTATGAGACACTCAGTAGGAGTGATCTTCCTCAGATAAAGGAATTCATGGAGGATATTCAAAACTGCTGACAAACCAATCTGTAATGCTTCCTCAATTTCTTTAAGTGTTATGCGATTATTTTCGTGAAGCATTTTCTGAATGCTGCAATGCTTTCCTCAATCACCGCTGTTGCTGGACACCTGCTTCTCACATCTTCCAAAGATGTTCAAACCCTTTTAAATTCCTGAAACCACCGCTAGACAAGGTACAGGAAGGAGCAAGGTCCTCAGAAGCTTTTGCCAAGTGTTCAAGTCTTAACCCAAGTTTAAGATCTTAAAGAGTCACTAAACGAAGATGCTGTCTTCCCAGCTCCAGTGAAGGGACTGTCTACCTGCGTGCTGGGTGCTGTTCATCCTTGCAATGCTGGAATTCTGGAGTGGGGAAGTCACCACTTGATACCAATTTACTCACAAAGAATGGGGCTTCCTCATCCTGCATTCAATTCAAGTGGATCAACTTTAATTTTCTCACACCTCAAAGCTTTCGTAGTGACCCACATGAAACTCAGTTTTACCAAAAAATAAAGGAGATTGTTAGCATGATTGTATTATTTTGGTTAAAATATATGTTAATTGGATTATGTGATTGTTTTGCAGCACTGTATTACTTCGACATGAGAGCATTCTTGGCTACATTGGCTCAGATATGACATCACGTAATTCGTGTACACAACTGTGGCTGGTGACACATCATCATCCTCTTGGTTCTTTGTATGATCATCTCAATAGGACTACACTGACTCACCACCAGATGATGAAAATCTGCCTTTCTGCTGCTAATGGGCTTGTGCATTTACACACTGAAATTTTTGGAACCCAGGTACGTTTTCTTATGTTAATCATATTAAGGAATTTGCATTTTTACAGCAGGTATTTGAACCTCTTCGATATTATGAATGGAATGGTTCTGCCACATGCATTTCTGCACACAAATTAGAGCTATATTAATATAAACAAAATATGTTGTAGTTAAATTCTGGACAGTATAATTTGTTACATATCTATGGTGGACGCAAAATTTGAGGGTTGACCACTAGCAGAGAAGCACAGCTTTGCCACACGTCAAAGGGCGGGGCAAAGCTATATGCAGTAATTAGACGAAATGAAAACAGTTTATAGGATATTACTGTTGTAGTCAAGTAAACATAAACTTGGTGTACATGCTAGTTTTTGCATATATGTAAATGTCTTTATTTACTTTCCTTTTCCTCCTATGTTATTAGCAGCATAATTGATAGCCAACATAGCATTAAGAACAGCTTTTGTTACATTGTAATATGTCAATCTAAATGCAATTAACTGCAACGTGGAATTTCTGCTTGAAACTTAGCAATGTAATTGCACCTCTGAATGTGCAACTATGTGCATTTCATTGTATCTCAGGCATCAACTTCATGTTAGAAGTTTCTGGGAGCTTAATGAACCTATTGTGATCCAACCAATGCCACTCTTAATCTTATTTTCTATAATACACAAAAGTAATACATTTTTCCATTTAAAAAATCACAAGTTCATTTTGAAAATCATGTTTGCTTACATTTTTAAATGCCTATAATCATCTACTTAATTAAGCCTCTCCCCAACCTTTATGACTGTGAAAGTAGTTTTTCAATTCCTATTTTTGTTTCTGAGACATTTGTACTGCAAGTTTGAGACAATTCATTCAGTATAGCCCTTTGTGTTCATTATGTTATTAAAATATATTCTTTCTCTTTGATTGTATTTCCCTTTTCTTATGTTTGATTGTTTTATAGCACCTGAGATTTCCTAATGCATGAATGTTTCTACCATAAAATATAGTGAAAGTGAGTGAACAATGATAACATTGACTTTCTGGTTGTAATTTTTCTTGTAAATGTTCACCTTTTATCTCTTGCTTTCTGTTATTTTTTTAGGGAAAACCTGCAATTGCTCATCGTGACATCAAGAGTAAAAACATTCTTGTAAAACTTAATGGTGCATGTGTTATTGCGGACTTTGGTTTGGCAGTAACACATGTTCAAGCTACAGGGGAAATGGATGTAGCAGCTAATCCAAGAGTTGGAACAAAACGGTACATGAGCCCAGAGGTTCTTGATGAAACGTAAGTACAAACTAACAACTAGGGACCGCCCATCTCTGATTTTTGGTAAACAACAGACTTTTGTCATAGGCAATCCCATAAAAGATTACAAATTTATCTGATGAAGCTTGCAGTCTTGAATGGGATTTATTGACACTATTTCTTGAATAAAATATATTGTAAAAATAATTATTTTCTTGTGTAGTTTAAAATTAAATCACCAATGTGTTAAGGAATAGTAACCAACTCTACCAACAGTAGAAATGAGAAAATGCTATACCTGAGAAATAAGATAGGCTAAAATCAGAACCCAATAAAGATACAGTGGAATCCTGACAGCACGACCTAATGGTACAGAGAGGCTGTCGAGCTACCGAAATGTTGAGTTTTACAGAATTAGGTGTCTGTTATTTACAACTCACAACATACTACTGCAATTATTATTTATTTATGCCAACAAACTTACTGTTGGTGTTTTTAAACACACAAGCCGTGTGTGGGCAAAGTTTGAGAGGTAGAACTGGAACTTAAAAATTTAATGTCACAGCTGGGATTTGAACCACATACCCTCCGCTTACTAGGCAGGTGCTCTAACCATTAAGCTACTGTGACAACCTGCCAGAATGACATTGAATTCTCAAACCAGTTGGTATTTCTCCCAGTAAACCACAAAGGCAGTCTCACATCAGAGAGAATTACCCCAATGGTGACTTACTATTGCAAGTACTTTCTGTCCCAGGATTAAATAATCTTCAGATGATAATTATTTATTTATTTATTTATTTATTTATTTATGCAAACACCAGCAGTAAGTTGGTTGGCATAACCAGTTTAGAATTCAAAATATAAGAAGTGTTGAAGCTATACTAAACTTAATGTTTCAGTCTTATGTAATTTAGGGGAAAATTCAAAGAGTTATTACATTTGTTTTTATATTTTTCAATTCTATAACATATTTTACTAATTTTCCTTTATTGTTTTTTCTTTCTGTTTCAGAATCAATCTGGAATGTTTTGAATCCTATCGTAGAGCAGATATTTATGCCTTTGGATTAGTGCTTTGGGAGATTTGTAGAAGAACGCTGTCTAATGGAATAGCTGAAGATTACAAACCGCCATATCATGACTTAGTGCCAAATGATCCCAGCTTTGAAGACATGAAGAAAGTAGTATGCACAGATCAACAGAGGCCCAGTCTGCCCAATCGTTGGGCTTCTGATATGGTATGTATCTATATATTTAACATTTAAAATATGTTATTATTTATGTATCATTATTAATCATACCCCTAGAACAAATCCACATTTATTCACCATTAATATACCAAAGTATACATGGAGATTGTATTAACACAAAATTATCTTTGTATCAATTTCACTGCAATATTTATCACTTTAGTTAGGTATTATATTGAGTCTAGAATCTACTTATAAGAGAAAATCCATTGGAATTATTGCAACCTACCTTCAGTTTGGAATTAATAGAGGAAATAAGTAAATCAGACACACCAAAAGAAATACAAAAACTTCTAGCTCTGGAAACAATCAATACTAGATATCCCACAGAAGAATGGCTGCACATATATACTGATGGATCCTCCAAGGAAAACCTTACTGGAGCTGGAGTTACGTGTTCACATTTTTCCTTTTATCATTCTGTTGGCAGAGACACAACAAATTATGATGGAGAAATCGAGGCTATATACATTGCTCTCCGACAATTATTAAATCTTCCCTTAAATAAATTTAACAAGGCAGTAATTCTTACAGATTCTAAAGCTGCAATTCAGGGAATATGTTCAAATACCACAAAGAAGTCAACAAAAATTAGAGAATGTACAAAATGTTAACACAACTCCAAAAAGTTAATAAGACTGTTCATCTCCAATGGATTCCAGCACACTGTGGAGTCATGGGGAACGAAGCTGCAGACTCACTTGCAAAGAAAGGCACAACAATAAAACAAAAGTCTAAATTCAATTTCTCATATTCCTCAATAAAACACTTGATTATTAAAAAATTTTCTCACTCATACCTACAAGAAATAGAAACAAATGCCAAAGATAAAAAATGGATTACACTACTTTCCAACCCAGATATAATCCCCCAGAGACCAAGGAAAACAGCGGTTGCAGCCTTCCGACTATTGGCAAATCACGACTGCTTAGCAAGTCATCTCTACAGAATAGGTATCTCATCCTCACCAATATGTGTCCTGTGTAACGATCCAGCAGAAATGAACGAAGACCACTTGAAGACCTGTGAAGCATTAAGATCTGAAGAAACTACAGTTCAAAAGTATTGGAAAGCACGAATGCCAATGGCTTCATTGCCAGATGCAAGGCACTAGAGAACAACAACATATTGAGTTTAGAAACTCATCTATACTATAACCCTCTCTCCTCAAATCCCTTTTAAAATAACACATGGACTGTTCTTTCAAGTGTACTGGCAATTTATTAAATACCATAGTCCCACAATACTTTACCACTTTGCAAACAGGGACTCGACAGCAAACTCACATGGGAGCACCACATTCGTCAACTTCGTGCCTCTTACGATCATTCGCTTCGAGTGCTCCAGGTTTTATCTGGAGTATCTTGGGACAGCAATCACACTGTCATGTTGAGGCTGTATCGTTCATTGGTGAGGTCCAAACTAGATTACAGCAGTTTTATTTATGGCGAAGCGTCTGCCTCTAAACTTCATTTTTTAAATACTGTACATAATGCTGGTATCCGTCTAGCTACTGGAACTTCCATACTAGTCGTGTAGAGTGTCTGTATGCTAGCTCAGGCAAACCTTCACTTTCATCTCGGTGCTCGTTTTTATTGTGTTCTTACGTGGCCTGTTTGGCAGCCCACCCCGGTCACCCGTCTTTTTACCCTGTATTGTGCCTAGAACTCACTCACTGTTATCACTGGAATAGCACAATCTCTCGCCCAAGCGGTATTTGGTTTTGCAAGCTGTTTAGTGCATACACAATCCGCATACCTGCTGACAAACGATATTCATATGGCCGCTGTCCTCCTTGGCAATTACAGTGTGCCCAGTTCGACCTGGGGCTTTCGACGTATGCTAAGGTAGCTACCCCTCCATCGGTGTATTGTCAGCTTTTTACCAAGGTCCTGGGACATTACCGAAATTACACTCCGGTATTCACCGATGGCTCCCAGGTGAATGGTGCTACAGGGTGTAGTTTTGTGCATAATGGTGAGGCTCACAAGTACCGTCTTCCAGACTTGAGTTCCGTTTTTACTGCCGAGCTGTTTGCAATATTTTATTTCGTTCTTTTTATCTCCAGTTCCATTCCTGGAAGTTTTATCATCTACTGCGACTCTCTGAGCGTGCTGCAGGCATTGCAACAGTTTGTCGGCACGTCAGCACTTATTATGAAAATTCAAACACTCGTTTCACAGTTGCTCTCGCGTGGATACCAGATTGTTTTTACCGGTCCCCAGGCCATGTAGGTATTCCCGGCAATGAAGCGGCGGGTGTGGCTGCTAAGTCTGCCTGCCATTTGCCAGAGATTTTAACATGCAGCCTGCCTTACACGGATGTACAACGGTACTTCCTTCGTCATATTTTGTCAGTCTGGCAGCAATCATGGGAAGTGTTGGGTCCCTGGCACGCAATTGCAGACGATCAAGGACACTGTGCAACCTTGGATGACATCTTCAAGGGATACCAGGCAGGCAGAAGTCATCTTGGCCCGCCTGAGAATAGGTCACACACGGATCACGCATGGACACCATCTGCATGAAGAGCCGGCGCCTGAATGTTCCACCTGTGGCGTTCAGCTCTCTGTGGCCCATGTCCTCGTTGATTGTCCGCATTACAAACGTGAACACCAGCTGTTTGGCCTGGGTTCTACTTTGAAGTCAATCTTAGGTGACGACCCGGTAGCTGTTAATACAGTGCGGCGGTTCGTCGGCAGTATTGACTTTGGTAAGCAGGTTTAACTTGTATTTTATTTCATGGTTTTATTTTTTAGTTTTTACATTTTATCTGCTTACCTTTTAAGATCAACTTACACGTTTTAAATGTTTTTAGCGTACCTTTTTAGATGAATTTACACGTTTTAACTGTTTTTAGCTTACCTTTTTAGACAAGTTTTACATTTCTTTATTTTAGCTTTTATCTGTTTTAAACATTTAATTATGAGTGTTAAGTGGTGGTGAGTTTTACCGTTTTTATCTTTTTGACTTGGGGCTCTAATGACCTAGCTGTCGACGGCTCCTTAAACCCTACTCACTCACTCACTCAGTCACTCATGCAAACAGGGAAGTTTTATGTTCAGTAACTCTTAAATTTGTGTTGTTTCTAGTATTGTGGAAATGAATATCTTCATGTCATAAAATTATTAATATTTTGCTTCATGTAACATAATGTGATGTACAAATACAAACTGAGTACAGTTAATATTTTTAATTCTTTAAAAAATGGTGTTAATTTTACCAATATTTGAAATGGTTCTAATTATTTTTATTTGGGTCTTAACCCTTTCATGCCTGGTGTGTATTATAAGATACATAGGCTTTTTTTCCTATTTGTACTAGTTTTAACTTTTTTTTCTGCTATATTCTTGTTATACTGTCTGTCACCAATTAAAAATACACATTTGAGACGTTTTGAATTGTAAAAAATTATTTTTTTACAATTTATATTGTAGTGTTGATATATATATATATAAGAAAAGAAGCAAAATCCATGCAACCACAGTCAAATGATACCCCGTCATCATCCACGCGTGCCATCACACCAATTATTTTACGTGGGCCCTCCCCGTCCTTTACCACAGGCACATTTCACTGCGGTTGCCGAGACTTGAACTCACAACCTCAGGCTTTGAATGCATGGCCAGTGCACTACGTGTTACCTTAACGATCATGGCTAATCAAGCCAGCAGGCTGAAGGTGTCCCAGACCGCCTAATCTAAACCGGTTTCGAATTAGAGGAAGAACGGCATAAGTAGCAAAATAATTCAGGCATGAAAGGGTTAAAAACTAAATGACTACAGTGTCTACTGTTTCCCCAAAGCTTTATCCCATATCTCAACAGACTTCCCGCATACACAAAATATAACATTTTTATAGTATTCATATCTGATCCTTTCTTTTGGTGCTGTTTTTGCAATTATTATTATTACGGAATGCGCTGTGCTATGAGACTCCTTTTCTCTCTAGGTCGTGGTAACGGATGGAATGGAAAATCACACGATGTTTCTTTACCACAATGTATTACTTTATTAACACTTCATCGATACTTCACATTAAACAATTTCTCTCAGCACCATTCTAAATGCTTAAAAACCTTTACACTTTTTCACTTAGTAGAACTTATGCTTGATGAAAGTTTGGTGAAAGTTCCATGTTCACACTACTTAAATATGCCTTTTCAGCTCGAACATACACACGCGAGTGAACAGTTTTTGGCGTCGTTTGACGCGACACCGCCTTTTTCATATTCATCCGTGCATGCATCCATCAAATAGTTCTTTCTCGTTAGGGAAGTGATCCCTAATCATCCTCCCCTACTTTTATTATGGAACACATATAATTATAATATTTATACATATATATTAAAATCACATATGGAAAGATTTATGATGTCTTTGAGCAAACTTAGTTGTTCGTAACAATGAACCTTATCAACATGTTTTCGTCATTTAACTATCTCATACCAACATCAAAAAACGAATTACACTTTTAACAAACATTCACATGAACAATTTTCTTTTGGGGTCTTCCAATATTCTGTCTCACTTTATTACTTTTAATGAACAGTAGAATCTGTTATTGCTATTAAGTTAGCTATATGGATTCCCTAATGTAGATATTAATCTAGCCATAGACAACATTGCTGCAATTCATAAATTGGCTGTCTTGATTTAAGCCAACATCCCATGGTCCAACTTTTTTGACCAAACTTTTTGTGTGCAATGGAGTTGTACACAAAAGAAACAGCGTGTGTCACACTGTGATTCATTTTGGTCCAATACAAATGATAGTTCACGTAGCAAGCGAGAGAAATATTAATTTAGTGATTGCTATATTAAGTGTAGGTTTGGGATGTATTTCTACAAGTCTCAGTAGGAAGAAAAGGTGTATTAGAAGTAAAAGATGGTGGATTCAGTCATAGTAAGAAGGGAACAAGGCACGGGCCGAGGTATATTGTATCTACTACAAAACCAATTGAAGTTAGAGGACCCAAAAAACTATCACAATTTTGTATGAGTTGCCGAAGATTTATTTCCCAACCTTTTACATCATGTTGAAGGCAAAATTACACACCAGGACACAAATATGAGAAGCAGGAAAGAGATAAGGAACAATTGTAATGGTTTTAATCTTAGTATGGATGGACAGGAGATTTGAACTCATTTCATAACATAAAATGTAAGCATACTGTTAACTGAATTTCTTATTGTTTATGAAATATAGCTATGTAATAACCACCTAAGTAATATATGTTAATGGTTACGAAAAATCGTTAATGAATCTTCCAGAAAAAATTAAACATTTTATTAAAATACCCATCACATTAAAAGTGTCACAAATTGTACCTACACAACAGCGGACTACATGTTGCCTGTGCAGTTCGCCATATTGTAACGTTACAGATGCTGATTGACTATTTTCAAGTTGTTGTTGGATGAAAAAATTAGATGCAACTCAATCGCATTGTATCCAACTCTCAATGTCTCACAATGCACTTTTGCTGTACACAAAGCTTTGGACCATAAAGTTGGACCATGGGACATTGGCATTAGATGCATTTCCTGGTTCATAGAAAGGTCCTGTACTGAAAATCAATAACTGAACCGGTTTGAATCAGATGCTATAGCAGTGTCAGTGTTGTAATTCCGAACATTCTATTAATATCACAAATTCAGAGCTTTCAAATGTGATTATTTCAGTACTGTGCATTTTGAGTTATGGCTGTGTTGTATGAGTGTAATTTTCTGTAACCCAAATATGTTAATGTTATACTCTCTCACATTTGTTTGTTAAATAAAAATGGTTTGTTTTCCTTTTTTTTTCAGACGTTAAGTGGAATGGCAAAACTAATGAAGGAATGTTGGCATCATAATCCAAATGTTCGTTTGCCTGCATTGAGGATTAAAAAGACACTGGTGAAATTAGCATCTTCCGACATACATATACATCTGGACTTGGATGTTTGATGTTGCTTGAGTAAGTGGCATCGTGATCAGTTTTCCATTTGTTGTAATGTTCAAGTCAGCAATACATTTGCTAGAACTTCCTTCACCAGCCTGTTTTCCAAACAAAACAGTACATTCATGTGACAAGTGTGTTTTTTATATCAGTGCTAGTCAGCAGAGGTTCAGTGAAGTAACACCAAAACCAGTAAAGACATTTGTCTGCAAGAAAGTTGCAGATTGACTGATTTGTCATCAGAATATTAACATAGGAAATACCAGGGTGACTTTTTCTTTTGTAAAAATTCTTGAAAAGATACTTTTTTATAGTGTGACTGTTACAATGATTAATATGGATGTGGAAGTTTTGGAGTTGTTCAGTGACGTTCAGCAAGTTCACTGGTATAGGGGTTATGGATTCATATGTACTTCGTTCAATGCTTCCAATCCATAACTAGGGCCTTATGGTGTGTGGATTCTCTCGGAGATGTGACTCTTAAAAAACGAAGTAGCTCATTAGAGAAGGTTGCTTCCTTAACGAGTGCTGCATTTACCATCTTCATGGGCCTACTGGTTTTACATTGTTGAAATTAAGGATAATACATAATGAACATATATCTTGTGTATTGAAGGTCTTCCAACAAAGTGTACATTTTAATGCAATAGTGTTAACATCTAGATGATAGTGCTTTATTTAGTATATAAACTGTAAGTTTTATTATGTTTATTTGCAAGCAGCAGTAAACATTAATTTGTGCAGCTAGAGACAGGTGGTTTGAATATAATGATATTTTGCCATTAAAATTCTCACTTAATTATAATTTTGTTGGTTGAATATTGTATACAACTTATGATCATAGTTTCATGGTATGGTTTAATTTCCTTCATTGTTCAGCAAAAGCTGAAAATGATAACTTTCAGGCTGAAAGGGGCAGGTTGTTTTCCCCCAAATTTCTGCAGTAACAAAGTCCCTTCTCCATTCCAAAACACACTAAGGACCAGTTTCACCAATTGATGTTAAATTTTAATGCAAATGTTAGAGATTTTTAACATTGATGTTAATGCAAATTCTATTTCACTGAACATTGTTATCTGTAACATTGTGTTAAACATTTTGTTTAGTTAACAGCTCTTGTGTTAAGGCATTTAACAAATGTTAAAAGTTGGAAGTAACTGCTGGAAATCAAACTGACAATGCCATTCCTTAACCCAAAAGCCGTCCAGGAGGAGGAATTTTTAAAGTGATTCTGACTGCTGAAGAAGGTAATGAGCAAGGTTGTAGAGGAAAACAAGAGTTGTTAACAGACTATAAACAGAAACGTACCTTGGTTGATAATACAAGGGTTGCTCAATATATAATGCCCCACATTTATTTTCTCCGAACATATTTATTGTTAAGAGTCAGAATTTGGTGACAATTACCTCAATATGTCTTGTCCATGTCCTATTTTTCTATGTAGTCTCCATCATGGCCTTACGCCAACATTGTGGGAGAGCATGTATTCCCTGCAGGTTCTTGACCTGTAGGCGTAGCCACATTGTCACTGCGTGAATGACACTCTCGCCATCTTCTAAGTATGTCCCCCATAGAGAATCTTTAAGTGGCCCAAAGAGATGGAAGTCCAAGGGTGCCAGGTCTGAACTGTAAGGTGGATGATGCCCAACCCAGTTTGGCGATGTGTTCCCGGGTTCTCAGACGTGTGTGGGCGTGCATTATCAAGTTGGAGTAAGATTTCTGCTTGATTCTTGTCAGGTCGAACACGTCAGAAACGTTTCTTGATTTTATTCAGTCTTCACGTATGCCTATGAATTAATGGTTGCCCATCTTGGCATCACATCTACAGGAATGATGCTATCACAATCCCAGAAGACTGTCACCATGACTTTTCCGGCTGAGGGGGTTGTCTTGAATTTCTTCTTTTGTAGTAAATGAGGATGACGCCACTCCATGAACTGCCTTTTTGTTTCCAGCACAAAGTGGTGCACCCAGCTTTCGCCCCCATAACGATCCAAGACAGAAAGGCCTCTCTGATGGTCTCAAAACATTCCAACAATTCAGATGAAATGGCCTTTCTTTGAATCTTGTGGTCTGCTGTGAGCATTCGTGGAACCATTTGTGAGCACGTCTTCGAATATCTGAGAGCCTCGATCATTGCGGACGCACTTCCAATGCTGACAACCGTAGAGCCAATTGTCGAGTTGTGATGAGCCAGTCGGCACGAATAATGGCATCCACATGATTCAGCATGTCTGGAGCAGTGGCTGTGACAGAACGTCCCAAGCGTGGCTGATCATGGAGCTCTGTTTCTGCATTTCCTGAGGCTTTAACTTTCTTTACCCATCGCCCGACAGTATTCCTATCAACTGCAGCATTGCCATACACTGCACACAAACGTTTATGGATGTTTACCACGGTTTCTTTTTCTGCACACAAGAATTCAGTAACAGCATGCTGCTTGTAATGTGAGTCGTGTGTAGACACCATTTTGATGCTGTACTACGGCTCAGCCATCTACCGGAATGGTTCGAAACTCAACCAGTGCACAGAAGAAACATGAAATGTAAAGCACCTACAAAGATGTTTATATATATTAATGGATTTTTAAACAAATGTGGGGCATTGTATATTGA
Organism: Tenodera sinensis; assembly: GCA_030765045.1. Lineage (NCBI taxonomy): Eukaryota > Metazoa > Arthropoda > Insecta > Mantodea > Mantidae > Tenodera > Tenodera sinensis. The sequence continues at coordinate 12,425,174 of CM060972.1, forward strand.
ACTGTAGCGCAGTGGTAGCGTGCCTGCATCTGGCAGGGGGAACCTGTGTTGCTCCCCAGTACCGGCATGGGATTTTTTCCCCAGTGCAAGTTCTGGTCCAGAGGGCACCCAGCCTCGTTAGGCCTCTGAGGGGCCAATTGAGGAGCTACTTGATTTAGAAGTAGCAGCCCCTGGTTGCAAAAACTGCATAACCAGCCAGTAGGATCTGGGGCATGTCCACGTCCACCCTCCAGTACTGCACACTACTTATGATGCCTGTGATAGGTAGAGGTGGAGCACGTAGTGGCCGGACAGTAGGCCTTGGCCCAATAAGGGCTGTTGTGCTCAGGTTTACTTTAGTTTAGCATCCATAACAATGGCGACCAAGATAAGTAGTTATATGTGTGTGGTCATAATTAAAAATTCATGAAATTGCAGTAACCTGTATATTCACAGCCTCTTGGTGAGAGGCAAGGATGTCTGGTAATTCATACTGGTTAAAAACTACTTACTAAGGAGTATTACAACATTTTTTGATCTTCAAACTTCCCCTCCCAACCTTTGAAATGGTGAGTTTCAAATTAAGTGCAGAAGAATCAATATATGCTTTCACATGTGCTACAGGGATAAGGTGGTGCAACTTTGTGTGATTGCAGTTTCAGACTGGTTTACTCCATACTCACTTCTTTGCAATCTGTTGCCTCTTTGTGCCTTTTTATAGTTGGGAGGGCATTGGCCATCAAAATAGCCTTCAGCTATCGGAGCTGGATTCATTGCTTAATGGCTTGATGTACTGGGCAATCATTTGAAGCCTACTGTAAAGTATGAAGAAAGAAGTTTAATCAAATTGCTAAGCTTTCATGACTGGTGTCATTAAATAAAAAACGATTATCCAAGCTTGTCGGCCATAGTCTAGTGGAAACTCTCCTTCCCACAAGTCCGAATAATCATTTTCTATTTAAAGAAGTTTAAACTAAAGTATAAACTTAGGCTTTCATGTCCGATGTCCTGATTATTAGCTAGTTTTATTTCTTTCGGGCTTGTAGGCCATGGTCTAGAAGGTATTGTAGATACTGACGTTTCGCCAAGTACTGCACTTGGCATCAGGGTAAAGTGATCCGTTGTCTGCACTGGTCAGAGTTCAAATGTGGAAAAACGACTGTTGGCACTCTTATATAGTGAAGGTGGGCGGGGCATTGTTGCACTGACTAAGGTTATGATTGGCTTGTATTGTTTAGCAGGCTGGGTGTAGGCAGGGTTTTGTTACAGTAATAAAACAAGCTGTACAAGCCAATCACCACCTTAGTCAGCACAACAATGCCCCACTCACCTCCACTATATAAGCGTGCCAACAGTCGTTTTTCCACATTCGAAATCTGACCAGTGCAGACAACGTATCATTTTACCCTGATGATGCCAAGCGTAGTCCTTGGCAAAACGTTGGTATCTACAATGCCTTCTAGACCATGCCCTACAAGCCCGAAAGAAATAAAACTAGCTTTAAGTTTAAACTCAGCAATATGGAGTGTCAGGCACTGTACATGCAAATAAAACAAAACATTCAATTTAGTAATTGAGTTGATTTTTCACATCATAAAAAGTATGTTTCAGGAGCTATTTGCTTAGTCGACTGCCTGTGTCATTCATCATGGTGGTTGAAGGAACTTCTGCATAAGTATGTCACTTCAAAAAAAAAAAAAAAAGAAACATAATTCACAGTTTGGAAAAACAGAAAACATTCAATATCTGCTGAAGAAATTCAGTCATGAATGGCAATATCTTCCAAGAAAACATTTGTTGCAGTTTGCAGTGTATGAACCTATTATGAACTCAGTTTTCTCAGAAAGCTTCAAGTGAAAATGGAAACGGAAAATGCTAATAAGAGGAAAGATATTCATCGAGGGTGTTCGTGGTATCACCAGCACTGTTAAAACAGCCCGTTAATTGGCAGCTTAATTTATTCCTGCATAACATGTACTATTCATTCAAACACCCTTCAGCTCTTCGGCCCAGTGCACTGCTGTGTCTGGCAGTAAAATGTTTCCACAAATTTTGTATAGTACAATGGCTTGAAAACGTTTATCTAGAGCGCAAGCCTTAGAATTATTTCACCATTTGAAGGTATGTGTTCCCAATACAACATGCTTCCAACCTTTCCACTTCTCCAATTTTTCTAAAACCTCTTAACCCCTGAATGCTGACCTGTCATAGCATGTAATGCATCCTGTGATTGGTAATCGAAGGATATGGGCAGTGAATTTATTTTGATAACTCTCCCGGTCAGGTCAGTGAGACCCGTAAACCAACAACAGGTGTGGTCCTCCAGACATTCTGGGATTGTGAGAGAGTGATGTGACTGCCAAAACATAAAAATATGGTTCTCTCTAAAAAGTGGTTACTTTTACTGCTATATAGTTCTCCAATATGAATTATGAAGTATGACTTGAGGAGTAAAAGATTCTGGAGTTAAAATAGTCCCCCATTTGGATCTCCAGGCAAGGACTACTTCTCAAGAACCTAAGTCTGGCAAAACATTTGAACAGAAATGGGATATATTCTTCACCACTCTGTCCTCTATGTGATCTGCAAGAGGAAATGGACCAAGATCACCTTCAAATATGTCTGGTCACTTCTAGTACCCCATCCATCAGTGAAAAATATTGGAGAGCAAGAGGATTAATGACTTTATTGTCACAGCTTCGCCATAGCCAAGTGGTTAGACCATTTGCTTCTCACCAAAGTGGACTGGGTTCAATCCCAGACAACTGCATGTGGAATTTGTGGTGGATGAAGCAGCACTGGGGCAGGTTTACTCTGGGTTCTCCAGTTTCCCCCACCATCTCATTCCGCCGGTGCTCCATCTTCATTACATACATCATCAGTGACACTGCCTGTAATGTCATGTAGTAAAAGCAGGTGTTAAACACTACCCAGAAAAAGAGCTCATTTTCAGAAATCCAGCATTAGCCAACAATATCAAAAGAAGAAAAAAGGATGTATTTGATCTTCTTACATAGAGTGCTCCATCCTCAAACCAATGAGAGCATTTGCTGTAATCACGTGCATGGAGCTGTTTCTCAGTATTATTTATACAAGTGTGTTGGTGCGTGTGATGTTCTTTTTAAGTTTAATGCTTTTTTGCATTTATATTATACATCATTATATTATATAAACTTCTGGATTGTTATTGTTTTAATTCATATAGTTTTCGTTTATTTACTGTTATATATTATATTTGTTTATATGCATCAATGGAGGAAGCAAAATTCAACAAAGTGCTCATTTTGGGTTTGCAGGAAAATGAGCACTTGTATAACAAAAAAGTATCAAATTATAAGGCTAAAGATGCAATTTTCAAAAAAGTATCAAATTATAAGGCTAAAGATGCAATTTTCTGGGAATAGTCCATAAAAACCTCTTCATTAGGAAAAAATATTGTATAATTTTGTGTAAAGAGTAAATCGTAAGTGATAGAAAGAAAAAGAAATCTAGTGTTTGCACTTACACAACTTTCTCTACTGTTGTTCAAACCATTCTTAGAAACACTTCTCTGTTATCGACATCATATTAGTCAAGATAGACATATATAGATATGATTTTGTTTCCTCATAAGTACAATGAGAAGAGGAGAATACAATAGGCTTTAAGTGATAGTAAATCTTTTAAGAGTTGGTTGCTCTGTGATATCTTTGACATTCGTATCTTTGTATGTCAGGATATAAAAGAACAAATGACAGCTTCCTATTTGAGGGAAGTATGAGTACTGGAAAATTCAAACAAATAACAATGAATAACTTTGAAATGGTTCACTCCACACACACAAAAAAAAGTTATATAAATTGTGTGTTTTAATGAAATCTACATCTTCCTTCCCCCCCTCCCCTTCTTTTATATGGGGCAACTAAGGTCATATTGGCTGCTTTTTCTTTGGAACAATTGCTCATCAACAGTGATGTTCACTCATTTATTTTTTGTAAGTTTGGATTTGTTGGGCTTTCTTTATAAACACTAAATTCGCACATATATTTACAATCTAAGTCATACTTCCAGACTCTAGGGAAAATGGTCAGTAATCCTGAGTAAAGAAAAATTCCCATCCTTCAACTGGAAATCGATTGCGGGACCTCTAGATTTGGAAGCTACCATGCTAACCACCGGACCACAGAGGCAGTCAACATTTCTGTGATGAATGAATAATGAATGGATGAATGTCGAGGTTTTGCCCATCTATGTTGACCTTCAGGTTTCACTCTATGATGGCACAGGCCGCCAAAGCCTACACAATGTAAGGGGTGTGTGTGTGTATGTGCACGGGTGCATGCTTGCGTGTGAGAAAAAGTGTCTGTCAGTCTGTGGACAGCATAACTCAAAAACGAAAAGTTGGTTAAAAACCAAAGGTGGTATTTAAGTTAAACGTCTTTCAAGGATGCGACAAAGATTTTCAAGAAAATAGCCCCACCCTAGACTACCCTTTAGAATTTAGATGGAAACTTTTTATTTTCTTGAAAATGGCTCTAATGATTTTGATTAAAATGACATATGTTTAAGATATTTGAATGTATATTTTGAATTTTCTGGCTATAGCTTGTGTAGTCGTGTTTACTCTGGGTGACTTGAATAACTCGAAAACTGTAAGAGATAGACAAAATCTTATCCGACAAAAAATGTAGATCTCGCTAAGACACAAAATTTATGTCTCAATAATTTTTTTATGTAGAGTAAACCATTTCAGAGAAATTACTTCTTATTTGTGCCAGTTTCGGAAAACAAAACTTTCGTGAAATGGAACATTGTTCATTTTTTTATATGTTAAGCGTGCAAAGAGAATGGGATCTCAAAGCTTTAAAAGAAATTACTCGTTCAAAGCCTACTGTATTTCAATATTCCCCTTGCACCTAGAAGGAAATAAGCAGTAAGATAATTTCTGTAAATATTTATCTCGTGTCACACAAAGAAGATATAGGAATAAGTTTGTTAGAATGGTTAGTACAAGAGTAGAGAAAGTCATGTGAGTGCAACACATCAGATTTTTTAAACACATTTGATTGAAACAAAACAAAGTGTTTACTGAAATTACAACCAATAAAGATAAACCCACCAAAGAACCATTATCGGCAGCTAATTTTGCTATTGGCTAAGACCTTTTTTTTTCAAAGCTTAGGGTAGCTAATACAAGTGTAATATGCAGAGAACCTTCTTAGATACCTTGTTTCAGCTGGAATTGTATATAGAGCAATTCCGTGAATATGTCATACCGAGTGCTAAAATTTGAAATCAATGTTTCACTTTTTTTACTGAGGAAAGATGATGCTAGATACTCTATAGTATCTTATGAAGTGAAAAATAAATGTTTTTGACGTGAATATGGGTTCAAATTTCACTTCTTATCCACAGATTTCCAAAACACTAAAAATAAGCGTGAATAACAGTGATTTTCATATCAATATTTCAGGAGCGATGTACAACTGTTTTAATTTTTTTCTCTGTACATCACACAATGGCTCTTCGTCTTCAAAACGTGTATATTGCTAATAATTTTCGACATTTATAAATAATCCTTACAGCCTCTTTAATTATTACTGCGTGTCAATGTCAGTCATGGTAAATAAGGATAAAGTCCTCTGCAGGGAAAAGTAATTGACTGAAAAAAATATCCTTTTTGATCTTGCGTCATTACAATATAACAAAAAAGTATCAAAGTTTTCCTCTATAGTCATTCGTTTTCCCACAAAACACGTGTGCCGGTCTGGGTGGCTCAGTGGGTTAGACGCTGGCCTACTGATCCCAAGGTCGCGGGTTCAAAACCGGCCCAGGCCGATGGTTTTTAAGTGTGCTTAAAAACGACAGCTCCATGTCAGTAGATTTACTGGCATGTAAAAGAACTCCTGCGGGACGAAATTCCGGCACACCGGCGACGCTGATGTGATCCTGGCAATTGACAGCGTCGTTAAACAACAATTTTTTTTTAAACAAAACACGTGACTAACGGACAATTAGTGCTGGCGCCCTGTAGTCGTCATACACGTACAGTGCTTATGAGACTTCAGTCAGAATAGGCGTATCAGTCCGTTTCTGACTCCATGGGTAAAACACCAGCCCAAAGACAACGTGAATACAATGTCTGAAGGAGCAAGGCAGTTATGCACAATGGAGGGAAAAAATAAAAGTAACTATGAGGAAAGGAAGAGGAATACTGAAACAAACAAAACAAGGAAGAGAACACCTCAAAGCTGAATATAGGAGACATAAGCAAGTATAGCAGGCAAGACAGAAAATAAGAGACCAAGAAGGGATTGATAAGGATACTCCATCAACATCAGCGGGTTTCAAAAGCAGACAGCATTTTGGAAAGTGCAGAAAACGTGTTGAAGGATTGCTGCAACCTCCACGCAAAAGAAAAGAAATGATTCGTAAGTTAGCAGTTGAAGAGGGATTACATGATTTTATTGAAATCCATGTTCAAGGAGAAACAAAAGAAGTTCGCATTAGGTATCTAGTGGTAACATTAAAAGAAGCACATGCACTCTTTCTACAAGACCGAGAAGAAATGTCCGTGGGGTTGACAAAATTCGCTGAATTACGCCTTGCTCACGTGCGTCTTCAAAGTCAGATCCCACATAATGTGTGCACATGCATTATACATGAAAATACGAAGTTTCTTCTCAAAGCATTGTGTAAAACTCACGGAATCACTGAGACTGAATTTCGCAAGTTCATAGCACAAGTGGTTTGTGACCAGAAATCGAGTAAGTGTATGCTGGGAGGATGCTCCAACTGCCCGGGATTGAGTAGAGCAGACATTTCGGATGAACTCGCTAATTCTCCATTCAAATGGAAACTGTGGAGTTCACGTAATGGAAGAATGGAAATAAAAGGTAAAAAGGGATCTGTAAAAGACTGCATTGAAGAACTAACCAATTGCCTGCCACTTTTCCTAAATCACGTTTATGCAAAAAGACAGCAATCCGAGGCCTTTAAGAAGGCTCGGGGAAATGTTGCAATTAGTCAAGCTGTGATACAGAGAACTACACATGCAGGGAGCAAAATGAAATTCAAGCTGCCCACTGGAACAATACACAGATCTCAATATTTACTGCTGTTGCCTGATATAGGAAGGAAGATATTGGTGAACTTCAGAAACAACCTTTTGCTTTGGTGTCTGATTATGTATCACATGACACATGCAGTTGATATTTGCTTAAGGAATATATTTTCGGAAATATTGGATATTGTTCCGAATCTTGAACTTGTGAAAGTGTTTTCTGATGGAGCTGCTAGTCATTTTAAGCAGAAATACACATTGAGTCATGTGACATATCTTTCCGAAGTATTTGGAATCCAAATTGAATGGCACTTCTTCGAATCCTATAACGGACAGGGAGCAGTAGATGCGATTTGAGGACAAGTGAAGAGGATGGCCTGGACAGCTGCGAAAGCAGGAAGCAGGATTCAGAGTGCTGAAGAATTTGTTAATACTGTTAGAAAGAAAACCAAAATATGTCTTCTTGAGGTTTCTCTGCCTGAAATTGAAGAAGCAAAAGAATTTCTCGACAAAAGATTTGAACGTATTTCACCTATGCCATCCACTCAGCGTGTTCATTATGTGAAAGTAATAGATTTCAATGTTGTGGAATATGTATGCTTTTTTTCATGTGCGGAAAGTGTCAGAATGATGCACAACTTTCGGAAATAAAAACAGTGTAGAGATATACGCGTGTACTACGAGGCTACTGTATTTAGCGTTCCTGCACTATAAGGAGTCCAATCCAGTAACTAGTGTTACAGGTATGTGCTGTGTGCTCTCATGTGTCGTCTTTGTTATGGTTTTGAGTCAGCTTTTTGTACTTGCAATGACGTAACTCTGATAAGAAATGAGAGCTGTCAACATCTGTTTATTCTGTTTATGTTGCACGACATTAATGCTTCTCCAAAGGATATGATTATTGTCAAAACGATAAATACAATTACACACCTGTATGTATTACATGTATGTAACGTATAATACGTATCACTATGATTTACCATATGTTATACCATGTAAAACAAAGGCAAGGTATTACAATTTTAGCAAATGTCAGTTAGTCACAAACTCATGTCAGTTAGTCACGCTGACCTTTGAATAAATATCTCCAGATGAGAATAACATACCAAACCTTTTTTCAGGTCATTTTAAAGCTTAGAAGTTCCTCTCTCAAGTGATTTTTCAGAACAAATCAAATAAGGAAACTTTCAGAGAAAACGGAGGACAAACGTTTGAAGTTGGACCTGCAGTTGACAAAAATGTCAGTTTGTCACGAAAAGTTTAGCGCTCATTATTAAATAATTGTTTCACTTTTTTAAGGTTTTTATCTTTCTTATCACAACCGCCAATGTATTCTCTGTCATCGTATGTCGTTAAAATAACATTTTTACACCTATATTGGCCATTAGACAGACATTTTAAGAAGAAAATGTAGTGTAAATGTCAGTTAGTCATACGCGGAATTGCTCTATATGCAAGCTAGCTGAAGAAATAAGTCAGCAGCCAGTCAAATGACCAGAACAGTTATTAAGAACTAACTGATACAACTGCTGTTGCTCGCAATAATAATAATAATAATAATAATAATAATAATAATAATAATAATAATAATAATAATAATAATAATAATAATAATAATAATAATAATAATAATAATAATAATAATAATAATAATAATAATAATAATAATAATAATAATAATAATAATAATAATAATAATAATAATAATAATAATAATAATAATAATAATAATAATAATAATAATAATAATAATAATAATAATAATAATAATAATAATAACAATAATGATAATAATAACAATAATAATGCATATGCTTTCTGATGGAAGAAAGGGTAGTTTTGGGCATTTAATTCCTTTTATGCTGCTGGAAAGTTTTGCAAAGGGATTATCTTGTAGATATTATAATACAAAAAATCTGATATGTTGCACTCACATGATTTTCTCTACTCTTGTACTAACAATTCTTACAAACTTATTCCTATATCCTTGTGTTAATTGAGTAAACGTTTGTACAAATTATCTTATTGCTTATTTCCTTGTAGGTGCAAGGGGAATGTTAGAATACAGTAGGCTTTGTTTGATAGTTAAAGCTTTGAGAGTCGCACACTTAACATATAAAAAAATGAACTATGTTCCATTTCACAAAAGTTTTTAAGTTTTCCAAAACTCACACACATAGCAAGAAATATCTCCGAAATGGTTCACTCTACAAAAAAATTTACTTGGACATAAATTGTGTATTTTAGCATTGAACCATGTGCGCATAAACTCGGCATCAAGGAGCTACCTCTCCATTGGGGTTCTCGGCAATAAATAGGTGAAAACAAACAATTATTGTTAAAAGATGAAACGTGATAGTGTTTATACGCAAGTACTGTCTGCCCACCTGAAGAAGGCAAGCTGGAGATATGTACTTCGTAAATGTCGTGTTCATACACGCTAGTGATTCACATATCAGTGTTGCCTGCTAAATCAAAATAAATACTATAATTAAAAGGTATTTGTACAATATTAAAAGAAGTCTGCCGACGCCTATGAATTCAATTACAAACAAGCATTCCTTTTGTTTGGAGTTTGGTTCGTGTTCCCCATTTTCTTGGCCAAACTTCAGGGCGGTGAACACCTACTGTAGGTGTTCTGTGAACACAAGGTATAATCTGTGCATGTTACAAGATAAAGATGGCGATAGTGCTGCAGTATTCTCCATATGTTCGTTTAAATAGCTGTCGCAAGATAGCGCGAAGATCGTAGATTTGTCTGGACGTCACGTTGATGATCTCATTGACATAGAAGCAGAGGTTATGATTTAGATTGACAGAAAATTTGGCGTTTGGTGGGAAAGTTGACTAAATAGCAATTTGGCCTGTGTATCAAGAGCGATCTAGTGGATCAGCTAAAGTAGAAGGCTGTTTGCAGAATGGTGAGCTTACTTAGCCTTATATTTAAACAGACCACAAGAAACTAGAACAGAATACAATTTCATAGATTAGCTGGTCCGACGGCTAATCATACCCATAAAATGATTAACCCTACAAGATTCACGAAATATGCTGTTCTTGCAGTACATTATGGCTCGTTTCGTGAATCTTTACTTGACTGGTCCCTCTACTTGATGCAATTGCATTAGTGTTTCGTAAAAATTGTGTTTTGATTAGGGAAGTGCATATATCATTTTGTATTCCGTCGTTTTCAAAGAATATTGGTAAAATTGTGTAGCGGGTTCAACACTTATAATTTACATTCCACGCGAGACATTATGGAAGTGTTTCCAAGAATGGCATTCCGCAAAGTGTAGCCGGGATATTGAGGATCCTAAGCCGCAAAGTATAGTCGACACCAACATCAGTGCAGCTATAACCCAGTGATCGCCAAAGAATCAGATTTCACTCGATCGCTCATTTAGCTATCTTTTGCTATTTACTTTGGCAACCATTCTATTCCTTCCCTCTCAAAATGCTTCGCGAAAGTGTTTGGCCCGGATACGCAATCTTTACCAGAAAGTCATTGGGTACCCTGACTATACAGTTTAAATTAAATTATTCTGTTGTTTAACGACGCTGTTAATTGCCCGGACCATATGTGTCACCGGTGTGCAGGTATTTCGCCCCGCAGGAGTTTTTACATGCCAGTAAATCTACTGACGTGGAGCTGTCGTTTTTAAGCACACTTAAAAGCCATCGGTCTGGGCCGGATTTGAACCTGCAACCTTGGGATCAGCAGGCCAGCGTCTAACCAACTGAGCCACCCAGACGGACCCTAACTGTACAATAGGATACCCATCGAAGGTGATTCTGCCCTTCTCAGTGGCGAAAGCTTACTGCAGAATTTGTATTTTCCTTTTTTAAAAAAATGTGAAAAATGCCATTCAAATTTGGCAGCAGTGATATAAATGTGTCAAATTACTCTAACACTAGAATCAAAGACACGAAGTGAAAATGCAACCAGCTCCTAAAGTGAACATAGCCAAACTGAGAGTCTCAAGTGCCCAAATTTGTCAATGACAGCATCAAAGACGCTGAAATGGAAATTCAAACAGTGACTCTACTGCCTCTGCAAAGAAGAAAGGGTGACTGTTGTTTAAACTGAAATGTCAGTTTGTTCAGAATCAGTCACTTCCTTGCCAGTCAGGCAGTTGCTGACAGAAATCATAGTGGTTGTCTTTCACAATGTCTTGTTCGTCTTTTGCTCTCCAAATAATTCATCTTAATGCAATTCATAATTTCAAATGGTAATTTATAATTTACTTCCTTTTCCCAGATATTCTTTAATGTTGTGCTGAAGTAGTGCATTAAACTGCACAAGTAATATAAATCATTGTAGCATTTTTATTTTCCACTCATTGCAATATTAACATGAAATGAGTAATTCTCCTTAATAATTTAACAAATATTGAATGTTTCAGATAGTAATGCAAGTTAAACTGCTGCTGGACAGAGGGGAAAGCTTTTGATTGTTCACATTCTACTTTTTTTTCTGTTCTTTCTGTGGTTATTATATGCCTAATTACTTTCCACAAGCAATAAATGTTTAATCGTAGTAAAATTATATTTTAATTGGAAATGGGTAACTTTTAATAATTTTAAAAGCTTTTGCTTTGGCATTAAATAATGTTCCATAATTATAGACGCTGGCAGTGTAGTTATCTAGCTGGGAGATTAAAAGTAACAGCATTGCATGTAACCTTTAAATGCAATCGTTTGGAGTAATTGATGTTGTTTTGGAGGCTCACTGAATTTGTGAATCAGATGATAAAAGTTTAACATACATCCTGGTTGTTTGTTGCAGTATCTTAAGGGTAATGCATGGCACAGGGAGCCCAATGTCGTGTTTTAAATACCAGATTATGCAAAAAGTTCAAATTTTTCAAATCTAACCTTTGCCTACATGAGGATAGTATGAGCGAACAATTACAAGACACATAATTTATATGCAAACTGTGTTTCAATCTTAGATCAAATGATTGTAGGTGAATTTGAATACATTTAGCTCATTTCCTTTGATGGTGTATGTTATTCTGGATAAAAATACAGGTCATGTGCCACTTACCACAATATTTGACAAAAATCCACTCAGGCTTCAGAATCTCTCCTGACTTCTTGGTGTAGATGTAGATGAGAGGGATGAATCTTACTAGCATGTATACAGACAACTGCGACAGAGTGAGAGCAGTTTAGATACAAACTGTAGCATGCAATGTAACACTTGCTTTGTTATAATTTATGAAACATTTGCCAGTAACTTACACACCGTGTGTGTATGTAGTATTCAAACGAGTAGTAATGAAGACCATACACACCTATCGACAGTGACAATTGTGCGCCACTGCATCCCCACCCCTGATGTTTCTTGAGGGTAAAGAAATAGATAGGTATATTCAGAATGACCCCTTTAGCAATACTAACGCTCTGAATTGCCACAGTAAATGAAGGTATTCTGATTCATTTCAACAGATACATAAGCACTCTTATTTTATTTCTTGTAATGTATTTAATATAGTTTACTGTTGTTGTCTAGAGCTTTGCTACATGCAAAACCCAACAGTAAAGTAAACAATGAAAATTGGGTAAGTTTTGCAGTGCTGGGTGGAAGTTGTCTGCTAGCACTGATTAAATGCTGCCTCTGCTTGTGCATGTCGCCCTCCATGTTCTAAGGGTAACATGGACCTCTGGTTGCTGAGATTGTGAATTCAAAGCCAATGGATTATTTTGGGGGAAGGGGGCAATAAAACTCCTTAGCATGGCTTCCTTTGGAAGAGAAGCAAAGCCAGTTGTACGTGTCATGGGGCTAGCATATAAAAGAACCTCTAGCTTGATACAGGCCTCTAGATGCTAAGAACCATAGTAGTTAAAAAACCTCCATACATAAAACTCAATTTTAATTTTCCCCATATGCATGCACAGCACTTTCGATATGTTGCCAATTCTGTTGTAAGCAGAGACAAGTCATTAGTATAACTCCAGGTAACATTGGTTTTTATATGCAATTGATTGCATTATCCTTGTTATGGTTATTGTTATAGCTTTATGGCTAGTGGTTCTTAAGAGTTGTTTGCATTTTACAAAGAGATAGCACATGTGCCAGGAGAGCAAAACATTTATGAACTGGCTGCAACATGTTTTACCTGTTGGCATCCTCAGCACTCGTTGCCATCTGCTGCTATCATAGAAAGGTACAGATGAAAGCATACAGCATTTTTAAAACTACTTCTAAAGGCTTTACTTACCAACTTTATAAAAGGAGATGAAACCGTCGTTGTCCATATATTTTTGGCACCTCTTTAGGAAACTATCCATCACTTGCCTTAGTTCATGTTGAGAAATGCTGGCAATTTCCTGGTGGGTATTTTGTTTTAATTCTTCCAGGATGTGTGAGTTTGTCTTGTTTTAAGTTACCCCAGAGATATAAATCGCAGGGGTTAGTTTGGGGGACTGAGGGGGCCACAAATCTCTACTAATAATTCCTTCCCAAAACACACTTTCAATTGTTCTCATTAAAAGATTAGCCATATGAGCTGTGAAAAAAAGACAGTATCATGCTCCCTGTTAATTTTCTAAAAACAAAAAGGGTGGCGCAAAATTGCATTCACATATGTACAGGCATCAACTGTTGACTCGAAAAAAATTGACCCTGTAACTCAGAACCTAATATTGTTAATGAAGTACACCTTCATGGTGAAAAAATGTATGTATGGTGTGCCATTAGTGGAGAAAGGTTTCACAGAGCTCCAACAAGCGATTTCTATCTCTGAGGTAACTTAGAACATAAAGTGTATGAGACAAACCCACACACGCTGGAAGAATTAAAACAAATTATCCGCCAGGAAATACTAGCATTTCTCAACATGAAGTATGGCAAGTGATGGATAGTTTCCAAGAGAGGTGCCAAAAATGTATGTACAACAATGGTGGCCAGTTTCAGCATCTCCTTTCGTAAAGCCTTTAAAAGTAGTTTTAAAAATGTTGTATGGTTTCATCTATGCCTTTCTAAGATAGCTGCAGACAGCGAGTGCCAAGAATGCGGACAGGCACCACACCGCGCAGCCCGTTAATAGCTTTTTGCTCCCTTGTAATGGCAAGAGCTGGTAACACTCCATCAGGTGGTCATGCTTAATGTCAGGGGCAAGATACAGTGGTGTTACTATAGTACTGATATTGCACAAACAGTTTTTACAATTGCAGACTCTGATTAATGTAGAGGCATGTAAAGCAGGACTCCTTGTTCATCTCCTGTATTGAGTTTTTACTACAAAGTTTTCTGTACATTATTTTTCTGCAGCAATATAATGATTTTTCATCTCTGACTAGTGTTTTTAATGTTCATTGCATGATGCAACTGAACGCACAACACTTCTTAACATCTTTGTTATAACTGCCCAAATAGCAGTATGTTTTTGAATCTTTGTTCAAATGATTATCTCACTGATAAATTGAAAGTTTGTGTTTGTCTGAAACAGAAGTTTGTTTATGTGTTGTATGTTTTCAGGCTACTGAGGTGGAAGAAACTTTAAAAAGAATTCAGTCACAGAAGGGAGTTATTGGGACAATAGTAGTTAATGCTGATGGTAAGAGCCATGTTTTTCTGTTTTTGCAAGCAATAGCTATCAGAGGTAATAAAATTTGCAGCATTTTTAAATAGGTTGAAGTGACTTGTTGTATTGGTGTAATTTTAGGGATTCCTGTTAAGACAACAATGGATAACACTACTACTGTCCAGTATGCTGGCTTAATCAGTCAGCTGTCAGACAAAGCACGGAGTGTGGTTCGAGATTTAGATCCCACCAATGATCTGACATTCCTGCGCATTCGTTCAAGAAAACATGAAATAATGGTTGCTCCTGGTAAGAAACTTTGTACTTGTGTTGATGTAGAGCGGGAATAGGTAGGGGCACGTTTTTGCATTAACGATAAAAGTGACAAACGTATTAAAGTAATTTCCCATTACCTTCCTGAATTATGTGATGTTGATCAATAAATCAATATTATTATTTTAGCGATGATGCAGATTGAAATGAAATTGCCTTATTTTGCAAAGAAATGCAAAATTTCAGTTATTTTTAATGTTCAAATTAGTTCTCCGAATTTGAGTCTTCCAGGGAAGGCCTTGTCTTCTTTATAATGAATGTTGACTTTTTGCCACCACCCCCCCTCCCCCCATGTTTATACTCTGGCGGTGATGGGCATTTTTCAAGAGGCATTGTGCTGATTGGCTGATGATCCACCAATCCACCAATGGTTCTTTATTAGTGCCTGCCAGATGGTGTGGAGATGTCTGCCGTTGTCTCTGTTTAGGGAGTTCTGACATTTGAAGATTTCTATACTTTAGAATTAGAATTCGTTTCGCAAAATTAGAAAAAGTTAATGTGAAAAGAATCTCTCGCTCTCAAGGAATTGGGTTTAACCAGAGGCTGGATGACCTGGTGCTTATGTCTGAGATAACCATTTACTTTCTTATGCCTAGCAAGTAGAGGAAGTGTATTCTACCCAAATATTCAGGAGTGTATGTTTTGAGGTCCACTGATCAGAAAAAGGCCTGTCTGTGTTTGTGAACAGCATAAATCGGAAGCAAAATATCAATACCAAACTTGGTGTTATAGATGCAGCATCTTTAGAGAAGTGAGACACAAATAGTTTCAATAAAATCTGTCCAGCCCAAACTAATCTCTATTTAGAACAAATTTTGATTTGTTAAAAAATGTCTTAACAACTTGGAGCAAAATGACATTGTGACAAAAAGAGAAGTCCATTAGTTTAATTCATTTTGTTTCCTCTAAAACTGAATGACAATTCATGACCTGGCAACTTGCAGCTGCTCTGTTTTATCGTAACCTTGACACAAACTTTGCAACTCACTCTGACAGTTATTATTTATTTATGCCAACAAACTTACTGTTGGTGTTTTTAAACACACAAGCCGTGTGTGGGCAAAGTTTAAGAGGTAGAACTGGTACTTAAAAAATTCAATGCCACAACTGGGATTTGAACCACAGACCTTCCGCTTGCAGGGCGGACGCTCTACCACTGAGCTATTGTGACAAACTGCCAGAATGGCATTAAATTCTCAAGCCAGTTCGTATTTCTCCTGGTAAACCACAAAGGCAGTCTCACATCAGAGACAATTACCCCAATGGTGACTTACTATTGCAAGTACTTTATATCCCAGGATTAAATAACCTTCACATGGTAATTATTATTTATTTATGCCAACAAACTTACTGTTGGTGTTTTTAAACACACAAGCCGTGTGTGGGCAAAGTTTAAGAGGTAGAACTGGTACTTAAAAAATTCAATGCCACAACTGGGATTTGAACCACAGACCTTCCGCTTGCCGGGCGGACGCTCTACCACTGAGCTATTGTGACAAACTGCCAGAATGGCATTAAATTCTCAAGCCAGTTCGTATTTCTCCTGGTAAACTCTGACAGTTTGAAAACAGAGTAACAAGCTAACTGCTTGGTCCTTGCCAACTTCTTACATAGTCTCTGAACTACCAGTGGCTTTTCTGAAAATCAGAGTTTCTAGAAGAATCTGTCGTAAACAAGCCGTACACATTGAAACTTTGAGAACTGCATGTAACAGTGTGTGTTGTAAGAAGACATTGTTGTGTGTGTAGTGGTGGTGCTTACCAAGACAGTGTGTGAGGTAGCTAACACTTGATCCTCGTCCGAGGCGTGTAGCCGCTGCAACAATACATTTAATAAATAGACATGACAAATAAAATGTGTATCTTGAATTTTCTAGGAATAGCCTGTTAAATCCTCATTTGAAAGAGTATTTTTATAAGTGGTAAACTATTAGAGAGAGATAAAACTTTACTGCACACAAAATGTATAACTCTTTAAAGCAATTTAGTAAGTTTTGTGTTCTCAACCATTTCCAAGATATCCAGTATTATTACTTTGAATTTTTCAAGACTGTGTCAATTTTTATAAATTGCCTATCACTATTCAGTTGTTTCTCACAATGTCATGGAAGGAGTACGGAATTTCAGTGCCAGTACATAGCAACCACTATTCATAAACATTTGAGTATTGCTATTCCCTTTGTACCATAACATGTAACGAAATAAGTTGCAAATGTGTATTTTGTATGTGCATAGAAAAATAAGCTTTTGCAAGAATAGTTTGTGAGGCAGTGCTGCGGCCGAGTGTTTAGACTGTTGGCCTATCACCTAGGCGGCTCAAGTTTGATCCCAGAGACCCACTTGTGGTATTCGTGGTGGACAAATTGGTGTCTGGGCGGTTTTTCTCGTAGTTCTTCAGTTTCGCCTGCATTTCACATCATATTCTTCCTCACTCTTATACCTGGTGCTTGGCTGACCACCTGCTTCGAGGTCCTCCGGTCCACGGGATGACAGGCATCCGACCCTAGGCACAGGCTTGTAAGTCCTACATAAGGGGAGGGTAATCACTTGCTCACTCTCATACTGACCACTTCACTCTGTCTGATACATAGGTTCCTGTGTTCCCCGACAGGTGTCTGACCCCAGGCACTGGCTTGTAAGTCCTACATAAGGGGAGGGTAATCACTTCCTCACTCTCATACTGACCACTTCACTCTGTCTGGTACATAGGTTCCTGTGTTCCCCGACAGGCGTCTGACTCTAGGCACTGGCTTGTAAGTCCTACATAAGGGGAGGGTAATCACTTCCTCACTCTCATACTGACCACTTCACTCTGTCTGGTACATAGGTTCTTCTGCACCCCGACAGGTGTCTGACCCTAGGCACTGGCTTGTAAGTCCTACATAAGGGAGGGTAATCACTTGCTCACTCTCATACTGACCACTTCACTCTGTCTGGTACATAGGTTCCTGTGTTCCCCGACAGGTGTCTGACTCTAGGTACAGGCTTGTAAGTGCTACATAAGGGGAGGGTAATCACTTCCTCACTCTCATACTGACCACTTCACTCTGTCTGGTACATAGGTTCCTGTGTTCCTCGACAGGCGTTTGACCCTAGGCACAGGCTTGTAAGTCCTACATAAGGGGAGGGTAATCACTTGCTCAGTCTCATACTGACCACTTCACTCTGTCTGGTACATAGGTTCCTGTGTTCCCCGACAGGTGTCTGACTCTAGGCACTGGCTTGTAAGTCCTACATAAGGAGAGGGTAATCACTTGCTCACTCTCATACTGACCACTTCACTCTGTCTGGTACATAGGTTCCTGTGTTCCCCGACAGGTGTCTGACTCTAGACACTGGCTTGTAAGTCCTACATAAGGGGAGGGTAATCACTTGCTCACTCTCATACTGACCACTTCACTCTGTCTGGTACATAGGTTCCTGTGTTCCCCGACAGGCGTCTGACTCTAGGCACTGGCTTGTAAGTCCTACATAAGGGGAGGGGAATCACTTGCTCACTCTCATACTGACCACTTCACTCTGTCTGGTACATAGGTTCCTGTGTTCCCCGACAGGCGTCTGACTCTAGGCACTGGCTTGTAAGTCCTACATAAGGGGAGGGGAATCACTTGCTCACTCTCATACTGACCACTTCACTCTGTCTGGTACATAGGTTCCTGTGCTCCCCGAAAGGCGTCTGACTCTAGGCACTGGCTTGTAAGTCCTACATAAGGGGAGGGTAATCACTTCCTCACTCTCATACTGACCACTTCACTCTGTCTGGTACATAGGTTCTTCTGCACCCCGACAGGTGTCTGACCCTAGGCACTGGCTTGTAAGTCCTACATAAGGGAGGGTAATCACTTGCTCACTCTCATACTGACCACTTCACTCTGTCTGGTACATAGGTTCCTGTGTTCCCCGACAGGTGTCTGACTCTAGGTACAGGCTTGTAAGTGCTACATAAGGGGAGGGTAATCACTTCCTCACTCTCATACTGACCACTTCACTCTGTCTGGTACATAGGTTCCTGTGTTCCTCGACAGGCGTTTGACCCTAGGCACAGGCTTGTAAGTCCTACATAAGGGGAGGGTAATCACTTGCTCAGTCTCATACTGGCCACTTCACTCTGTCTGGTACATAGGTTCCTGTGTTCCCCGACAGGTGTCTGACTCTAGGCACTGGCTTGTAAGTCCTACATAAGGAGAGGGTAATCACTTGCTCACTCTCATACTGACCACTTCACTCTGTCTGGTACATAGGTTCCTGTGTTCCCCGACAGGTGTCTGACTCTAGACACTGGCTTGTAAGTCCTACATAAGGAGAGGGTAATCACTTGCTCACTCTCATACTGACCACTTCACTCTGTCTGGTACATAGGTTCCTGTGTTCCCCGACAGGTGTCTGACTCTAGACACTGGCTTGTAAGTCCTACATAAGGGGAGGGTAATCACTTGCTCACTCTCATACTGACCACTTCACTCTGTCTGGTACATAGGTTCCTGTGTTCCCCGACAGGCGTCTGACTCTAGGCACTGGCTTGTAAGTCCTACATAAGGGGAGGGGAATCACTTGCTCACTCTCATACTGACCACTTCACTCTGTCTGGTACATAGGTTCCTGTGTTCCCCGACAGGCGTCTGACTCTAGGCACTGGCTTGTAAGTCCTACATAAGGGGAGGGGAATCACTTGCTCACTCTCATACTGACCACTTCACTCTGTCTGGTACATAGGTTCCTGTGCTCCCCGAAAGGCGTCTGACTCTAGGCACTGGCTTGTAAGTCCTACATAAGGGGAGGGTAATCACTTCCTCACTCTCATACTGACCACTTCACTCTGTCTGGTACATAGGTTCTTCTGCACCCCGACAGGTGTCTGACCCTAGGCACTGGCTTGTAAGTCCTACATAAGGGAGGGTAATCACTTGCTCACTCTCATACTGACCACTTCACTCTGTCTGGTACATAGGTTCCTGTGTTCCCCGACAGGTGTCTGACTCTAGGTACAGGCTTGTAAGTGCTACATAAGGGGAGGGTAATCACTTCCTCACTCTCATACTGACCACTTCACTCTGTCTGGTACATAGGTTCCTGTGTTCCTCGACAGGCGTTTGACCCTAGGCACAGGCTTGTAAGTCCTACATAAGGGGAGGGTAATCACTTGCTCAGTCTCATACTGACCACTTCACTCTGTCTGGTACATAGGTTCCTGTGTTCCCCGACAGGTGTCTGACTCTAGGCACTGGCTTGTAAGTCCTACATAAGGAGAGGGTAATCACTTGCTCACTCTCATACTGACCACTTCACTCTGTCTGGTACATAGGTTCCTGTGCTCCCCGAAAGGCATTTGACCCTAGGCACTGTCTTGTAAGTCCTACATAAGGGGAGGGTAATCACTTGCTCTCACTCATACTGACCACTTCACTCTGTCTGGTACATAGGTTCCTGTGCTCCCTGAAAGGCGTTTGACTCTAGACACTGGCTTGTAAGTCCTACATAAGGGGAGGGTAATCACTTGCTCACTCTCATACTGACCACTTCACTCTGTCTGGTACATAGGTTCCTGTGCTCCCCGACAGGTGTCTGACTCTAGGCACTGGCTTGTAAGTCCTACATAAGGGGAGGGTCATCACTTCCTCACTCTCATACTGACCACTTCACTCTGTCTGGTACATAGGTTCCTGTGTTCCCCGACAAGCGTTTGACCCTAGGCACTGGCTTGTAAGTCCTACATAAGGGGAGGGTAATCACTTCCTCTCTCTCATACTGACCACTTCACTCTGTCTGGTACATAGGTTCCTCTGTTCCCCGACAGGTGTCTGACCCTAGGCACTGGCTTGTAAGTCCTACATAAGGGGAGGGTAATCACTTCCTCACTCTCATACTGACCACTTCACTCTGTCTGGTACATAGGTTTCTGTGTTCCCCGACAGGTGTCTGACCCTAGGCACTGGCTTGTAAGTCCTAAATAAGGGGAGGGTAATCACTTCCTCACTCTCATACTGACCACTTCACTCTGTCTGGTACATAGGTTCCTGTGTTCCCCGACAGGTGTCTGGCCCTAGGCACTGGCTTGTAAGTCCTAAATAAGGGGAGGGTAATCAGGTGAAGAAAAATAGTTTGTGGAAGCTATAAAAAATAAAGCTATAGTGGGCTACAGTTTCAGCTTAGTTTCAGATAAAACTTACAGGTATTTTTTATCCATGATTACTATGTTACAAAAATATCTTAGTAGTTCTAGCATTAATCCCTGTATAGTTCTTTCACAATGTCAGAAGTACTTGTTGCATATAGAGTCTAGAAGTTCCACAGTGTAACAGAAGGGCATTTTTTATAATTCAACAGAATGATGAGCAATGGATTCCACAAATGGAATTGTCATGGATTTATTTTCCGCTGAATAAAATAAAGGTTTGATATTAGTGTAGTATGGTGAAAATGCTGTGAATAAAATCCTGATTTATGTCAGTGACATAGCATGCTGTTTCTCTTGTTTCCATGTGATTCGTGTGTTAATTTAGCCACTAAAATCATGCAAGCTGCAGTTGACTGAGCAGCTGTCAGCAGTGATGGCAGTAAATGACATAATGTGCAGGTGGGGGTAAAAGGGGAAGTGCTGCGTTGAAACTGTTTCCCATCTTTTGCAGGAAGTATTTGTACACATACGCCATTTCTCTGGCTTGACTGGGAATAACTTTTTTTCTTTTCTTTTTTCTTCTGTCATCATCGCAACTCTTAACGAAGGCCTGTCACACAGTGGAGTCGACTTATTGCTCAGAATTATTTAATTTCACTGTTAAACTGTGAGTACTCTCACACATACTCTGATACAGACTACGCCTGATTGGCTAGAAATCATGTGACTGTGACATATTTGTTCTCTGCGCAACCACCCTTATTCATGACAGCAACTATATTGGTTTACAATTTAGTTAGGCTATGGGACTAATCATTCATTGGTTGCTTGGGTATGGCGGCGCCGTGGCCGAGCGGTTAGCGCGCTCGCCTACCACCTAGGCGGCCCGGGTTCGATCCCAGGGACCCGCATGTGGTATTCGTGGTGGACGAAGCGGCGTCAGGGCGGGTTTTCTCCGGGTACTCCGGTTTCCCCCGCCATCTCATTCCACCGGTGCTCCATCTTCATTCCATGTATCATCAGTGTCACCGCCTGCGGTGCCGTAGTAGTAAAAGTGGGTGTTAAACACTACAAACAAACGTTGCTTGGGTATGATGGAACCAATGGTTAAGCTTTGCATTTAGCACTCAAGTGGATGGATCTCAGTGATGAGTTGAACGATGTGATGATGCATGTGAGTGTGCACTGAAAATAAAAACATGCTTGTCTGACGGTTCATTAAGTCAGGTAAGCACCTGCCATCGGCAGAGCCCAGGCTGCTAACCGCCAACTCTCACCATCAACACCTAGGCCCAGAGCCACCATGACAATACTTGCCAGCAATTTGAAAGCTAGATGTTGAACTGGATATGTGACACTAACCTCACTCACTTAAATTTAAAAGTGGAACATGTTTCAGAAGCTATTGCTTCCATACTCAGCCTGGATTCATCCAGCATCACTGAGACAGGATTACAGGCAATGGTTGCAGAAATGGTGTCATCTGGTTTTCTTGTGATGAAACTATTAAGGCTGTTCAACGGCAAGAAGTCCATGATTATGTTAAATTATTAGAACAGTGAAATGGACGCTTAGATTTGATGGTTTCAGAAAGATACTTAGTTTGAAGAATAAGGATCATGTAATGAATTTTTAAATACTGCTAATGGATACTGTTAATTTGTAATACAGTAAGAAAGAATCTGTCACCTTGCAGTCGTAACAATAACGATGAAAAAACATGTAGAATGCAATACATATAGAACTGCGGAAAAATGCAAAGGTATTATTTGATGAATTGGATGACAATTGTTGGCTACCCTGTATGCGTCATTTAGAAATATTTCAGCTAGTTTTTGTAATTTAATTAATGTTGAGTTGAAGTTGCTTCCGTGACATCTTTCAAGTTTCAGAAAACAGTTTGTTCCCATCATCTGAAGACATCCGACTATCAGGCTGACTCACATACCTTCTAATGATGGAAACAAACTGTTTTCTGAAACTTGTCATATAAGTAAACATAAGCAATGTCAGAGTAAGTAATTCAGACTCAACAGCAAGTAAATTCAAAAACACATAACCAGGGCCTGGATGTTTATGATCTAAAAATGTTAGAAATAATGACGATAAAGATGACGTAAACTTTTTTGGGTGCATTTTTTAAATCTTCAAAAATTTAATGCTGTTTAAATTAACATATTGAAAATATACTTTAAAAATCTAGCACATTCAATACTAAATATTAATTTCATTGTTGTGTTTTGGTTTTATTTAATTTCTCAATCCATTCAAACCCTCAACTCTGCACAAAATGAAGTAAATGTCACATCTTGAGGAGGATCAGAAAGAAGAATTGCAGTAACAAGTTACATATATTTTAAAGTTTTCAAAAAGGAACGATCTTCTATTTGCATGCAACATTGTAATGGGAAGAGACTTCGTAATATTACATACAAGAATTAGGAGATGTGAAAAATGTCTTTGGGATGACTGCAAGCACATACACAAAACTGGAATAGAAATTTAAAAATATGACAAAAATACGAAAATTTAAGGAAAAATATGACTAATATGAAAAATGACAAGAAAATGACAAAAAACGTTAAAAAAACCAAAATATGACTTTGTATGACCCATGAGAATTTTGCATAATTTTAATCACCATTGATAAAATAGTGCTTCACTTATATTTTCCATGGAAAAAATCACATGACATTTCATAAACATCTAGGCCCTGTGCATTACTGTTTCTAGCTTCTTTATTAATGCACTTTTTATAGCTTTAAAATTTTTCTCTTTTTTTTTTCAGACAAAGAATTCATCTTGATCGTGATTCAGAGTCCGACAGATTGAACAAAAATTAAAACATCGTGGAATATGTGCATCTTATTTATACGCGTGTTTGTGAAATACACCTTTAAACACATACTTAGGCTGTGCACTTCTTGCTTTTCAATGCAAAATGTGCTTTTAGGGAAGGGAGGGAGCATTTAATTGCTTTGGGCAAATTATGTTATTTGCTTGAATTTGAAAAATGTTCTTTTATTATATTAGTTCAGATTTAATCAAAATAGTTATATTGTTTTGAACTTTGCAAGCACATTTCTGTTTAATAGTTTCTGCAGAATATAAAGAATGATGTTCTTGTTTTATCAGGTGTTCAAAATCATGTTTATTAATATTTTTTCTTACAATGACTTTCTGTAACATGTTTTCCACTATTACAGTAATAATTACTGTGATATATTAATTATATTAATTATTAATATTTATTATTTAATATCTCATTATTTATGCTGGCTAATAACTAACATGAGCATTCATGTTAGTCCTGTCTGTAGTATTTGAGGAGATGGTGAAAAATTGAAACAGCTATGCCCTTTTCCAAATGTCAGTTATTTATACTCCAATAGGGCCTCTGTATTACAAGTCAGATTCTGTAGTCCCACTGTATCTGGCATTAGTCGTGAAATTGTCTAATACCATTCTTCTAAATATGCCATTAGTAATGGTGGAATTCAGTCTTAAGTATTAGACAAGGTGCAACTATTGTGGCACTGAAATGTAGTTTTACTGCTACAAATGTCTTAGATTTCATATGCCATTCAGCATGTACACTAGAATTTAGATAATTTGAAGCTGAAGGCATAAGAAAAAAGTTTGAAATATGAAAAATTTTGAATTACAGAAGTTATATCTAAAATTGACATTTTAGCAATACAGATAGATAAGTATACATCCATCATGCCTTGCTCTTTTTTGACTCATTTCACTGTCACTCAAGGCACTGCTTAAAATATTGTCCTTATTCTTCAGATAATCTGACAAAGTGCTCAGTGTTCTTTGGATTTGTTCTTGAAAACCTTTTCAACTTCTCGAATAATGGCAACATTTTCCACAAAAATTAGTGTTGTATTGGAGTCATGGTTTACTAAGAGACAACACACTGAACAGTAGGAAGCTCAAGACTTGTGTTTAACAAGGGGACGTGGGAGCAAGCATAGAAGCTCAAGGCCAGCAGCTAGTAAAGCTGTTCCACACCCCCCACCCCCAAACTGCATTCCAATTGCATTCCAACATAACCAACAGGAGTGGAGTGATGGCAACTTTTGCAGAAACACATTGACGAAGTTACATCAAATTTCTGCATTTAGATTTTCGACTGACATTTCTGAACAAAATCTTTGAATTAAGGAAACTGATTCAAAATACACATGACTTTTTCACATTGCTTTCATACAAAATTCAGGGACCAAGAAAAATCTTCAAATGAATGGTGATTTTTAATTGTAAGTGTTCAAATTATCAGAGTTCCAGTGTACATACCTAATTTCTCATTGAAATTGTGAGTGTATTGGCAACACTTTGGTTTGATTTAATAAGTTCTCACTTAGAACATGTTTCAAATAAAGATTTGGAGCTTTCATGGCAAGCATGATTAATCAATCAATAAATCTGACACAGCTGATCATGCGTGAAGCCTTGATTAATGTTTCAGAGAAGTTAATCTCCATCATCTGCTGTATGTCCAACATATTCAGAAAGTAGCCATACAAATGGTGGACAAACTACTTCAAAATACAAGAAATCAAGTTGAACATCACTTCTCTCAAGATATTTATCTTGCCAAAAAGATTATAGTAGAGAGGTGGAACTGGAACTAAAAAATTCAATGCCTCGGCCGGGATTTGAACAACAGATCCTCCACTTACCAGGTGGGTGCTCTAATCATTAAGCTACTGTGAAAACCTGCCAGAATGACATTGAATTCTTCAACCAATTCATATTTCTCCCAGTAAATCACAAAGGTAATCTCACATCAGAGACAATTACCCCAATGCTGACTTACTATTGCAAGTACTTTATATCCCAGGGTTAAATAACCTTCAGATGGTAATTATTATTTATTTATGCCAATGAACTTACTTTTGGTGTTTTAAAACACACAAGCCGTGTCTGGGCAATGTTTGAGAGGTAGAACTGGAACTTAAAAATTATAGTAGATTTATGTTCCACCCAACATTTCAAAACAAATTCAATAAACTATATGTAGAATGTGGTATAAAATTGGTTTCACACAGTAATAATAACCTCGGAAAGCTGCTTCATTATCTGTAAAAGGACACTGTACTGAACACCAAGAAATCAGGAGTTTATCAGTTTGATTCTGAACACTACTATGAAAAATACATAAGAAAAACCAAAAGGAACCTACAAATCAGACTAAAGGAACACCTCAGAAATTTTAAACTTGAAGCATATAGACAAATCTGCCTTAGGAAACCATTTTTGGTCAACAGAACACAACACTGAATGGGAACTTAAGTTTCTAACCATGCTAAAACACTAGCAGAACTTTGTGTGTGGAAAAATCTACAGAACCAAAATGAACACACAGTAATTAATTTCGAAATTTTGCTGCTAGATAACTTGAGGTTCTTCACTAGACATCTGCACGGCGCTACGACCAACACTAAGGTAGGGATTCCCATCCTGACACTAGCGCACATACAGCTAACCTTGGACAGATGGAAACGTGTTTTGAGTGAAACTTTTTAAGTGAAAGTAAAGTGTCACCAATGCACTTACAATTTCAAAGTGTTAAAAAGTTTGGATGTTTATAATCACTGAAAAACTTCCATGTCCTTTGGCTCTCGTTAGTTAGCACTTCTGTTGGTAGGGGGAGCTGTCTCCCCTGTTGAACTTCAGAATTGCCAACGATTGAGTGAAAAATATGAGTAAATTGACTGGCTCCTGTAGTTTTGGGGTCAGGTTGTAATGCCTAGGCTAGTGCAGGTATATAGATGGGATTCTAATAACTGCTCTCGCAAATTACATTTGGATTGTGGGTTTCTTCTGTATATGTGCAATAGTAACAAAATGGAGTCCTTTGTTAACATTCTGCGATGGTTTTCTATAAAAGAAATGGGTCTTGGAAATCATGGGAGGTGACTTAGAGGCTTTTTAAGTATTTGCATATTCTTCTAAGTCTCTACTGCAGGTATTTTCATTGTATTCACTTCTATTTCTTATAATGGTCTTTGGCTGTAGGGCACAGAACTTCCCCATAATCATGTCTAATAACTTTGTGTAATTAATTTTTATTTACTTATAGAATTAACTTAAGGGTACTTGATATTGAATTATCAACCAAATTTTGAGGAAAAAATCAACCTTTAAATCTTTTGTGGAAAAAATGTGTGAACATTACAGAATCAGGAGCCAATTCCAATTTTGCACTTCTAGCTTGTGACCTAAATGTAATGTTTAGATGGTCATAAAATAGCACATTAGATTTTAAAATTTGATTTTCATGCAAGTTTGTTTTTTTCTACATTTTTATGATGTTTTAAAATGTTTATGATGCAATTTTTGTATCATTTCTTTCAAAATTTCAATATAAATTCTTTCAAGGTCAATGAGATTTAAAAATCTTTTCTGATATTGTATATTGTTTTGGATTTAGGGACTGAATAATTAGAATTGATTTTTAGAAAATTAATAGGTTTAATGTTATACACAGTATAATCTTTTATTGTGAAGAATTGCTTGGAGTATTTTACTTATTACTCAATTTTCAGTTTTTGAAATTTTTTTTCCTTAGAGTTAGGTGCATAGGCCAGTTAAAATTAATTTTAAGTTGTTTGAAATTTATAAAAATTAGCAATTTCAATTATCCATAATCTTTACATGCACAATTTTTAAAAATGTTTTTAAATATATTTTTACAATTGTTATCACACAATAATAGAACAGTATTAAAAAGGAATGCTCTTAAAGCTCATCAGATGTAAGAAAAGGATTTGGACAATAAATGAAATAAGTCCTAACCTCAGATCATTAGTTCCTTCATTCTCTGCCAATAGCCTGGTTAAACTCAGTGATTAGGCGCTGGCCTGCTAATCCCAAGGTCCCTGGGCTTTAGACCTCCCAAAGGCTTTCTGAATGTCTAAAATATCAGCTAGCAACACCACCAAAGATGTTAGAGGAGCCACAACAGAATGTGCAGAGAAAATTCACACCATGGCAGAAACTTGTCTACAAAACCTACCAATAACAAAACCAATCTCTTCCAATGATTTATGGTTGATTGGTTTTAAATGCACCAGATCTGTCATTTTCCTTCTTGCATACCAGTATTCTTCCACAATATTATATGAAGTATTTAAGGCTGGGTGTATGGGTGAGTGACATTCCAGCATTCGGTACATTATTGATGTCATTAGATCAAGGGCTCGATCAATCATTCTCACCTCAACCAGCTGGTAAACACTGGGCAAATACGATCAGAGGCAACAGCAGTGGTTGCCATTATACAAACTGCCAAGAGACGTCATGTGTCTTCTCATCTAGCTCCAAAGGGACCATTTGCGCACTTCGACAGCCATGTCCCTCAAACCAAAAATCAATCAGTAGATGGATAGGCAATTAATACCCATAATCAAAATAGGGTTAATCAACATCAAGCAGTTCACCATTCAGTAACTGACTGCTCAATATCATCAGTGGGAGAAAAAGTGCAGCCATCTTAGCAGTGAGCAAGTTGTACTGCTGCTTTGGAATTGGATAGAATGATCACTCAATCAAATTGGTTCTATAGATCAATTGTTACTTTAATGGCTTCTGCTTCTCCATTGAGAGAGATTGGATTTTGTCTTATAGAAAGAGTTACTCCTGCATCTGACCTCATGTTGCTGGGGAGATCTGTATATACGAGGGTGGTCTGAAAAGTTTCCAACCTAATAAAGATACGAGACATTTTTTTCAGAAATTTTTATTTTTATTTTTTAACAGTCTCCTTGTAACTCTACACACTTCTCCCAGCGATGCTCCCATCTCTGTAACCCGTCCAAATAGTACTCGGCATTTTTCTCTGCAAAATAATTGTTCGCAAAGGTGATTGCCTCTTCATTTGACGAAAATCTGTCCTCCGAGTGCAATTTTCAGATGAGGGAACAAAAAGAAGTCACTTGGGGCTAGATCTGGTGAGTAAAGCGGATGGTCAAGCAGTTCACACCATAATTCATGGATTTCCGCCATTGCAAATACTAAGGTGTGAGACAAGATTTTCTTTTTCTGCAAATGTGGCCGTTTTTCCGCAAGTTCTGTATTCAACTTGTCAAGTAATGATGCGTAGTATGCTCCAGTAATGGTTTTTTCTTTTTGGAGATAATTAAAATAACTCCATGACTATCCTAAAAAACAGCCACCATCACTTTCCCAGCCAAAAAAACAGTTTTTGCTTTTTTTGGAGCTTGTTCCCCCTTTGCAGTCCACTGTTTGGACTGTATTTTTGTTTTAGGCGTATAATGGTGTATCCAAGTTTCATCTACAGTAATTAATCGGCTCCAAAACTCGGATTTATTGCACCTAAACTGTGCCAACAGAGCGTTGGAAATGTTCATTCAAACACGTTTATGGTCTAACGTGAGCAAACGTGGCACCCAACATGCGGACAGCTTCCTCATGTCTAAATGTTGATTTAATATGTGACAAACATGTTCTTTTGACATGTTCATAGCCTCTGCTATCTCTGTCACTTTAATTCGGCAGCCGTCTAGCACCATTTGGTGAACTTTGGCGATGTTTTCGTTGGTAGTTGTAGTTTTTGGATGTCCCGAATGCTCATTGTCTCCCAAGCTCTTACGGCCACATTTAAATTCAGCTGCCCAAAATTTCACTGTGGTAAATGATGGTGCAGAGTCCCCATACACAGAATCCAACTCATCTTTGATTTGCGTAGGGGTATTGCCTTTCAAAAACAAATATTTAATGACAGCTTGATACTCGATTTTGTCCATTTTCATAAAAACACTCACATCAACTCACTCAAATGACTGTTACATAGCAACTGAGCATCCAAAATGACTGAAACTTTGGTGAGTAACTGTCAACAGATAAACAACGAAATTCACTAGCTTTTATTTATGAGTGCTGCCATCTTCATGTTGAGGTTGGAAACTTTTCAGACCACCCTCGTACATGAAACCAATAGTCCATACATTGTTCATATTGTTTCTAGAGCCAAAGCTTTGACTTGAGTTATTTAAGTCTTCTATTTCTGTATTCAGCTTGTGAAACAAAAGCTTAAATACCCTGTCATCAATCTCCAAGTTAAGAACACCTTATGAATGCCATCTTTGAAGCTAGAGCTAAAGGTTATTAGGCAAGCTGTGAGTTACCTAAAACCAGAAGACAGTTTGTTGTGTATGATAGCAAGATCTAATCGTGCTGTTTGCTTCAAAAGCAGAAAGTCGTAGCTTATCTCATTCAACTGACCACTGAATGATTAAGTTTGGGGTGAATAATTCTGGCTGCCACTTGCTCATTTCTTGGGTCTTGGAGAGTATCTTTGGCAATTAATGAAAGGATTGACATTTGTTGATTCCATGCTTAACAGAGGTTACGTGCAGTTTAGATTTACAGCCTCTTGGTGGGCTTTCTGCTTGAGAAAGAGTATATCTTCCTTCTATCTGTTCCATCCTGGCACAGTCCATAAATTAAAAGGCAGAACATTTTTCCATTTTCCACAAGGGCACCTTCTGCTTTTGGGCATGTCCAGTGATCTTGTGCATAAAATTGTAACATCATTCTTTAACCAACCCGTTATTAGACCTTACTACCACCATTTTACTTACAAAGCGTCTGATTTGGTCTGGTGACCTGTGCAGTATTGACTGAAAAACCCAGATTCACCCATTTAATGGTATTTCACATATTATAAGCATGTAAAGATGTTTCCAGTGAAGAAACTGGTAAAGCAACCTTCCCTGCCTGAGAAATGTTTCTGGAAGGCTTTGTCTAATTCTTGAACAATATATAATCCATCTAGAGCAATTTGGTTCACATACAGTTTTAAAGAGTTCATCTTCTTTAGCACATTGATTAAAGTGTACAAAACCATCAACAGTCAGCACCTTGTTTTGACACTATTCTTGGATATTTTACATTACCTCGAAAAATGGCAATTACAACCTTCAGGTTGATTACAGGACATGATTGTCTGGCAAAACATTTAAACAGAATTCGGATATATTCTTCACCACTCTGTCCTCTGTGTGATCTGCAAGAGGAAACGGACCGAGACCACCTTCAAATATGCTCGGCCATTTCTAACACCCCATCCATCAGTGAAAAATATTGGAGAGCAAGAGGATTAATGACTTCATTGTCAGAAATCCAGCATTAGCTAACAACAACAACACATTGGACTTTGATATTGACCATCACATTTCCCAGGGACTTGTACAATGGATCAAGATCCAAGCTCAACTGGAGCATGCAAGTCTTAGAAAGAAGGCTGGCATACAACCTTGAGTATTGCGAATTATAAATATGTTAAATAAGCCGTGTTTACTTTCGAGTCCTATAGGAACTCAAGATGCAATCTTCCTGGCACTTTTGCAGGAGGGCTATGAGATTATCTCCCCACATCTAATAGAATATTTAGGGCCTGTCTAGCCATGATATGTTTAATACTTCTGAAGGCAGGCCAAAGTGATCTTTGTGCCTAAGCAAGGTAGGCAGTCTTATTGCAGGCCTAGAGATTTTCATCCTATCATGCATCCTTCATTCTGAAGACAATGGAAACACTGGTAGATAGACACCTGAAAGATAGGGTGTTGGTTAATAGACCTGTACATTGCCATCCATATTCCTACTGATCGGATAAATTCACAGAAATGATGCATTGTCAGCTACTTGTGAGCCCAAATGACTCAGCTGTTGACGGGTCCTTAAACCCAACTCACTCACTCAATTAGTTGTTAGATGCAGGTAGCATGGACTGTGGTGAACTGGCCATGGCAGTTTTCCTAGACATTGACGGTGCCTTTGATAATATTTCTTTAGGCACCATCAAGATGGTTCTGGAAAGCAGAGAAGTCTGTCCAGTGGTTAAGGACTGGATAAGGGCCTCCTTGGAAGTCTGGAGGCTTTGCTGACTGTAGGGGGGCGGGGGGGGGGGGAGGGTGACAACATGAACTCAGTATCCCAACACTGTCCCCAAGGAGGGATTTTGCCACCCACTATGGTGTCTGTGAGCTACTAAATAAACAAGAGAGGAAATATCTGTCCAGAGCTACACAATGACATGTCTAGCAGCAAGAAAAAAGTTCCTGAACACTGTTTCAGAGCTTGTGCAGGTCCCTCACATCCTTAGAGGAATGGTGCAAGGAAATAGACTTGTGTTAATCCAAACAAGATCAAAATAATGGCCTTCACAAGGAAGAGGAGGCTGCCTTGGTTGGTAGAGCACCTTCTCTTTGGGAAGAACTTGAAGGTAAGTGGATTGGTTAAGCATGTGGGAGTT
Source organism: Tenodera sinensis (assembly GCA_030765045.1). Classification (NCBI taxonomy): domain Eukaryota; kingdom Metazoa; phylum Arthropoda; class Insecta; order Mantodea; family Mantidae; genus Tenodera; species Tenodera sinensis. The sequence continues at coordinate 12,457,461 of CM060972.1, forward strand.
ATCTTGGAAGCAGGACTGGTCTAGAAAACCCATGTGGAACATAAAGTGAAGAAGGCTCACAATGTTTCATGGACTTCTAGAAGCTGTTTCCAACCAGTTGCATCCTTCATCCATACAAAACAAAAATTTAAGGTTACTACTGAATCTTAAGGTAGAAACATTGTGACCAGATGCGCGAGTTGCCGTCTGCTGTATCTATGGAGCGCATGCCGGCACCTTCAGCTCGCCGCCTGTATGACCACGTGCTGCGAGCAGTGTCGGTGTGAGGTCGTGCCGACTCCTTTGTCACTTGGATTGTTGCAGCTGTCTGCTGGCCCTTTAAAACAATTTGTTCGCGCAGTAATGGATTTTAGATTAAATGGCTAGCGCAATAATAGCACAAACGAAACCCTGTATGTTCACTACCCGCAGTTCTGGAAACATCCTTGGCAAGTGGTGTGAGGGAAGCCGTTCCCTTTTGAGAACATTCTGCCTTTCTTAGGAGTTGGTAGTGCCTAGCCGGTCACTTGAGACACAGTTAAGTTCAGTCTGAAACAGCCGAGTGCAGCTGAGCACCGAAGTAAAGTAATTGTCTGGAGAAATGGGAGCCATTGTGTGTTACATCGCTGTCACAATGGAGGAGATGATGAAACCATTAACTCAAGTAAAGAGCACTAAATCTAGAATGGAGAAGAAATTGATATCCGAAAAGATGGAGGTGAAAATGGAATCCGGAATACAGAAGATGGGAAGCAAGATAACTGCAGGGAATTCCATGGTGGAAAAATGGGAAGCAAGATGACAGTGAGTTTCGCGATGTAGCAGAGAATGGAATCCATAGAGAAGACAGCAGTGACCAAGATGAAGAGGGAGCTATTGACGAACTGTTGGCTGGCGTAAAAATGGGTGTGGAAGAGCTCGGCGGGAAAGTGGAAGGCGTTGGTAAATAGTTCAGCTCCTGGATGACATTAAAGAACGATTAACGTTCTAGAAGGTAGGGTCGTTGGCAGCGTGAAGGAACGGAACACCATGATGCAAGAAAGGTTTATGAAAGACTTACGGACTTGAAAGTCGAAATGGCAGGACACGACACAGCATTTGCGCGCACCAAGCCACCCAAATACAACAGAACATCAACTTTAGCAGTTTTCCGCCGCCTGCAACCGATGGTCGCAGAGCAGATAGCCATGCAGCAAATAGCGAGCCTCCAAGAACAGGCGTCGGAGGTCTGGAATGCGATTCCAACGTCAGCAGTATTCGGATACACGTAGAAGGTCCTCTTAAGCCGAGGTTGTTATCGTTGCTTGGCCGCAGCCTGCCGTACTCAGCTGTCATGGCTGCAAATGCCAGTTAAGGCACTATGGGAGTTCATCTTGGCAATTAAATAGCTGTTGAAGAAAGCTCTGGTAGAACTTCCTCCCAGGTAGTGCACCAGGAACCTGCCTACTGCTTTGCCAAGGGTCACGAAGTGCGTGACCAAGTTACGACAGCGTCTCATACCCGAAGACTACAAGATCTTCCACGAGGCGCTAACGGCTGTGCTGAGAGTAAAGGTACACCAAGCAACCCAACCGCTGTCCCCACCGTGAAGACCAGGAGTGTACATACGACGGGGACATAGAACCAAGCCAGGGACATCAACCAACATTTTCAAGTGGTGTGGTTGGGGTGACGTCAGCCAGTGCACCTAAAGGAAGACTGTCCACACCAGGCCGACAAACAGGCAGGAAAGGAATATGGGCCGGTATGGCGAAGAGCATGTTGTGATTGTCTTCAACCCCTCTCTGGAGTGATGGTGCCTCTCTTGGGCAGAAGAGTGGATGACAGCCTCATTGCAGACGCTGAATACACTGAAAGCTGTCAGATATCGAGCACAGCTACAGCCGTGACTGTAGTCATACCTGACATGGTGAAACGCTTATCAAAAAAACTTACTTAGCCTTACCAGCTAGTGATGGCATTGGGCGATACCTAGCCAGTAAAGAAAGAGGATAGCCGAGTAGTGCAAGGTGTAAGATCGATCCTATTCAGTACCGTTATGAAGTTCGAATTGGCATAGAGGTACGCGAACACTTTTTAAGGATACATACCGTTTAAAACGTGCATGTGGTCAGTGTAATGTTTCCTAAATTACCACAAATAAAGAAAAACAGTAAAATTTAAAGCTCCTGAGGGAGAAAGTTTTTAGGAGAGTTTTATTTTGGATTGATTGCGTAATTAAAGGGAATATTGTAATTTTTCCAACCGTGTTGGAGCACAGTGGACAAAATGAAGTTGGTATTCATGATGGGCCTTTAGAGATAATCGATCCCCCTATTAAAACTAGGTTACTGTTTTCAAAGTACTTTCTAGAAGCTGAGAAAGACGATAATACACAAGAATGGATTACAAATCGTTTTACATTAACCTATCAATTCCTCTGATCTTCCCATAAAATTAAAAGAAAATCTTTCGGAAATTTCTGTTGACAGTTTAAGAAAATAAAAGTAAAAAATTGTCAGTTTGTGATTTCTAGCGTTAATACACGCAAAGAATACAATGAACTCTTCTATCCCCCTCTACTTATTCGTGTGAGCAGAATTTCTCTGCATTGACAGCAATCAAAGGGAAACAAAGAAATCGTTTCCATGCAGAATCACCATTGATGCACTAACGAAGATTCAGCCTCGAATAGAGAAGCTGACGTCCAGATAACAAGCTCAGACGTCTCATTAATCAGTCAGAAACAAAATAAAAAAATTCATATAATGTGTTTGTGTGTGCGCGTACCAATATAGTTCTTGTGCTTATTTTATATATTTACACCACAGTCCTCCTTTTTGTAGTATTTAATAGGTAGTAAATGTTATAATCTATTTTAGATAGGGTGAAGTACAGGGCTTGGCTAAGGGAACAGAGTTAAATAGAAAATTGTCATTGGGGGTACGCGCAGAAAAAAAGATTGAATCCCACTGCATCAATTTGTAGGCCTTCAAGTCAAGGAGCGAAATTCCGGGGGGGAGGGGGGGGGACTTCCCTATCCCTATCCCTATCCCTATCCCTATCCCAATCCCAATCCCAATCCCAATCCCAGGGGCGATTTATATAACAAGACAAACAGCTTGGGCGGCGACGTGTTTGAGTGGTTAGACCGCTCGGCTACCACCTAGGCGCCTCAGGTTCGATCCCAGGGACCCGCATGTGGTGGACGAAGCGGCGTCTGGGCGAGTTTTCTCCGGTCTCTTCCGCCATTCATTCCCCCAATTGCTCCATTATCACCTTTCCAATATCGATTTCACCTGCTTCCAGGTGTTCACTCTATCCTGTCCATAGGTTCCTGTGCTCCCCAACAGGCATATTTTGTGCTGTGCCAAGGAAATGAAGGCTGAAAAGGTAGGAACATAATAAACAGATATTCTGATGCTAGAATATCCAAAATTTAATATATATTGTAGATGTGACTGATATAAGTAATTTGAGATAGACAATTTATGGTCCGCGACTAAACATAAGTAATATCAAATGCTGATAAGTCGGTGTTAAAACAAAGCCTGGTGAAAAATTGGTTTAGAATTTCTTTAAAGCTACTGCTGGAGTATAGAAATATCTATTTTCAGCAGCTCGTTAACAGCGTTCTCAAGATTTAAAGTCACAAAAATCTCTCAAATCTCGGACTAATTACTAAAGCCACAATTTTTAGTATCGCATCGTGTTGATTGTGTTCGCCCATACCGAGAGGCCAGCCATCAGCACTGATCGAAACAGCTCCATATACATGGTAAGGTGACTAAAAATGGTGGCTTTACTAATTACCTGACAGTGCGACACTGAACGATTATAGCTGCCTTCTTGCAGTGCAGCATATGAGGGTATTAAGCAGCTTTCAACTTTTTTTAGCAAGAATTTCAATTAATTGTGCTGACATGTTGAAATAAAACTGCATACATTGAAACATAATTTAAAATCTAGATCAAAACAGCATTAATATGCTGTACTCAAAATAAAGAAACAGAGATTAAAAAAAGGGTGAACGAGCCAGACTCGAACTCGTCATAAATTCATAGTGATTGCGCCAGAGAGATACGCTCTAAGGTGGCCCTTGCTTTTTGTGTTGCGCTCTCGAATGTTTGATATTAGTCAGTGGCGCACTGGTACTTTGGACACTTATAGACGTAACTTCGGACTTTGAACGAACAGGTCATACGTCTCCTGTCTCAAATTACTTGTTTAAGACATCCCCATATCCTCTGAAAATATTTCGATGCAGTTCCTTAACATCCTGTAGGTATATGAATGTTTGACCTCAGCTCTCCTGAACCGCTTGACGATCACCTCGATTTTTGGCACGTATATGCACCTGTTTCCTCATGGAGAAGGTTTGTGTGCTATCCATGTTAATATACAACGTAACATTCACGTGTTTTTTTCTATTCGCTTTTCTTTTAAGTGATAAATTCACTTCTTTCCATACTCACCCTTCAACATACAATTTTGTATGGTTGAAATAGAAATGCAACTCATTACATTCACAGTACCGACCTAAAAAGACTAGACGGTTTTTCATTGCATGGGTGTGTAAGACGTATTCAAGAGAGAAATTATTTTAAAAGTGATAAATGTCAAGAAATAATATTTACAGTCCGCACTCCATGTTTGATCTTGTTGGGAAGTGAGTGAATCACTTGCAAAGTCGTTAGTCACGCCAACTACTGGTTAGGAGACATGAGTAAGCAAGGACGTAATAAACTTCTAAGGTCACCTCTCCCTTACCTTGTAACCTGCTCCAGCATTAATGTTGAGGAGAAGGCTGTTGTTTTGCCTACAGCTTCTGATATTCCACGTTTACACACTGCTACAGGAATCTTACTAGATATATGACAGTCCCAAAATGATATTCCTCCCACTTTGCATTGACATAATATTGAATTATTACTTGTTACTTTCTCTACCACGTATAGTAAGTAGAGCAAGTATTGTATTCCACCCAAAACTTCGATTTCACCGGAAACATGTGTTCTGAGCCCCTGAATAAAATATATATATTTGTCCTGTGCTATGAACAGCACAACCCAAAAACAAAACGTCGGTTAAAAACCAAAGTTGGTACTTAAGTTTAACGCCTTTTAAGAAAGCGACACGAACATATTGAAGAAAATTCCTCCATCCTAAACTAATCTTTACATGAAACTTTTTCGAAAATTTTGATTTTCTCGAAAATGCCCTTAATGATTTTGATTAAAGTGCGATATGCTTGAGATGACTTTTGGATGACTGGCAAACCGTAAGAAATAGACCAAATCTTACTGTACAAAAAATGTAGATGTTGCTAAAACACACAATTTATGTCCAAATACACTTTTTTGTGGAGTGAACCATTTCGGAGATATTCCATGTTATTGGTGTGGGTTTTGGAAAACAAACTTTCGTCAAATGGAAAATCGTTATTCACTTGTTATATGTTAGCCGTACAAAGAGAACGGAATTTGAAAGCTTTAAAACATTTGACTATCGCTCAAAGCCTACTATATTCCCATGTTCTTCTTCCACTGACAAGGAAATAAGCAACAAGAACATTTCTGCAAATGTTTATCTCAACTAACATGAAGATATGGGAATAAGTTTGTATAATGGTTAGTACAAGAGTACAGAGTGGGTGCAAAAATGTGATACTGCAACTCGTTGAGGAAAGAGATTTTGAGAAATAATAATTATAATAATAACCCCTAAGGCGTCTCCTCTATGCAGAGGTTAGCCTAGTTTCGGAAATAAAGCAAATGGGTTGCACAACAAGCCTTTTAGGCTGCCTGCCGTGCGGAGGGTGGATGTCTGGATGAAATGCACCTACCTGCGTAATTTTAACCAAATGTACTGCTAATAACGAGGTTCATACACGGCCGCGAACAGGACATTAAATCTGAGTATGAGGCTGGCTCAGAGGAAATCGGGTTTACGTGGTGCAGTACAGATTGCAACTAGCACGTGGGGGGGGGGGGGGGGAGGCGGTACCTCCTCACGTCTAGAAGAAAGTGGCTAACGTTGAAAAACCCACAGCCGGAAGTATATGCGTATGTGTACAAGACTTGCTATACACGAATCAGTCTTAACATTTTCTGACGCAGGGATTTCCTTCCACTGTTAAACGTCATTATGTTACACTCTTTGGGCGCTACTGTGGTATTTTGAGGGTAATAAGGTCCCTTTTAAGCAAAAATTCTTAAAATTGTTGATTTCTTCACTTCTTGCAGAAATGAATTCTTTGTAATAGTAGTCGAACTCTTATATTCTATGACAATCCATGTTTTAAATGGTTTGGCAGCTTTTTTTTTTTTTTTTTTTTTTTTTTTTTTTTTTTTTAAGCTCTACACAGCTGTTCAACTGTTTCTCATGCCCAGGTTTTTACTCTTAAGAGGAAAACTTTCTCACTTGTTTGCCAATCTCATTCAAATTAGCGCTCTTTACACTGAGGATTGATCGTTACTGCCAATAGTTCAAAGGTTCAAACAATGTTGTCAATCCGTGGGATTTGTCCCATATTGTGGGATATTTTGACAAATATTTTTCAGAAAGGGACAATGGGACTTTTCTGAAGAAAAAAAAAGGGACATATGGGACATTTAATAATTGCTGCCTATAACATAGCGCAGTGATGGTTATGGTGCACACAACAGCAAAGATAAACATTTAATGGAAGTTAAATACATAACACACGCAAACTGTTATTGTGCAACCAGCAATCAGCACTCTCACTAAGGGCACAGTAGGTTTGCTTACACAACAGTAATTACCGTGCACTACTACCTATAGGTGAGATTCGAGTGTTTGGGGAGTAATGTCTCCATAAAAGGAAAGCTGTATCCGCTGACAGGAGGAGCAAGCACTTCAATAACATAAGTACTGATTTTACATTATTTGTACCTAACCTAGTATTGCAAGGGCAGCAGTAAATATTGTAGTTGTACACCCTAAACTCCACTACTAATTTACCGCCCTGCATGTGGGGTGTTTTTCTTCTTTTTTAAGCTAGCAATCACATATTTTTCTTAACGTCGGACACTCGTTTGGGACTTTTGGGCTTCAGAGGTTGGCACCATTGGGTTCCTAGGTGTTGTGTGCTGAACAGCGTAGTTTACAACATAATAGATCGTCAAAATTCGTTCCTCTTCAAATCCACAGAATACTAAGCTTTCAAAACAAAGAAATTCACTTTAATTATTTAAGGAAGAATACTATTTTGTTGTTTTTATGTTTTATATAACGTCAACGTTTAAAGGGTTCAGTTGTTTTGTTTACTTCGTACTTTGTTACATCCAGATTCAAACTAAAGAGGTTATGTTAGCTTTAGCACTGGGAGCAATAACAATAATGAAAAACATGCTCTTAGAAACAAGAAATATTGTACCTAAGGTACCAAAGACATATTGTATCTTGAGAATGTTGATAATAAAATGATTGACCTAAGTATAAATGGGATATTGTGTAAAGGTGAGTAAGGGATAGACAAAATCTTACGGCACAGTAGATGTAGATCTTGTACCCCCTTTTTGTGGAGTTAACCATTTTCATTTATTCCTTGTTATTGATGTCCATTTTAAAATACATACTTTATTTGTTTTGTTATTTTTTGGCTATGCAAAGAGAACAGAATTTCAATGCTATCACATAGCCACCAGCTTTCATACATTTGACTGGCACTTAAAGGCTACTTATATTCCCATATTCCCCTTGCACCTGCAAGAAAATTAGCAATAATTTCTGCAAATGTGTATCTCTATTAACATAAAGAAGGTATAGGAAATAATAAAACTATGTTGTAAGTGTTGTTCAGTGTTATTGACTCACCTTTTAAATTAAAATAGGAATAAGAGTTTGTAAGAAGTTCATAGTGATCATGAAACATGAGATTTTGTTCTATTCCATGGTATTCTCAACTAGAAGTTGAGGTTTTCTTTGCAAGCATGTTCTTAAGTAACGTTAATGTGTTTGTATAAAAGTAAAAGGAATTTGTAAATCCTTTCTAGCCATCCAATAAGTAATGAAATTAAGTTAGAAGAGGTTACAGAAACCATGCTCGCCAGGAAGAGCAGGGCTTAAAGAATTATCAATTTCATTTTATATTACCCTACATAAATACAAGTATACTCTATTTATGATAATAATATAGCTGTAATGTTTCTATTTCAGATGTTAATGCTGTTGTTGCTGTTTATTGGAGCTGTGGTGAGTTATCCCACTGGTGCTCCAAATGGATCTTGTGCGAACAGGTTACCTGTGCATGTTGGTGCTAAGCCTCAGAAGAACCCTTCGCCTTTCATTCTCCAGCCAGCTACTAATGGATTACGGCAGGGAGAGCGACTTCAGCTGATGCTGACATCTCAGGCTGGTGTCCTGTTCAAGGGCTACATGATTCAGGCCATAGCAGATGATGGTCTTGACAGCACATTGTTGGGGACCTTCTCAAACATGTCTGCCCTCAGTAAAACTGTCGACTGTTCAGGTGTAATGGAGGTAAGATATTCGTAATACAGTGTATTCCTTACGTTACTGGGCCACAGACTGTGTATGTGTCCTTTGCACATTAGTATACTATGGTTTAGTGACAAGGGTCCACCAGAAGTTGAAAGTACACCTCTATCAACCAGGGAATGGTGGCATCCAAATGCCACTCCCCTCTGTGGGCTTTCCTTTAGGACAATCCTGGAGTCTAAAAGCCTCTCCCACAGGAATGGAAGCGAATATGCCACTTATGCATGTCAGTCCATCTGGAAAGACTACCAAAAAACCTCCCTCGGACCACCACCATTATAGCCTATAAGCACTAACTGTACAGGCTACTACTGGAGCATATTTAGGTGTCTCAAAAGCATGTCTGGGCATTGCTGCACAGATGTAGTGAATATCCCATCGGTATCAGGAACCACTGCACTGCTGAGTCCAACCCAATCTGAACAACTCTGTTGTGGGAGGGGCTTGAATGTTCGGCCCAACATACTTCTAGTAACATCAGAAGTACCACGAGTGATAAGGATCCGCAACGCTTGCACCACAGCAACCGAAATGGTCGAAGCCACCCCCTTATGGGAAGTCTGAAGGACTTGTCAACCAGCTGTTGTGTGATCGTTCAGACTCATTGGAGGTTGAGTAAGGATGTTTCAACTGTCAACATTTAAAGTGATGCCACCAAGAGCAGTTATAAATGGCTCACCAAAATGATAAAGTGTCTCATGATAGTAACATGCACATAATGAGTACTAACTTTGTGATGTCGCGTAAAATTATTGTATCTACCTTGTTGTATAAACTGCTGTAAAATAATGTAAATAGTATATGATTTGTGTTTGAATTGATGCAATCACTTGGAGGGCCTGTAAAGCCACCCTTTTTAGGATGCTTTCTTTTTTAGAAACAACATGCCGTATTGTCAACTAACCACCTTCAAGGAAAATTGCAACTATTGGTGGCATTTTTAATGCAACTAATGGAATGGGCTGTGCTATGAGACTCGTTTTCTATCTACAAGGTCGTGGTAACAGATGGAATGCATATATCAATGTTTCTTTATCACAATGTATTTATTTATTAACACTTCGATATTTTACACTCTCAGCACCATATTAAATACTTAAAAACCTTTACACTTTTTTAATTTAGTAGAATTTATTCTAGAAAAAAGTTTGGTGAAAGTTCCATGTTCACATGCTACCTAAACACGTCTTATCACCTTGAACATATAGACGCTACTAAACTACTTTTTGGCATCCTTTTGACACGACACACCGCCATTTTCATCTTCATCCGCGGTATTCATCCGCGCAAATAGTTCTTTCTCGTTAGGGAAGTGATCCCAATTATCGTCTCCTATCTTTATTATGGAACACAAACAATTCTAATATTTATACACTTTTAACAAACATTTACATGAACGATTATCTATTGGAGTCTTATATTCCGTCTCACTATTAACAGTGAAGCAACAGAATCTAAAATAAGAACAAATTAGAAACTAAAAGCTTCACTTATCTTAGTAATATTGAAAGTTCTTCAAATGCTAACTAGTTTCAAGTTGTATCTAACTTATTTTCAAAGCTATCCAAACATGTTACCATAGTTACTGATGCTGAACTTAAAAGATCTATTTGTCATGAGCCTCTGAAAACAAAAACCTATAAATACAATCTATTGATGGTATTTCAAAATTCATAATTCATAAACGGTCCCTGTGTTTTAAACTGAATATCTTTTCCCAAACCTCTAAATCTATAGGTCCATTTAGTTGTTTTAGTAATTTAACCTCTGGATTTATTTCATTTGTTTGTGGCATTGAATTTTTCAGTTCCAGTTCTACTTCTCAAGCCAATACTCTGTGCTATAAAATGAACATTTTATTTGCAGCACAGCAGTAATTTGAATCAACCAACACTTAATGGCTTTTCTGTGGTCCAGTTTGATTACAGTTGTGCGAAGTTCACCCTGATTGATACCTGAATGTATACTGTTTGTTTCAGAATGCAGTGACGCATGTAAACAACTCAGAGCTGACCTCTCTCCAGTTCGAGTGGCAAGCACCAGAGGATTATGAAGGAAATATAATGTTCATGTAAGTTTAAATTCTCATGCACATTTAAGGTGGTGAGGTCTATTATTAGGGCTCGGAAGCTCATGCCCTAAAAACACTGAAATATGCATGCAAATATGCTCTTAAAAACTCGAAATATGAATGATGCACTATTTAATTTGAGACAGGATATTGTAAGACCCCAAAAGAAAATCATTTATGTGAATATTTGTTAAGAGTGTAATTTGTTTTTGGTGTTGGTACGAGTTGGTTGAGTGACGAAAACGTGTTGCTATTGTTCATTGTTACAAACAATTAAGTTTGTTTAAAGACGTCATAAATATTTCCATATTTAAATTTAATATATATGTATAAATAAAAGAATTATATGTGTTCAATATTGAAAGCGAAGGGAGAATAGCTAAAGATCACTTCCCTAACAATACGGGAACTATTTGATGAACGCATACGCGGATGTACACAAAAAGAAGGTAGCATCATGTGAAGAGGTGCCAATTGTTTAGCTTATAGCATCCGTGTGCTTGATACGGGAAGACGTGTTTTTATAGTGCTCTTGGATGTGAGTAGAAAATTGATTAAACTTTCCTGAAGCTTTTGTTCTAAAGTTGTTAAAAAACTGGAAAGACTATCTATATAATATAAATTGATGCGACGAAAGGAAATTTAAGTGTAGAGCCGAGAAAAAGTGTTAATAAAGTAATATATTATAGTGAGGTAACGAGTGTTTGTTCATTCCATCTAGTACCGCGACCTGGGGTGGAAAAGGAGTCTCATAGCTCCTTTTTAAATTTATCAAAGGTGTTTTATAAAAAGGTGTTCAAAGAATACAACATTCAGCTAGCAGCAGTAAACCATTACTCCATAAAAAACCTACTACTTTCAAACATCAAAGATGCTATTCCACCTAACAAAAAATCTGGCATATACCAAATTGAATGCAGTGATTGTAATGAAATATACATAGGAAAAACCAAAAGAAATTTAGAAATTAGATCCAAGGAACACGTTAGAAACATTAAGAGTAAACAATTAGAAAAATCAGCGGTTGCATTTCACTTTTGGACAAAAAATCATGACATAAAGCTAGAACCGAAACTTCTCAAACACATAACCAGAAAACAAGAACTGTCCACATGGGATCAAATCTTTATTTTAAAAAATAGAAACCGAGTATTTAATTTCAACATTCCTCAGAGAGACATTTTCAGTAAGTTCATTGAACCGCCACCAGAAGAAACACCAGAAGAAGCATCACCATCTGCACCATGAAACTCCATGGAAACCCAGTTATTGTCTGGTTGATAATGGAGGAAAGTTAACCTTCGAAACGCGTCCCAGAAAAATATGTTGTAAGTGTTGTTCAGTGTTATTAATTAACTCACCTTTTAAATTAAATTAAACTCTACTAGCTGTTTAAGAGGTAGAACCGGAACTTAAAAATTCAATGCCACAACTGGGATTTGAACCACAGACCTTCCGCTTGCCGGGCGGACGCTCTACCACTGAGCTATTGTGACAAACTGCCAGAATGGCATTAAATTCTCAAGCCAGTTCGTATTTTTCCTGGTAAACCACAAAGGCAGTCTCACATCAGAGACAATTACCCCAATGGTGACTTACTATTGCAAGTACTTTATATCCCAGGATTAAATAACCTTCACATGGTAATTATTATTTATTTATGCCACCATGTGGTTTACCAGGAAAAATACGAACTGGCTTGAGAATTTAATGCCATTCTGGCAGTTTGTCACAATAGCTCAGTGGTAGAGCGTCCGCCCGGCAAGCGGAAGGTCTGTGGTTCAAATCCCAGTTGTGGCATTGAATTTTTAAGTTCCGGTTCTACCTCTTAAACTTTGCCCACACATGGCTTGTGTGTTTAAAAACACCAACAGTAAGTTTGTTGGCATAAATAAATAATTATCTACTAGCTGTTTTTGAGCAGGTTCCTTGTTTGCAAGTTTTCTGATTAAATTCTCCTTATGTGTTGCTGTGTTTATGTGCTGAACTATTTGAAACCTTTTCTCACTCCCTACATTTTTCTCACATGCTCCACAAAACAGTACCCTATTATCTGTAGATATCAAATCACCCAAAAACTCTTTATGTAAATTAATTAATCTAGCACTCGAAGTTGGCTTTATTTTCGGCATTTGAAGAGCTTTTTAACATTTTATATGCCTAATTTAATTTGGTGGGAACCAGTTCACAACACTGTTATGTTTGAAGGCCATGACACAACTACTGGTGGGCAGGCAAGCATTACTATAATCATGCTGCTCAAAAAGTTGACTTGCACTTTGTCTTTGTTAATATAAATCTCTCACATACGCACTGATTATTCTCTACGCACATACATTATAATGAAACGATGGAAACAGAGGGTTCACTGCATGACAACATGACTCAGCATTAGTTCTCGCCACCTCAAGAGTTGCATCTTCATGTTCAATACTACCAATATGAAATATATTATCCAGATGGAAAAAAATAAGAGAAACACATAAAAATCATTAAAATATGCAGTATAGGGGTTATAATATTGAAATATTATGCATGACCTTCCTAGCCCTATATATTATCCATTATATATTATGTAGATTAACCAAAATTATATTATTTTTGTATGTTGTTTCAGGAATATTCTACATTCTGGGCTGGAATCAAGTCTCAGTCAGTAAATATTGTAAAGCGAAGTGCATCAGGAGAAGAAGTTCCACCAAAACGAATCTCTACAACTCATTTACCAGCGTTCACACGTACAACCACCACACCTATGCCTCCTACTGAACCAACACTGACATCCAGAGTAAGACACTATTTTTGTCTGGGTAGTTAAGTGTTAGACAAATGCCTTCTCTACTGGGTAGTAATAAATTGGAAGTTATGTACATATAATTGTTTTGGGTACTTGGAAGATATTTGAAACCCAAAAGAGATAATTACGTTTAATTGCAAAAGTCCCAGGCTTTAATGATCCAGTGAAACTCAGAGTAAATAAAATAACTAGATTAAATTTGAATATTAAAGTAAATACTGAATTCCATAACCATAGTAGGAGACTAAAATAAATATCTGAAAAACTTCCATCCCAGCACGTGATTCCTTATACCGGAATGTGTTTTCCAAACTCTGTATTAATTAAATCACGTTGCAGTTATAAAAAGACAATTTGTTCAGATTGCTTGCATACTCTAAGGTAACAAAATGAAACAAATTATGATCAAGGAAAAACTTAAAATTGCCATGCTCCTCTCAAATGCCGTTTCCAGTCAGTAGCCATCCCTCTCCATACTGACTTCACCTCCCTCTTGTTGTTTTCTCCCAGCTGTCCAGGTTCCCGATAAACAGGCTTTCTTCATTTCACTTCTTCATTCTCTGGCTGCCTTTCTTTTCGATGAACTCTTAGCTTATATTCTTTTCTCAAGGGTTGACATGTTATGTGAAATAAGGAAATAATGAAGCTATTAACAGTGAAGCAATGAGAATCTAAAGGAAGAATAAATTAGAAACTAAAAGCTTCACTTATCTTAGTAATATTCCAAGTTGTTTGGTGCTAACAAGTTTCGAGTTGACTCCAACTCATTCTCAAAGCTATACAAACAAATTTGTTACCATAGATACTGATGCTCATTTTAATCACCAATCTCTGAAAACAAAAACCTATAAATACAGTCCATTGGAGGGATTTCAAAATTCATAACATGATTATATTTAACATTTCTAAAATATTCTTTTATTCTGGTTTCTAACTGACGTTTAGTTTTACCAGTATAAACCTTATCACAATCCAAACAGTTAAATTGTTAAATGCCAGATTTTTTGTAAGTTGTAATTTTATCTTTTTTAGAAAAATTTAGTATATTAAATTTATTATGGACCAATAGGTTTAATGGTTTGGGAAAATATATTTATTTTAAAAAACAAAAACCATGTTATGAATTTTGAAATCCCTCCAATGGACTGTATTTATAGGTTTTTGTTTTCAGAGATTGGTGATTAAAATGAGCATCAGTATCTATGGTAACAAATTTGTTTGTATAGCTTTGAGAATGAGTTGGAGTCAACTTGAAATGTGTTAGCACCGAACAACTTGGAATATTGCTAAGATAAGTGAAGCTTTTAGTTTCTAATGTGTTCTTACTTTAGATGTTATTATGTTTGTGTCTGGAATTCTTCTACCTTGTGCTATATATTCTTCTAGTGCTTTAAGAGATACTGACTGGGTCACATTTATCAAATGCATATGTTGTTGTTGTTAGCTAATGCTGGATTTCTGACAATGAAGTCATTAATCCTCTTGCTCTACAATATTTTTCACTCATAGAGCAATAGCAGTATAGTAACCGCTTTTTAGAGAGCACCGTGTTTTTATGTTTTGGCGGTCACATCGCTCTCTCAGAACCCCCAGAATGTCTGGAGGACCACACCTGTCGTTGGTTTACGGGTCTCACCAACCTGACCGGGAGAATTATGAAAATAAATTCACCGACCATATCCTCTGATTATTACCAATCAGAGTACGTATTGCATGCCATGACAGGTCAGCATGTTAGGGGTTAAGATTTTATAGAGAAATGGAGAGATTGGAAAAATAAAGACTCCCTAGCCCTCAGGAACCCTAATAGCATCGGGGTCGGGAAGAGAACAAGAGATGACCAAGGTAAGGTCAGATAGAAAAGTTACAGTGAGGAGCAAAACACCAGTAAGTGGAAGTAATGTTCTGCTCAGCTTGGGTACCTTGTGGTTGCTATTCACATATCCCCTAGACACCAGTAAGTGGAAGTAATGTTCTGCTCAGCTTGGGTACCTTGTGGTCGCCATTCACATATCCCCTAGACGGAGACCCCTGAGTAATTTAGCACATTGTATGTACCCTTATTAGTTCTGGTGCTTAATCTTTTCTACATGTTTATTCTTCCATTTCAAATTGTTATCTAAAGCTAATCCTCAAAAATTTGTATGTGTTTTTCGGCAAATTGGCTCATTTTGGGTTGCTAGAGTTATTTATGTCTGTGTTTTATTATTTGCATCCATTGTATTATATTTGTGTTTAGTAACATTCCTAGCTCTGATAAGTATGTTCTGATATTTGCATACACTCTCACATCCTATATCTTCTTAAACAGGTAATTATACATAAAATATAAATAATGTAGTGTTGCTAATAAAATGTATCTGTAAAGTTTAAGAGGTAGAACTGGAACTTAAAAATTCAATGCCACAACTGGGATTTGAACCACAGACCTTCCGCTTGCCGGGCGGACGCTCTAACCACTGAGCTATTGTGACAAACTGCCAGAATGGCATTAAATTCTCAAGCCAGTTTTAAGTTCCAGTTCTACCTCTTAAACTTTGCCCACACACGGCTTGTGTGTTTAAAAACACCAACAGTAAGTTTGTTGGCATAAATAAATAATAATGTATCTGTAAAGTTGAAAATGTGTTCTCTTTCACTATTACTAGTATTAGATAACATTAAGACAAGGTATCTAACATATGCATATAATCTTCTTGCATTTTTAAAATTTCCCATATACATTTTTCCTGAAGTTTTCTTCTTTCTTTCTCAACTAGTTCTATATACTTATCGTATTTGAGGATAACATGTTCAAGTGTATCTATCTTGTTGTACTTCTCACATAGGTCCGAGTACTTTTTCCCTACCCTTTTTAGGTGTACATTATATAGGCCTGTAACATTAGTGAAAAAGACCCTTTTATTGGTTTTATATAATCTAGTCTTGATCTTTCTTTTACATTTGTTCTGGGCTGTGGCCATGGCCAAGATCCTGGATGCAGCACCAGAGAGTTTTAGTGACTTTGCCTTACTTGGCGATTTTATTTCTTTCGGAATGTTGTGAAGTCTTATTTCTAAAATGTTTGTGCTTTATGTAGACTTATCATGCATAAATCTGCTACCTTCTCATACGGTGGTATCACTGAAGATTGACCATTGGTTCCTGTTGGTTACCAAGCTTAGCAGCAACTGTTTTTCTTTCGTTCTTTCGCTTAGGGCAGCCCTTTAGTATAACTGCCTTTTACATACACATGTTTGCCTTTTCACTAATCTTATCCTGCTCCCACTGTTAGTTTATATTTCTGTTTTCTTTCAATCTCCCAATCCTATTCACTTTTTCTCTTTCTCAACTGTTCTTATCAGCTTCACTTTTATTCATGAGTTTACTTTGTACCTTTCAGCCATCTTCATTATTCCAATTCCACTATTTCACTATAACCTCACTTTCACCATGTATAAAAAAACCTCTACTACCTCATTTATGGATTACCCAACCATTTTTTTAACCTTGTTACCCTTGGTGAAATATCCCTTTATCTTCCTTTCTTAGAAGTTCAGTGTTGTTATAATCAATTTAATTTAAAAGGTGAGTCAATGATGGAGGAAAGTTAACCTCCGAAACGCGTTCCGGGAAATTATAAATGTAAGTGTTGTTTAGTGTTATTAATTGACTCACCTTTTAAATTAAATCCCTTTCTTTGTTTCTCTCCTGCTTAGTTCTCCTTTTCTCCCTCACCCTTACTGATATCGCTTCCTCCCTTTTGTCCACTGTTGTCATCCCCCACCTTGGCTCTTTACCCTGTTTCTTTTGCACTCGCATTCTACCATTTTGCCACCTTGCATTTTTCTCACACTTGACTTTGATGCACTTGTTACTGAAACAGCACATGTTACAAGATGCTGAGTAGTCGTCTGTTCTAAGGTATTTCCTGCTGATGCTTGAACATTTCCCTGTCTTTCTTGGTGCAGTAACGGCTGGTCCTGCCTCTGCCTGTCGTTTGGCCTGTTTTTCCTATCTGCCACCTGGTCAACTGTGTACAACTTGAAGTTTTTAATGTATACCCTCTTGCCTTCCTTTCTTGTTTGTCTTCGCTGATTAATTAACTCCTTCATTTTTGCCTTTTGTGCATATGTTAAGTCCTTGTTGAAGTAAATAGTTGATCCTCTGAATTTGTTTGCATGTTTTAGTTTGTGAGTTTGGAAACTTCACAAGAATATTTCTTTTCCCTGGTATTTTGCCAATTCTAAAAGCATTGCAAATCTCGTAGCCTCTGAGATGTAGATCTCTTAAATCCTGATGTACTCCCACTCCACATTTTTCTTCAATTCCTGAAATCACTACATTGTATTTTCTGCTTTTGTCTTCCATTCTTTCCAGTGTTATTTCAATGTTTTGAATATGACTGGAGGTGCCATACTTATATGTGGGCTGCTCACAGGGGATTGGCTGGGCATATACAATTCTGTTGTAACTGAACCTTCACCAAGAAGACTCAGACTACACCACCGATGATGTCTACTGCAGGTGTGGACGAAACGTCTGGACCTCAACACTCCAGCAGACCATGGCTTTTAAGCCTGGAAGAAATCTCTAGCCTTAATTCTAACTCTGGCCCTGAAAGCTTCTGACTACTCATTTCTAATGATTGTTAAAAATCTGTTAAATTTGCCACGTTCTGAGAGTGGAGGAACAAACTACCTAAGTTTGCCTGCAGGATAAGCCAGGAGGGAAACCAAGATAGCGAGATAAAGATGGTCAGACTAATACTGGGTCATGGAAAGGACCTGAGATGCCCAATCCTTCTGTACTAATGATGATGATACTGAAGAAATAAACTTTTACATTTATATGTAAAATTTGGAGCTTTTTTATCACTGTCACTTCACTTTTTACATCAGAACTTACTGGAATATGTTTCTAAGACTTACCTTCATACTTAACATTGATTCACTATTACACCACACATTCAGCCAAAACACGAAATGCAAGTTACAGGAGGGAGTGTGACAGTAAATTAAGGCTGATGATGAAGATGGCAGTCTTTGAAACATGTTCCAGTAAGTTCTGGTGTAAAAAAGTGAAGTTAGAGTGATAAAAGAGAGTTCAAATTTTACATATAAATGAAAGCAATTTCATTGCCTTTTCTCTAAAGAAAGATTCAAAACTTTTACGTGCTTATTATTTCCCTTGTTATCCCATCATGCCTTCATTCTCTCCTCATCTGTATCCCAACATGTGCAGCACGCGATGCACCCCCCTCTGTTGTGTTGTGATAGTCATAGCTACATCCTATCAGTTACTAATGGTGTTTAAACCTACACATTGAACTTTGTTTTTCTAGGGTGGAGTAGCGAGGGACCCTATCTATGCGGGCTGTGGGACCAGAAAGGATCCAGGAGGGGAGGTACTGACTGCGTACAAAATGGGGACTGCACAGGCATCGTATCAGTGACTGTTCTTGGCGAAAAGTATGTGTTTGAGATGTTGTCATATGAAAGTCAATGTGTTGCTGTTGGTCTCTCGGATGATTCAAAAATGGTAAGTTTATTAATAATGGTTCAGCAAAATAAACACACTAGTAACTAATGGCCATGTGCAGCATTTTTTATCAGTGTGTGAACACGGTCAGTTTGATCTTTGATTGAGTTCAATGCAATATTTTGGTGCAATGACAACGATCAAAGTTAGTGGTAGTTGATTATGTCAGCTGAACCAGTCAATTCTGTTGATTCCTGTCAAGTTGCACAAAATGGTTGCCCATTTAGTTTTTCTTGAAGCTATTGTGGACAAGTTAATGTACCTGGATTACTTAAAGTAGGACCAGTGTCAAAAACCAGATTCTTGTAGAAAGAGGGGACAGGAGATTTGAAAAATAATTCTGTCTGTCAAAAGATCAGTGCAGGAGCTAGGAAATGAAATGACTGAGAGGTTAGAATTTCCTTTAAGGTGCAATCACCCTGTTTCACCCATGAAGACAGTTTCACTATTGTGTCAAGAAAGTACTGGAAATTGGTCAATGAAACACAAAATATGTATTATTCATCCAATTTTATTTTATTGCCCCTTCTGAAATTACACATTTATTGCAACAAGTTGAGACAGGATATTGTAAGACCCCAAAAGAAAATCATTTATGTGAATATTTGTTGAGAGTGTAATTTGTTTTTGGTGTTGGTACGAGTTGGTTGAGTGACGAAAACGTGTTGCTATTGTTCATTGTTACAAAAAATTAAGTTTGTTTAAAGATGTCATAAATATTTCCATATTTAAATTTAATATATATGTATAAATAAAAGAATTATATGTGTTCAATATTATAGTATACACGAACGATCTTCCAGTCACTGTTAGCGGACAACAGATACTTTATGCTGATGACACCTCCATTATTTTGAATGGTACAGATATTCAAAATTTAAAGACAAACCTTAACCAGGCTGTAAAACAATTGGAAGCATGGTTTACTTGCAACGGATTAAAACTCAATAAAACAAAAACAGAAATCCTACAATTCAAAACCACGGCAGTGAATAATACACAAACAAATTCATTAACTTCAGCCTCCTCAAAAGAAGTAAAACTATTAGGATTATTTATAGACGAGCGGCTCAAATGGACCAATCACTTAAACTACGTAGAAAAAAAGTTGAATATTGCCTGTTTCCACATGTCCTGCTTGGCCCAAGTTACAAACCTAAATACTAGAAAAACCATATATTTCAGTTTCTTTCACTCAATTCTCTCATATGGAATAACTATATGGGGTAATGCTACAGGTTGGGAGAGAATCTTTAAAATCCAAAAAAAAGTTATACGCATACTGACCCACTCAAGTTATAGAGTTTCTTGCAGGCCACTATTCAAAACATTAGAAATCCTGACACAACCCAGCCTATATATGTACAATCTAATTATACACGTGCACAATAACCATGACAGATATATAGCAAATCAGCACCAGCATGAACACAACACAAGGCGAAAAGGAGAAATGAAATACCCAGCGCATAGGCTTGCACTCTATGAAAAAAGTCCACAATATATGGGGTGTAAAATATACAATAAATTGCCACAAAGGATTAGGAAAATCCCAAATCCAAACCTCTTTAAAAAAACAGTCAAGAGTTTGTTTGCCAGCAAGGCATACTACTCTGTTACAGAATACATGGAAGATGTACTGTGACCTCAATTTTAGGTGTCTTAACAAATCATTACTGTACATTTTTCTCTTTTACCTTTCTTTTATATTTCTATACTCGTGTTTGTAAATATTGTAGACTTATTTTAATCCTTAAAGTTGTAACTATAGTATATTGACGAGTCACCAATTTACGAGCACCTGCTCACCCATGTAAGTGTAATGTGACGAATAAAGTATAAGTATAAAGCGAAGGGAGAATAGCTAAAGATCGCTTCCCTAACAATACAGGAACTATTTGATGAACGCATACGTGGATGTACACAAAAAGAAGGTAACATCATGTGATGCGGCGGTAGAATTTGTTAATAGCGTCACTGTGCTTGATATGAGAAGACATGTTTTTATAGTGCTCTTGGATGTGAGTAGAAAATTGACTAAACTTTCATGAAGCTTTTGTTCTAAAGTTGTTAAAAAACTGGAAAGACTATCTATATAATATAAATTGGTGCAACGAAAAGTAATTTAAGTGTAGAGCTGAGAAAAAGTGTTAATAAAGTAATGTATTATAGTGAGGTAACATCGAGTGTTAGTTCATTCCATCTAGTACCACGACCTGGGGTAGAAAAAAAATCTCATAGCTCAGTGCATACAAAGCAACATATAATAAAAACAACACCAAAGTAATCCAATTATCAAAACATTTTTTTGTATGCAGTTTTTGGAATCAGTTTGACTTTCTTGAATGAAAAGTACCCTGAAAACAAAATCACTATTTTAAAAATGTATTTGTAAGAGGGAAAAAATGGGGAGATTTTCTAAATTCAGTTTCTCGTATGCTGTTTATGCTTAAACAATAAATGTTTACATACAGTTTAATACAAGGGGCATTCAATAAGTCCTTAGAAAGGCCAAGAAATTACACTCACAGCAATGAAAAAAGTTTGCATTTAGCAACCATCATCTCTTACTATATAATCGCTCCACCGTTAGATCCACACTTGATGTAAACACAAGCCATTAACAACGAGTTCACAATACGCCGAAACCAAAGCACACCATAAAATATAGTACCTTAAATATCGGCGATTACCTGTAAGTTTTCAAGATGTACGATAACCCTGGTAAAGACTACTTAAATGTGTTGCCGTTTTTAATGGTTATTATAGGGAATTGGCTGTGCTATGAGACTCGTTTTCTATCTACAAGGTCGTGGTAACAGATGGAATGCATATACATTTGGGTCCAACTTTAGTCACTCATTTTATTTACACCTTCTTGTTCACAATTTATAAATCACATCACATTAAAAAGTCTTATGTTAGTGGAACAACTTCCCTAACGTCGCCAAAATTTAACTAAAGGTCTCTAAATACTTAATGAATTCACTTTTACTGTTTCATGACGCATACACATAAAAATACGTCCATCTACCTCGGAGGTACCGACGCTAGTAAACTATTTCTTGGCATCCTTTTGACACCACACCGCCCTTTTTATCTTCATCCGCGGTATTCATCCGCGCAAATAGTTCTTTCTCGTTAGGGAAGTGATCCCAATTATCGTCTCCTATTTTTATTATCGAACACAAACAATTCTAATATTTATACACTTTTAACAAACATTTACATGAACGATTTTCTATTGGGGTCTTCTAATATTCTGTCTCAAATGTAGCGCGGTATTTCTAAAATTCCTGAGTAAATATTGTTCTATGGCAACATAAATACAAGGTATGAGTCCACGTGGCGTTTGTTTTGTGTTAGTCGCAGGTAATAACGTCAGGTTATCGCGGAGGGATACAAGGTGCGGATCTAAGGCTGGATGGAGTATAGATGGCAGTTAAAGTTTCAGCTATATCCAACACATGGTTTCATTGCCATAGGCGATTGAATCAACAAACTTGTGCTTTAAGAGGTAGAATTGGAGCTGAAAAATTCAATGCTACAGCTGGAATTTGAACCACAGACCCTCTGCTTACCAGACAGGTGCTTGTTTAAAAACACCAACAGTAAGTTTGTTGGTATAAATAAATAATAAACTTGTGCTTATTGAGTAAGATGGACAAAAACGAATTCCATGCAGTGATTAAACACTTCTATCTAAAAGGCTTAACGCCGAAAGAGATAAAAGCGGAATTGGATGAAGTTCATGGTACATCTGCTCCTGCATTTGCAACAGTTGACAAGTGGATAAATGAATTTAAATGTGGCTATACATCCACAAATGATGATCGTTCCAGACATCCAGTATAAGTGACTTCCCCCAGAATGATTGACAAAATCTAGGACATGGTTTTGAGTGATGGACGAATCAAAGTTTGCAAAATAGTAGAGGCCACAGGCTTGTCTCAATTTTGCATAAAAAATTAGGTCTGACAAAGGTCTTGGCAAGATGGTGCCACATTTGCTCTCAGTGGACAACAAACGCAATGGAGTGATTGATTTGGAGGCTGGTTGGGCACTTTTCCATCGCAGCTCTGACAATGGGTCGGTCTGAGTGGCTCAGTTGGTTAGACGCAGGCCTACTTATCCCAAGGTTGCAGGTTCAAATCCAGCCCACACTAATAGTTTTTAAGTGTGGTTAAAAATGACAGCTCCGTGTCAGTGGATTTACTGGCTTGTAAAAGAACTCCTGTGGGATGAAATTCTGGCACACCAGCGATGCTAAAGTGATCCTGGCAACTGATGGCATTGTTAAGCAACAAAATAATTTAATTTTAGCACTCCTGATGAAGAACAAATTAGAAGCTAAAAGTTCCATTTATCTTATTAATATTGCAATATTCCAACTTATTCTCAAAGCTATCAAAACAAGTTACCCAAGTTAATAAGATAAGTGGAGCTTTTAGTTTCTAATTTGTTCTTAATTTAGATTCTGTTGCTTCACTGTTAACAGCTTCAATTTTTCCTTAATCCTGAAGAGTTTCTGCATCAATACATAACCATGCATGAAACATGACTTGGTGGAAAACGATTCACATTTAATGAAGAGGTCATTTCCCAAACAGATGCCTATTTTGAGGACCTCCGAACTCCTACTTTTTGGAAGACTTAAAGCAGTTAGAGAAACACTGGGAAAAGTGTATCGAGCTAAAAGGAGATTATGTTAAACAATTTTAAAAAATCTACCAAAAATAATTTGTTTTTCTATATTTTTGTTGGGACTTACCGAATGCCCCTCATATTCTTGTCACTCAAACCAAGTTTTGAATCCAATTTAGTTTTGTTTCCTTCAAAGAACCCTGGAATACAAACTTAATCAACTGAGGAAATTCAAGGTATGGCTATAAAATAATCAAGACTTCTCTTTTTTTACAACATCCTGTAGTCTTGATAATAATGACTGTGAAGGGCAAGTGGAACCTATCTCCCCCTCCAGTCATCCTCCAAGTCGCACTGATGTGGAACTGACAGTTTCACTGTAGCAGTCATTCTAAGAACCTTGTCCAGAGCTCTGTTGGAAAGATTTGATTGGGATTATGAAATCTGTTATAAAACTTTGAAAATCTACTACAACTTTAAAGTTGCTATGCAAAGTTTGTGGTTATGAGTGTTATTTTGCACTCAAGTCTTTGACTGGTTCAAAAAATTCAAAGAATGAAGAGAATTAATAGCCTCGAACGTCCAAAAACATTACAAAAGTTTGTGAAATTGTAGGAAAGATTGTTGCTTGAACATTTGAGCCATTAGCGTACTACAAGGGCATTTTAGAAAATCTGTTTGTGCACATCAGATAGAAAACACCTCAAATGTGAGACAATCGTGCCTGGTTTACATCAAGATGACACACCAGCTAATAACACATTATCTTTGAAACAGTATTATGAACCCAAAGAAATATTTTAAAATCCAACATGAACTTGACTTCATTCATTTGATGTTATTCTTTTGTTAATTAGTACATATTCACTGATCCCCGGTACCAACATGGGGATTTTTCCCCCGTTGTGTGGTGTGGCACGGGGTACACTCAGCCTCATTAGGTCTTAGAGGGGCTGTTTGAGGAGCTACTTGCTGGAGAAGTAGGTGCCCCAGGTCAACAAGGTCACATAACTGGTGGGGAGGGCTCGGAATGCTGGCCATGTACCACCCTCCAGTACTGCACCCCACCAATGATGCTTGTGGTGGGCAGAGGTGGGGGACACAGCAGATGGGCGGCAAGTCTTGGCCCTTAATGGGCTGTGAGCTCTAGGGGTTTTAGTTTATTAATTATTGTGAATTTCAACATTCCAGTTTTTTGTGTAATTGATAATTTTTTGTGTTAAAAGTTTTTATAATGTAGAACAATATAAATTTCTTGGCATATCCGAGATGATTATGGGATTAAATATCATATGCTGTTGTTAGCTAATGCTGGATTTCTGACAATGAAGTCATTAATCCTCTTGCTCTCCAATATTTTTCACTGATGGATGGGGCACTAGAAGTGGCCAGGCATATTTGAAGGTGGTCTCAGTCCATTTCCTCTTGCAGATCACATAGAGGTGAAGAATATATCCCAATTCTGTTTAAATGTTTTGCCAGACAATCATGTCCTGTAATCAACCTGAAGGTTGCAACTGCTGTTTTTCGAGGATACTCAGGAATCACTGTTTGAATGTTTGGTAGTTCCCATCTTTTATTCTTTGATTTTTCATAGTAATATTTTGCAATAATTTTTTGAATTCAGAGTTGACTAATCTTTTAGCTGCATAAAATGGTAGATTAACTATACATTTCTGTACACTGCTGGTACCCTTTTTTGCAAGAAAATCTGCTTTGTCATTACCACTCAGTCCACAGTGAGCTGGTATCCATTGGAAGACTAGGTGTTTTTGAAGTGCTGTTAGATGGGTAAGGATTTTCCAACAT
The DNA here is from genome assembly GCA_030765045.1 of Tenodera sinensis. NCBI lineage: Eukaryota > Metazoa > Arthropoda > Insecta > Mantodea > Mantidae > Tenodera > Tenodera sinensis. The sequence goes on from CM060972.1 coordinate 12,482,783, forward strand.
TCTATAATTGTTTGGTTTTTTGGTGACAACTTGGAAGTAATTGCTATAATTGCTGCCCTGGAATCTGAGAGAATAACTGCTTGCTGAAAATGTGAAATTCTGTACAAAAGATTTTGTAGGGCCATTCGAATTGCTTCAATTTCTCCATCAAAGTTAGTAGTTCCATAACTTAAAGATTTGTAATAGGAAAAGAGGTGACATGTGACTTCAGCACCTGCTCCATCTTGGTTTGATATAAATGATCCATCAGTATAAATATGGAGCCATTCGTGTTCTGGAAATCTAGTATGAATTGTCTCTAATGCCAATAATTTTAGAACACTAGTTGGAGTATCACTTTTTTTAACTTCTTCTGTCAGGTGTAAATAATATGTGATGTCTAATGTATGTGTTGGATTGACTTTAGATATGAAGTTTTCCTTTGAATTAGGAAGGTGTACATCCTTCTTGATGTCTTGAATTTTGGAAAGAAAGCTCTCCTGAGTCTTTAGTGTATGTGTAAAATTTCTCTTGTGCCATGTATTGAATGGGAGTCTGATCAACTTTTCGTGTTGAATAAGAGCCGCTTTTTCTATTTCATATTCAATGGGGTATTGGTTGGTTAGTATTTCCATAGCTGCTATTGGTGTGGTTTTGATAGCACCTGTAATTAATCTCAGACTTTGGTTTTGAAAGATTTGAATTTTTTTTGTGTTTGCTGTTACAAGAACTTCGCTGCAGTAAGTAAACAATGGTTTTATATATATATATATTATATGTTGTGTTAAGCGTTGCTCTGGAACATCCCCACTTCATTCCTGTTAGACGTTTTAACAGTGAAAGGCGCCTCTCTGCTCTTTGTATTACATTTTCTATTTGTTTGGTCCATGTAAGTTTGGTATCAAATGTAACTCCTAAATACTTTGCTTCCTTTGTTTCTGGTAATTGTTGACCCTCAAAATTTAGTTTTATTTTTAGTGGTTTTTTTCTTAGTGAAAAGATTTGGTAGTTTGATTTTGTTGTATTAACAGTCATTAAATTTTCTTTGGTCCACCTCTGTAAGTTTGTTAAGGATTGTTGCATGGTTTTTTCCATTTCTGTACTTTTGCTTTTTGGTTTTGAAGTCCACATTACCAAGTCATCAGCAAATAGTGCACACTTCACGCCTGATTCTTGTACTTGTTGTGGTAGATCATTAATAAATATATTAAAAAGTGTAGTGCTAAGCACTGCACCTTGTGGCAAGCCACGGTGTATTTGTTTATATTTAGATATATTTTTTCCATATCTGGTAGCAATAAAGCGTTGTGTTAGGAAATGACATAGCCATGAAAACATTGGACCTTGTATCCCTATTTTTTTTACTTTCTTTGGTAGTTTTGTTCTGCATATAGAATCATATGCACTTTGAAAATCAATAAAAACTGATAAATTATCTTCTTTTCTATTGAAGGAGTTTTTGATTTCTTGACTGAGAAGTAATACTTGTTCATTTGTAGAGTGGAACTCTCTGAATCCAGCTTGATATGGGGATATTAAATTTTGTGATTCTAGGAACCAATTTAACCTGTTTGACACCATTCTTTCCATCACTTTTGCTATTATGCTGGTAAGAGCTATTGGTCTATAATTTTTTATTTCTGATGCTGTTTTGTCTTTCATCAAGAGTGGGACAATTATTGCTTTTCGCCATTCAGCAGGTACAGTGGTTTTCCAGGATAGATTGTAGAGTTTCAGTAGTTGTTGTTTTGCTGTTTTTCCAAGGTTTTTTATGAACTCTGGATGTATGTGACCTGGTCCAGGAGACTTTTTGTTTTTTAGATTATTTATTGCAATGTTCAATTCTTGCATATTAAAATTTTGAAAAAAGATATTGCACTGAGTGTTAGGATTACATTCTCTTTCTTGTTTTGAATCTTTCTTAAATTCTTTACGTTCCTTTTTATTATTTCTTGTTACTTTGTGTGCATTAGCATAATATTTATTGAATGTTTCGGCTATGACTGCATCATTTACTAACATTTTATTGTTGTGTATGATAGGTGTGCTGCTGTTTTCTTTCCTGTCCTTGACATTTTTTATGAACCTGTGAGCTTTGTTACCATCTGTCCTATAATCCATTTTTTCTAAGAAATTATTAAAGTGATTCCTTTTAGCAGTATTAATTTCTTTTTTTAGTGAGGCACATTTCTTCCGCCATATTTGTGTATCTGATATGTTTTTTGTTTGTTCAGCTGTATTTCTAGCTATTATCCCTTTGCTTTTTCAGTTCTTCTAACTGGGGGTTCCAAAAGGGTTTGAAATTTTTAATTCTTCCATGTGGAATATGTTTTTTTGCAGTTTCTAGGATGACTTTACAGAATTCTTTGTTCATATGATCTGGTTGGTCATGCAGCTGTGAGTTTGTTTGTTCTTTAAATTTATGTTCTAATTCATTTTATATTTGTTCCAATCTGCTCTTTTGCAGTTCCAATACAGATTCGTAAGACCTTGACTGTTATTTGTATTCTCTAGTTTTATATCAGCAATTACCGCTCTGTGACCAGAACTTAAATCTTCTATAACTTGTTTTTTAATTTTTGAAACAATATCTGTTGTAGCTAACAAGAGGTCTGGGTTACTGCCCGCTCCAGAATAATGTATGAAGGTTGTGGGATCTTCTTTACTATAAATCAGTTCAAAAGTTGTGGTATTCAAAAATTCTTCCACTATCTGCCCTGTAGAATCCACTTTTTCATAACCCCATCTTTTGGAATGTGCATTGAAATCCCCAATTACGATTGTTTTATTTAATTGGTCAATAAGTGAGAGATCCGGTACATTCCTGGGAGGATTGTAAATACTGTATAAATGTAGATGTAGATGTGACCGCCAAAACATAAAAATATGGTGCTCTCTTAAAAGTGGTTACTATTACTGCTATTGCTCTCTTCAATATCATTGTGAAGAATATTGGAGAGCAAGAGGATTAATGACTTCATTGTCAGAAATCCAGCATTAGATAACAACAACATTATATAATTTAATGTCTAAGTTTGTCGGGTTATTTTTTTGAATATTTATTCTCATAACTGAACATGAAGGTAATTATTGTCGACCGAGACAATATACTAGCAGTGTTATGTTGGCAATCGAGAGAAATAATTTTCCAAGCTCTCTTGGAATAAATTTTTTGAAGTTTTCTCACTAGTGTTGTGAGAAGATACAAATTAAGTAATTCAAACTACTTCTTCAATGAATTTAGAGTAAACAGGCATGTCTTAAAGTGTAAAGAGATTACAGTGTAAATTATCTTGGATGTTAATTAAGGAAATTGAAGCTATTAACAGTGAAGCAACAAGATTCTAAAGTAAGAACAAAATTAGAAACTAAAAACTTCACTTATCTTAGTAATATTGCAAGTTCTTTGGACAATTACCCCAATGGTGACTGTGATGTGAGACTGCCTTTGTGGTTTACCGGGAGAGATATGAACTTGTTTGAGAATTCAATGTCATTCTGGCAGGTTGTCACAGTAGCTTAATGGTTAGAGCACCTGCCTAGGAAGTGGAGGGTCTGTGGTTCAAATCCCGGGTGTGGCATTGAATTTTTAAGTTCCAGTTCTACCTCTCAAACATTGCCCACATATGACTTGTGTGTTTAAAAACACCAACAGTAAGTTTGTTGACATAAATAAATAAGAAACTAAAAGTGTTTATAGTTTGACTCAAATACAAATAATTTATAACGTTTCACTGTTTATATCACCATGTATATGTTAAGTGGAATGGTTTGCTGCCATTCCCATCAGGCTGCAGCACTAGGTATAGACCTGATTTCATTTACTCTTAATGAATTCATTTAGTTATCCTATTTGTGCTTTCATTGTTTTATTAATCATTGTTCTATCTCATACTGATGTGATTTGTTAACAATGTTGAAATGCTTGTTTGCAGGGAGATGACAGTGTGGTCAAATGTTTACACAACACTGCAGCGGCTAATGGAGTTAGTGCATACATGTCGTGGAACACCAAAGATAAAAACAATACACGTTTGAAGGTAACTTTTCATATTGATTGATATATTTTAATTCATATTGCTAAACTTGGTTTATTTTATTCTTTGGTAATCTGTTGATTGATTTTCAATTTGTGGCTTTTAATCATTATTTTAATACATGGCAAATACTTCCAGCTTTGTACACTCTTCTCTCACTGTATACCATAGGAAAAAAATAACTTGATGGTAAAAGAAAAGCACTATATTTCTCACTCCAAAAATTACTTTAAAAACTATGATTGGAAAGTAATGTAAAATAATTCTTTTAAAGAAAAGTTTAATAATTTACACAATGTACAAATGAACCGACATCTTTCAACTACTTTTCTATATAGTTGCCAACTTTCCCATCACATTTCTCTCATCATGATGCCAGTTTCATTATACTGTGGCAACTTTTTACTTCAAGGGAATGATGGAATCTTTGTCTCAGGATTATGTTTAGCAGGTAACAGATAAAGATGGCGAGGGCTACTATTTATCCAGTTAAGCTCCAGACTCTGCCAAAATTAATTTTATTTAAATTCAGATAACATTTATTCACAAATCATCACACTTTTTAAACATATTCTTGAAGTCAATATCCAGAACTACTTGGGATATCATCTTGACAAAGCTTTCTTTACCATTTGTCTCTTACACAAAGCTCAAAATTGTGTCACTTTTATAATAAGCTTTGGATTTGCTTTCACTACCATGTATTTATTTCACGGTATTCCTTCTCTACATGATCACTACCGTGTTATTTGGTGTCTTCTTTTGATTTTGGATCACCAACATGTTTTCCAATTGATATGTCGTGCACACGCTATTATTTGCATAAAATTAAACATCTACACATCTATATTGCAACTGTGCTGAAAAAGGTTGCTTATTTATTCTTCTTGGTTGCAGAACTTACCTACCATTGTTTTTCCTTTGTATTTTTTCATAGTTTTCACTTCTACTTAATGTACTTAATGAAAATTGAGTCAGATTGAAACACTTAACATCACTTACATGTAATTAGTCTTGACTGGTTTCAAGAGCTTAACTTGCTCCCATCATCAGAATTATGCAACTGGTTGTTGTTGATGTTTGATGTGTGGTTGGTTGGGCTGACATCTAGCGCTGAGCTGATGAACTTCCATAAAGGGTTTGGTGAAGGCAAATCAAAGTTCATCATTCGGAATTTGTTTTTTATGATATGAATTTTTTCCCAGGTGTGTAACTCTCAGCATGTTTTGTAGTTTTTAAAAGTTTTATGTTCGGTGTAATGTTGTGGTTCGTTGCCCAAAAATGGTGTGCAGCTGCAGATTTATCCATCTATTTGTACTTGATGCATCTCATGTGTTTTTTTAGTCTGGTTTCGAAATTCCTCGTGGTTTTCTCTATTTAAATCTGGTCACAATCTGGGCAACTGATTTGATAGATTCCTGCTTTTTTGTTCTGTGGTATCTGGTCCTTTGACTTGTTGGACAGTAATTTCCCTATGCTGAAGTTATTTTGTAGGACCAAGTTAATGTATATTTTGAAGATGTTTGAAACACTTGAAAGAGATCACTAAACTCTCTCAACAAAAAAGCAACATGATTTTCAAAAAATTCAATTACCATTCAAGTAAGCACTACAAATTTCACATCATCTTCAAAAAATACAACATTAACTTGGCCCCACAAAATCTTCATCTGTATCTTATGTTAAACATTATTTAAATAATTAATTCTTTAAGTTAGATTTTACATACATCACTGTGTTTCTGCATAAGACCATGTACTTATGAATGTTGTATTACATTGTTTTGCAGAATCACGACGCAATCAGATTGCTGAATGGCTCTTATGTAAATGGTGATATTCGCTGTGCCTTTGAATGTGACACTGAAAGCACGGTTATGAATCGTGTTTACAACCTGGAGAAGACCACATATAATTTGTTGATAGCTGCTGGCAAGATAAGAGGTAAACAATCCATCATATTTGAGAGGTAGAACTGGAACTTAAAAATTCAATGCCACAACTGGGATTTGAACCACAGACCTTCCGACTTACCGGGTGGCTGCTCTACCACTGAGCTATTGTGACAAACTGCCAGAATGGCATTAAATTCTCAAACCAGTTCTTATTTCTCCTGGTAAACCACAAAGGCAGTCTCACATCAGAGACAAATTACCCCAATGGTGACTTACTATTGTAAGTACTTTATATCCCAGGATTAAATAACCTTCAGATGGTAATTATTATATATTTATGCCAACAAACTTACTGTTGGTGTTTTTAAACACACAAGCCGTGTGTGGGCAAAGTTTGAGAGGTAGAACTGGAACTTAAAAATTCAATGCCACAACTGGGATTTGAACCACAGACCTTCTGACTTACCGGGTGGCTGCTCTACCACTGAGCTGTTGTGACAAACTGCCAGAATGGCATTAAATTCTCAAATCAGTTTGTATTTCTCCTGGTAAACCACAAAGGCAGTCTCACATCAGAGACAAATTACCCCAATGGTGACTTACTATTGTAAGTACTTTATATCCCAGGATTAAATAACCTTCAGATGGTAATTATTATTTATGCCAACAAACTTACTGTTGGTGTTTTTAAACACACAAGCCGTGTGTGGGCAAAGTTTGAGAGGTAGAACTGGAACTTAAAAATTCAATGCCACAACTGGGATTTGAACCACAGACCTTCCGACTTACCGGGTGGCTGCTGTACCACTGAGCTATTGTGACTAACTGCCAGAATGGCATTAAATTCTCAAACCAGTTCGTATTTCTCCTGGTAAACCACAAAGGCAGTCTCACATCAGAGACAATTACCCCAATGGTGACTTACTATTGTAAGTACTTTATATCCCAGGATTAAATAACCTTCAGAATGGTAATTATTATTTATTTATGCCAACAAACTTACTGTTGGTGTTTTTAAACACACAAGCCATGTGTTTGGGCAATGTTTAAGAGGTAGAATCAGGACTGAAAAATTCGATGTCACAGATGTGTGGTGCAAATCCCAGCAGTGGCATTGAATAGATTCCACCTCTTAATCCATCATATATTACCATTATTTTTGTTAAATTAAATTCTCGTTTAATAAATTCTCAAGTTGGATTACAGCTTGAAATACGTCAGCTGTGGAAAATGTTGTAATATTACTAAGATAAGTGAAGGTTTTAGTTTTTAATTTGTTCTTATTTTAGTCTCATTTATGGCATAAGACGTTCATGAACTCGAGATTACTTGATCTTCTTATACCTTTGATTTGTATGCCTGCATTTTTTCAAATAGGGGTCTCCGTCTAGGGGATATGTGAATGGCAACCACAAGGTACCCAAGCTGAGCAGAACATTACTTCCACTTACTGGTGTTTTGCTCCTCACTGTAACTTTTCTATGTGACCTTACCTTGGTCATCTCTTGTTCTCTTCCGACCCCGATGTTATTAGGGTTCCTGAGGGCTAGGGAGTCTTTATTTTTCCAACCTCTCCATTTCTGTAATTTCTCTATAAAATCTTAACCCCAACATGCTGACCTGTCATGGCATGTAATACGTCCTCTGATTGGTGATCAGAGGATATGGTCGGTGAATTTATTTTAATAATTCTCCCGGTCAGGTCGGTGAGACCCGTAAACCAACAACAGGTGTGGTCCTCCAGACATTCTGGGGGTTGTGAGAGAGCGATGTGACCGCCAAAACATAAAAATATGGTGCTCTCTAAAAAGCAGTTACTATTACTGCTATTGCTCTCTTCAATATCGTCAGTGAAAAATATTGGAGAGCAAGAGGATTAATGACTTCATTGTCAGAAATCCAGCATTAGCTAACAACAACAATTTTTTCAAATAGGCTAGTACTGCAACTAAATATGCATTTGTTGTATTTTCTTTTTCTACAATTATCTAAGGTAAAACAGCTTACTTTATGTAAAAGTTGCCCTTGGAACCAAAATTCAGCAATGCATGTGTTAAGTTCCCTAAAACAAGCATGTTATTTTCTTTAAAAAAGATGGTAGTTGTGCTTGCGATAACCAATCAGTGCGATTTTTTAATGAATTGTTGTTTAAAATATTTAGACATCAATTACTACTCAAAGTAAATGTTGAAACACATCCGCATAGCAATTAACACAAAGAGTGCATCGGCGTGTCCTATTCTGCCGTACTCATGCAGACACCAGCCATTTCTCTGGTTTAACCTCTTGAGCGATGGCCATTTAAAACGTATGCAAGCCGAGAACTGCTACCCAATATCCAGCGCAGGGCATTTAAAGTGCGTCGTATATAGACAGCTGTATTTTGTGTAAATATTAAGTTATTTTAATGAAACAAAAACTGGTATAAAACTCGTTATTTGCAGTATAAATGTGCGTCATCAGCAAAGTTGAGTTGTATTTACAAAACATTGAAATGGCACAATTTTGTTTCACTGTGGTGAAAAATCAACTTTGCTCTGTCGAACGCATCTAATATAAGTTCTCGGAAAGAAACAGTAAAGAAACACCCATTGTATGTGTGGCTTATGCGTCAGCATACTGTGTAATAAGGCACTACTGTATGCGTGGTCTCTTGAGTCATCAGTATAGAGCAACGTTGCAACTTTTGCTTATGCGAGTTTTGTAACTTAGTAGAGTCCGTGTCTTTCTTTGTTGAAATACATACATATACTTTCCTGCTTGTAGCTGAAGGGAGAAGTGGTGTAAAAAGGTGTTTTTGCACCAACTGGATATAACCATATACAATTATTTGGTGATTTGGACAGCTCTCTAAACCCACACAGGACAATGACCGACTTTGACTTCCGACTATAAATAGCTCACAGCCTAATTGAACAATACCACGTTGGGGGTTGAAAATCCAAAACCCCTGTACCCCTCAGACTTCAAGGAAAACATTATCCTAAAAGGATACCACCAACAGCAAAGAAGTCCCGCCCATCTCGAAAGTGTTTCGTGTGCCGCAAGAAGGGAATTCGCGAATGTGGAGATGTACCTACCCTTATGTGTTTATCCCTGTTTTGAGGTAAATCACTGCAGAAAGAACATATTAAGGTAAGCCAATAAAGTATATAGACTTTACTAAAATGTTTCATAAAGGGAAAATTAAAATAAGTTGAGTTAGATAAGGGATAAATAAGGCTTAAATGCTTAAATGCACAGGACGTGTATACACGTCCATATCGCTCATCCGTCATTTTAAATGGACGTGATTTCACGTCCATATCCCTCAAGAGGTTAAAAGTTTGTCTGTCTAATTTTGAATAGTAAAGCTGTGATAAACTGTAAACAATGAGATGTTTGTGTTTTGTGTATGTGTTCTGTATTTGTTTCGTGGATTACTAAGATAATTGCAATACTAATTTGCATTGTTGCTTTTGCCGTAAATACTTAAACTGGTTGGAAGGGAGTAATCTATGACTTTAACTCATTTAGCGCTTAAACAAAGAACAGCAGCAAAAAAAACTTTTCCTTAACAAAAAGTGTTTAAAATAATGTTATGTATCAGCTCCCAAAGTTTGTTGGTCTAATTTTGGGACATTCTGTATACAAGCACTTTTGTACGCAGATGGCATAGTTTTGATAATGGACTCAAGGGATAGATTACAACAAGCAATTGTGGAATGGTATGAAGAACTGGAGAGAAAGCGCATGAAGAATAATTCAGATAAGAGCAAGGTGATGAGGATATCAAAGGAAGGAAGACAAAGTAATCAGCTAGAAATTAAACGTAAAGAGCATCTAGTATGGACAGTGGATAGCTACCAGTATTTGGGAGCTATAATAAGGAATGATGGAAGAATAGAACAGGAGATTCTAAACCAAACCAGGAAAGCACTACCTTCTTTTCATAGAAGTTTGAAAACAGTGTTGTTGTAATTAATTTAATTTAAAAGGTGAGTTAATAACACTGAACAACACTTACAACACTGTTCAGTGTTATTAATTAACTCACCTTTTAAATTAAATTAAAGCACTAACTGCCTGTTATGGAGTAAGGAACACAGTGGTTGGAAAGAAGGAAGTGAATAATTGGACAAAAATGCAAGTATTTCAGTCGGAAACAGTTCCGATAGTACAGTATGGAACAGAAAGCCCACCACTGCAGGATAAACACAGGAGCAAAATAACAGTAGTTGAAATGAAGTACATGAGAGGAATAGGATTAGTAATGAACAAATAGGAGAAGAGGTAAAGCAAGACAAACCATTAACCTCTTGAGTGATGGCCATTTAAAACGTCCGCGAGCCGAGAACTGCTACCCAATATCCAGCGCAGGGCATTTAAAGTGCGTTGTATACACACAGCTGTATTTTGTGTAAATATTAAGTTATTTTAATGAAACAAAAACTGGTATAAAACTTGTTATATGCAGTATAAATGTACGTTATCAGCAAAGTTGAGTTGTATTTACAAAACGTTGAAATGGCACAATTTTGTTTCACTGTGGTGAAAAGTCAACTTTGCTCTGTCGAACGCATCTAATATAAGTTCTCGGAAAGAAACAGTAAAGAAACACCCATTGTATGTGTGGCTAATGCGTCAGCATACTGTGTAATAATGCACTAGTGTATGCGTGGTCTCTTGAGTCATCAGAATAGATCAACATTGCAACTTTTGCTTACGCGAGTTTCGTAACTTAGGAGACTCCGTTTGTTTCTTTGTTGAAATACATACATATACTTTCCTGCTTGTAGCTGAAGGGAGAAGTGGTATAAAAAGGTGTTTTTGCACCAACTGGATATAACCATATACAATTGTTTGGGGATTTGGACAGCTCTCTAAACCCACACAGGACAATGACCGACCTTGACTTCCGACTATAAATAGCTCGCAGCCTAATTGAACAATACCACGTTGGGGGTTGAAAATCCAAAACCCCTGCACCCCTCAGACTTCAAGGAAAACATTATCCTAAAAGGATACCACCAACAGCAAAGAAGTCCTGCCCATCTCGAAAGTGTTTCGTGTGCCGCAAGAAGGGAATTCGCGAATGTGGAAATGTACCTACCCTTATGTGTTTATCCCTGTTTTGAGGTAAATCACTGCAGAACGAACATATTAAGGTAAGCCAATAAAGTATATAAACTTTACTAAAATGTCTCATAAAGGGAAAATTAAAATAAGTTGAGTTGGATAAGGGATAAATAGGGGTTAAATGCACAAATGCACAGGATGTGTATACACGCCCATATCACTCATCCGTCATTTTAAATGGACGTGATTTCGCGTCCATATCCCTCGAGAGGTTAATGAACATTATAGAAGAGAGACAACTGAAATAGTTCAGACATGTGCATAGGATGAATGAAGAGAGGTAAGCGAAGCAAGTGTTAGAATTGAGAGGAAGGAAGTACAAGTAAGGAATGACCAAGGATCGGTTGCCACGATACAATTGAAAGCCTGGGAAGGATGAGGGAGAAATCCATGGCGGAAAGGAAGAAAACTAAGAATCAGAAGGCTTGGCAAGTCTGGACTGAACGAGGTGAACCCAATGCCTAATGGCATTAAGGGACGGAAGATGAATTTTTAGACTAATAAGTACACCCCTTAGTAAGGAAGTATTTAGCACAGAATACAAACACATTATCAGTACCTACTGCAGTAGTTAATGGTTTTAATACAGACTTTATACATAAAAAATAGAGAAATTCAAATATCAAAAGGGTGTTAAAATAGTTTCTACCCTCAAGAAAATAAAAGATGATTGTAATTTTAAACAGTTTACCTAACATCCTTGGGCTAATGAAAAATTTACAACATTTAAAAAGAAATGTTATAACTTTGATTCCTTAAAATAAATATAATATAAAACATTTGTTGAATTTTTCTACAAAACATATAATTCCAAATTATAAAAACTGTCATTTATCAATTTAGTTGTTTAGATTGTGACAGGGTATTGGTAAAACCAAATGTCATTTGGAAACCAGAATAAAGGAACATTTTAGAAATATTAATTATAAACAGATTGATAAATCAGCTGTGACAGATCATTTTTGGTCATTTAATCAAGAAATAAATCCAGAGGTTAAATTATTAAAACAATTAAATGGACCCATAGATTTAATGGTTGGGGAAAGGATATATGTTCAATGAAAAACTGAAGCTGTTAATTGTGAAGCAACAGAATCTAAATTAAAAACAAACTTGTAAACTGAAAGCTTCACTTCTCTTAGTAATGTTGTAAGTGCTTTAAAATTCCAGAAATTGTTTTGTAATAAATAGACCATTGAGAATATGGTGGATGATCATCACAAAACAATGGTGTGGAAGTTTAAAACACTTACAGCATTACTAAGATAAGGGAAGCTTTTAGACTCAAAGTTTTTTATTTTAGATAAAGATATTTATGTCAAAAAGCGAGGATCATTTATAATGAATTTTGAAATACCACCGATTGATTCTGTTAATATGTTTGTTTTGCTTTCATTAGTTGGTAATACATAGAAATATTAAGTGATTTAGTATTTGTTATGATGATCAGTATAAACAAGGGTGGTACTGATGATATAATTAATAAACTGTGAAACTACGTGGTCTGCATTTAATTTTAAGTACTGTTAGCAAATTCTAAGATAGGTGAAGCTTAAAGTAGCTAAGATATTTCTTATAATTTTTAGAAAGACTCTGTATTATTTTCTTCTTCTTTATGGAATGATTATGAAATTGTAATGAATATAACTATATACTTGTAATTTGGTTGTGCCAGGTATTCGTCTTGGAGTCCACGACGTGGTGTCCGAAGGTTCTGGACAAGCTCTGCTACTGTCAGACGTAATGATTGCAGAGGCTCCATCAAAGTTACTACTCCGTTTACATGGTGCTTTCATGATTGCTGCTGGCATTGGAATACTCCTAGCTAGATACTTCAAGCAGACATGGGTTGGCAGTCAGATATGTGGCAAAGATCAGTGGTTTGCTGTACGTAAATAAGCAGAATGATATCTAATATTTATTTATTTATATATTGCTAAGCTATATCATGTGAATATGACCGGCGTTCAGCCCTAGCTCATTGCCAATCATATTCATACTCTACAATAATTCCTTAATTCTAACTTATTCCAGCACTTATATCTTATTATTCAACTCTTTTACTGTCCAAATCCATTTATTTTTCACATTATGTAAAAATCTTCCTACCCTCTTACTGTCTTTATAAAACATTTCAACTATAGATCTATTTCTATTCATATTCAACCATTTCTTATTAATATATTCTTTTCTCCAACCTTCAGTCCCAATACATTTAAATATTATATGTTCTATGTCTTCATTTCCACCACATATAGGACATTGGTTATGTGGAATGCCCTTCCTTAGACCCTTTAAACTGCCTGTGGTGCCGTAGTAGTAAAAGCGGGCGTTAAACACTACACACACACACCAGACCCTTTAATCTCCATACTCTTGCTTTCATCCATGCAATGCCTTCTCGCTTCTCTTTATCTGTTACATCTATATACAGGATCTGCTTTGTTTGTTTTGTTAGATTTGGTCTATATCTTTTGATTTACTGGTTAAGCAAGTCATCAAGAATAGACAGGACCACATGGGCTATAGCCAGAAAGTTCAAAATATATATTGCATGTGCAACAAAAATATCTTAAACATATGGCATTTTAATCAAAATCATTTTTGAGAAAATCATAATGTTTGTAAAATTGTCCATATAAAGGGTAGTTTATGGTGAACAATTTTTCTTCAAAATGTGTACTTGAAAGATATTAAACTTAAATACCAACTTTGGTTTTTAACAGTCTTTTCGTTTTTGAGTTATGCTGTTCATAGACACACATGCACACACCCACCTTTTTCTAAAAATGCTACTCTTGGATTCAGGGGCCGTAAAGCACATATTTCTGGTGAAATCTTGACATCGAAATTTTGGGTCAAATATAATATTTCCCCTACTTACTATATGTAGTAGAGAAAGTAAAAAGGAATAGCAACTTGCCGTTTGAGAAATTTATGAGTATCGGAAAATTCAAACCAATAAATAATTAGAATTATCTTGGAAATGATCAGCTTAACAATAAAAAGACGTATCTGACCTAGTGTGCTTTAGTAAGATCTATTGTCACTAGCACCGTCTGTGATTTTAGCCTTACTTTACCTCCCCACTTCTCGTTTGCTCATTATTTCATCGCTTATCCATCCCAAGGGCTAGGGAGTCTTTATTTTTCCAACCTCTCCATTTCTCTAATTTCTCTATAAAATCTTAACCCCTAACATGCTGACCTGTCATGGCATGTAATACGTCCTCTGATTGGTAATCAGAGGATATGGTCGGTGAATTTATTTTGATAATTCTCCCGGTCAGGTTGGTGAGACCCGTAAATCAACAACAGGTGTGGTCCTCCAGGCATTCTGGGGGTTGTGAGAGAGCGATGTGACCGCCAAAACATAAACATATGGTGCTCTCTGAAAAGCAGTTACTATTACTGCTATTGCTCTCTTTATATTGGAGAGCAAGAGGATTAATGACTTCATTGTCAGAAATCCAGCATTAGCTAACAACAACTTTTCCCTACCCCATGAATTTTTCATTTGTACATAAAAAGTTAAGGATCTCTTTTCAGCTATCTCACTAAATGTTTTGTATTTCTATATCGTCAAATCTTTTTCTTGCCAGTTTCCAAAAATTGTGTGTATTATTTTCTCTTTTCCTCCATACTTCCCCTAAACCACTACTTTCCAAGTTATTTCTGAGACAGTCTGTCCAACCCTTATTCTTTAAGCTTTTTTCTTGATATAGTAGGCATTGTTTCAACATTGAAACTTCCAAATTCAATATTCTAAACCAGTATTTCAGTGCTCTCTCCATAATCTTTCCCTTACTTGTTACCCTACCCAGTTCTATTTGTGCTACCTGCCTAACAGTTGCATTTGGTAATCCAAGAATTTCTTTGCTGAAAGTTCTATGCACCTCATCTATGACTTCCCAACCTCCTCCTAATCCCCATACTTCTATCCCATATAACATGTTTGCTTCAACTACCATATTCTATACATTTTCTAGCCATTTAACATTTATATTAGGTACTTTGTATTTGCAGTTTCTGGTTGCTGATAAAGCCCCTTTTCCTTTTGCCAAAGCAAATTTCTTTTGTTTTTCCCATTTACCACTACTATCTAATATAAAACTTGAGACAGAATATTAAAAGACCCCAAAAGAAAATCGTTTATGTAAATATTTGTTAGGAGTGTAATTTGTTTTTTGATGTTGGTATGAGTTGGTTAAATGACAAAAACGTGTTACTAATGTTCATTGTTACGAACAATTAAGTTTGTTTAAAGACGTCATAAATATTTCCATATTTAATTTTAATATATATGTATAAATAAAAGAATTAAATGTGTTCAGTATTAAAAGCGAAATCAGGATGGCTAAAGATCGCTTCCCTAACAATATGGGAACTATTTGATGAATGCATGTGCAGATGTACACGTGGCAGTCGGAATGATAGACTCGCAACTAAAAGAATCGGGATAGCGTCTGTATATTCAAGGTGAAAAGACGTGTTTAGGTAGCGTGTGAACATTGTAGAACATTTACCAGACTTTCATCAAGCTTTTGTTCCACTTTTTGAAAAAGTGGAAAGACTTAAATAATCTAAAATGGTGCTAAGAGGATTTATTTAAATGTAAAATAGAGAAAAAGTGTTAATAAAATAATACATTGTGGTGAAGAAACATCGTGTAATTTTTCATTCCATCCGTTACCACGCCCTGAAGGAAATAAGAGTCACATCACTCAAAACTGAAGCAATAAAAACAGCACCAAACTGATGATAATGAAGTGTTTAAAATAGTGGAGCATATTATTAAATTGAAAAATATGTTGATATTTAGAAACACAATTTGCTCCAAGTTACTTGTAATAATATTAAACACAGGACTAGTTTTGGAGACGTTCTCCTCCATCATTCAGTCAGCTGTTTGGTCGACTGGTTCAATATCAGGTAACTGCCCCCTGCCTGGCCTGCTGCTCTTCCTATTGGCTAGTTGTAAGACATCGTCCATGATTGGCATGTCAGAATTCATCTGCTGATCTGTATCCTTGTTAATATAAACATTTTTCCTCACTGTTAACTACTAGTAATTTTTTGCTGGTTTTAAAAGCTTGCTATCTAGGCTAATATAATGATTGCAAAACCAAAAGTGATGAACTATAGCTGATTTATCTGTGTCTTTGTATTTGATATTTCTGACATGTTCCTTCATTCTGGTTTCCAAATTTTGTTATTTTTTCTTTTTACTAATGGCAGTCTTCACAGTTGACATGGGAGATTCCTGATAATTTAATACTTGGAGTAGTATTTTTTAGAGGGCGGTTAGCCAATTTCTCACACTATACTTGTTTTGCGGAGCCAGTTTTATATTATAATCCTTGAAAATTTTGTTGAATCTGTTGAAACTGTTGAACCATTTAGGATGATATTTGAATTTACAATATCTTTCTTGGGTATCATTAATTTTTCATTTGCTGACACCCTAGATACTTTCAAACCACCTATGTTTTTTAATTATCTAGTTACAAAATTGGGTTTAAATCCTTTTAAATTTGCAACAAGTTTAATATGCTCCAGTTCTTCACATCTATGGAAGATTGCATGCTAATGTGCTTTTGGGTTGAAATTATTGTTTTCGATGTAGTTGTCCACATGTGTTTGTTTCTTATATATGCCAAACGCAGTCTGTCCATGTTGCTTATAATTTTTAAAAGAAGGAAAGGTGACCATCCATTTTATTAGTAAATTTTATGGAATGTTCCGGCAGGTTCAATAATTTCAATGTGTCTCGAGCTAATTTTTTGGGAACAATGGGAAAAATGTCATCTATGTGTGGGTGGCTCATTTGGTTAGATGCTGGCCTACTGATCCCAGGGTTCTGGGTTCAAATCTGGCCCAGGCCAATGGTTTTTAAGTGTGGTTAAAACCAACAGCTCCATGCCAGTAGATTTACTAGCATGTAAAAGAAGTCCTGCACGATGTAATTCTGGCACATTGGTGATGCTGATGTGATCATGGTAATTGACAGTGTCGTTAAATAGCAAAATATTCATTTTATGTATCTTAACCAGATATTAAACATATATGAAAATGCCTTTATGATATGTATGTCTAAATTGCTCATGTATATGTCTGCCAATATTGGTGATAAGGCCTGCCCATGAGAGGCTCTGTTGTTGTTGGCTAATGCTGGATTTCTGAAAATGAAGTCATAAGTCCTCTAGCTCTCCAATATTTTTCACTGATGGATGGGGCACTAGAAGTGGCCGGGCATATTTGAAGGTGGTCTCAATCCATTTCCTCTTGTAGATCACATAGAGGACAGAGTAGTGAAGACTATATCCCAATTCTGTTCAAATGTTTTGCCAGACAAACATATCCTGTAATCAACCTGAAGGTTGCAGCTGCCATTTATAAGCATACTTAGGAATTACTGTGTGAATGTTTGGTAGTATTCATAGTAATATTTTGCAATAATTTTTTTGTATTCAGAGTTGACTAATCTTTTAGCTGCATAAAATGGTAGATTAACTATAGATTTCTGTACACTGCTGGTACCCTTTTTTGCAAGAAAATCTGCTTTGTCATTACCACTCAGTCCACAGTGAGCTGGTATCCATTGGAAGACTAGGTGTTTTTGAAGTGCTGTTAGATGGGTAAGGATTTTCCAACATTCTATAATTGTTTGGTTTTTTGGTGACAACTTGGAAGTAATTGCTATAATTGCTGCCCTGGAATCTGAGAGAATAACTGCTTGCTGAAAATGTGAAATTCTGTACAAAAGATTTTGTAGGGCCATTCGAATTGCTTCAATTTCTCCATCAAAGTTTGTAGTTCCATAACTTAAAGATTTGTAATATGAAAAGAAGTGACATGTGACTCCAGCACCTGCTCCATCTTGGTTTGATATCAATGACCCATCAGTATAAATATGGAGCCATTCGTGTTCTGGAAATCTAGTATGGATTGTCTCTAATGACGATCCAGCAGAAATGAATGAAGACCACTTGAAGACCTGTGAAGCATTAAGATCAGAAGAAACTACAGTTCAAAAGTATTGGAAAGCACGAATGCTAATGGCTTCATTACCAGATGCAAGGCACTAGAAAACAACAACAACAACATTCTTCTTGATGTCTTGAATTTTGGAAAGAAAGCTCTCCTGAGTCTTTAGTGTATGTGTAAAATTTCTCTTGTGCCATGTATTGAATGGAAGTCTGATCAACTTTTCGTGTTGAATAAGAGCCGCTTTTTCTATTTCATATTCAATGGGGTATTGGTTGGTTAGTATTTCCATAGCTGCTATTGGTGTGGTTTTGATAGCACCTGTAATTAATCTCAGACTTTGGTTTTGAAAGATTTGAATCTTTTTTGTGTTTGCTGTTACAAGAACTTCGCTGCAGTAAGTAAATAATGGCTTTATATATACATTGTATGTTGTGTTAAGAGTTGCTCTGGAACATCCCCACATAATTCCTGTTAGACGTTTTAACAGTGAAAGGCGCCTCTCTGTTCTTTGTATTACATCTTCTATTTGTTTGGTCCATGGAAGTTTAGTATCAAATGTAACTCCTTAATACTTTGCTTCCTTTGTTTCTGGTAATTGTTGACCCTCAAAATTTAGTTTTATTTTTAGTGGCTTTTTTCTTAGTGAAAAGATTTGGTAGTTTGATTTTGTCTCTTCAATATTTAAATTTAAATATGGAACTTAACATTCATGACGTCTTTAAACAAACTTAATTTTTTGTAACAATGAACAATAGCAACACGTTTTTGTTGCTCAACTAACTCGTATCAACACCAAAAATAAATTTCATTTTCAATAAATATTTACATAAATGATTTTCTTTTGGGGTCTTACAATATTCTGTCTCACATGCCCCTTGTTTTGTTTTTCAAGTTGTCACCTACATTTACAATCTTGAAACACAATACACTTCTCCCTATTCCTCTGATACAATCTTTTTACTTTGTACAATACTTTTTTTTTTTCTTTACGGTCTTCTTCACTGTATGCTTTTGTCTCTTTTGCTTTGGCATGACACAGCATGTCTTTATAATTTTGACATATTCAGTTATTACACAACACAACACCAAGAATATTCCTAAGTTTTTACATTTGACATTGACACAAGTATTTTTTTTTAAGTATATTATGGTTTATTGTGTGCCTTTTGACTTATGTTCTTTGTTATGAGGAGAGAAAAACAGAATACAAATCTTGAGCTAATGATTATGATCATATTTATGGCAAAATTATTCAGTTCTTTGTCTTCTTTGTCTCGCAAGCTTATTATGTATGGCCAGGTCTTTGAGTCAATTCTTAAACTCTGATGTTACTAATGGTGCTATTATGACATTGGGTTCTTATTCACTATTTTAGTTCAACATTTCTTTAAGCTTAACATTGGCTATATCCATCTTAATTCATGGGCATTGCTTTTCTGACTGTGGTTTTTCTTACTTCAATAATTGTCACCTCTTTATCTCTTATCTCTATAAGGGAAAAATTCTATATTTATAATTATTCTGCAACTATATTATTTTTCTTCTTAATTCACCCTCGACACACTTGTGTCAAAAATATTTTCTCTTTGTCATCACAATTGATTCCTTTTAATTTTTGTCCCTGACATCCTTATGTCAAAAACACATTTTTTTCGTCGTTATAATTCACTTCTCTAATGACAATCAGTATTCTCATCTGTCTTTGTTGACAATGCTTTCGGTGGTCATTATAGCCAATGACTATGTTGATTTTTTTTCTTGTTATATTTTCCAACCTGTATATAATTTTCTATAAGAAACCCATTAAAAATTATTATTTTTCATCATCTCTACTGTTCCTGCCTTACATGTTTGTTGGCAAAGACTATTTGGTCCTTTCTTTGTATGGTTTTAATTTGTTTTTATGGTATCTTCCTACCAACTTGCCATTTGTATTCTGTAGCTCATATGTATGGTCGCCCAGCTGTTTTGTTATGACCAGCAGTCCAGTATACAGTAGTTCCATTTTCCCTTTGTGTGGCCATCATGTGTCGATGTCAATTGTCAATCGCTTAGGTTTTATGTTGGTCATCAATTCGACTGGGGCGAACTTGGTCATGGTAATTTCCCTGGGTGTTGGTGGTGGTGGTTGTTTCTGTATTCTGTGCAGCTTCTGCCCTATTTGGCACGTTTTCATGTATTTCCTGTTGTCGTATGTTACCTGCGTTCCATTGGTTTCTGCCCCTTTGGTGTGAACCCCTGTTGCATGGCGGTCTTCGGTTGTTCATGTATTCCCTACAGAATCACATGTGATTCACTTGATGGGTACAGTCTCCTGGTCTCCCACGATCATACGTATATGTTTGGTATCTCGATTCACCCCTTGGTATCTTGTCATGGTACTACTGTCTCATGTTCTCCATCCTTTCACCATGATTGTGTGGTTGTGGGAAATGATGTGCCCCTCTCCCCCTGTCATGGGTGCTCCTAGTATTTCTATCTTCTCTGTCATTCTGGTTGTTTGTAGTCGTGCTTCTGTTAAGATAGGTGAGTTTGGGTGATCGTTTCTATGTCTATGCTCATTAGGCTGACCATTTTGCGTTTCGAAGGCTGTTAGTGATTCTATCATGTCTGCAAAATCTACTGGCCTCGCAACAATTAACCCTGTTGTCACTGTGTCTGGGAAATGTCTTGTTATGCTGGTAATTAACTCTGTTTCCGACAGGTTAGGGTCTAATAGCTTCCCTTTGTTGGCCACTTTCATAAAATAATCGACTAGCGATAACCCTTTGGTTGGATCATATCTTCGTGTCGCTAGCTCTACCCTAGTTTGGTTTTGCTTAGCTGGGCCCCAATACCTTGATAGGAATAGATTTCTGAATGAGCTATACAATTCATGACCAGCTAGTGTTAACCTTAGCTATTCTAACGCTTTGTTTTTTAAGCTTTTCTTGACTATCATCATCCTAAGCTCATTTGGTATCCTTTTCACTTTAAAATACTCTTCCATCTCTTTAACAAAGAGTTTAGGATCGTCTCCCTTCTCCTCGTCAAATTTTCGCGACAATCTCGTTTTTTGATTCAGTTCACTTGGGCTTTAAAAGTCCTACTATTCTGCCGCTTCGCAGTAACATAAAAGTAAAATGAATGTAAAAATAAAAATTTTTGGTCCTACTTTTTTCTCGTTGATTTATCTCGTTACGTGCATCCCCTGGGTGGTTGGCTTCGCTAGACGATCTCTGATGGTCCCCACGTCAATGGTTATCCGTTCATCGGCATTTTTAGGCATTTCCCCTGTTGATTTTCAACTTGGCGACGTCTCCGAAGTCGTAAATTTCAAAGGGTTGTGTAATGGCGTCTTCTTCCTTTTTGGCGCAAAGATTTGGCGTCACTTGGTATTTCACATAAGTTCATTTCCCGTAGATTTTCATTCCACCCGAAATTCGTGCTCCACGCTTGGGTAAGCCATTTGGTGCTGTTTTTATAAGATGGAATGCTTCGGTTTGAGCAATGAGACGATTATTTCTCTCAGGGCGTGGTACTAGATGGAATGAATAAACACTCGATGTTACTGCACTATAATATATTATTTTATTAACACTTTTTCTCGTCTTTACAATTATCTTTCGTCGCACCAATTTATTTTATATTGATAGTCTTTCCAGTTTTTCAACAACTTTAGAAGAAAAGCTTCATGAAAGTTTAGTCAAGTTTCTACTCACATCCATGTGCGTTATAAAAACACGTCTTCTCATATCAAACACACAGACACTATTAACTACTCCAGCACCACTTCACATGATGCTACCTTTTTTTGTGTACCTCCGCGTATGCGTTCATCAAATAGTTCCCGTATTGTTAGGGAAGCGATCTTTAGCTATTCTCCCTTCGCTTTTAATATTGAACACATATAATTCTTTTATTTATACATATATATTAAATTTAAATATGGAACTTAACATTTATGACGTCTTTAAACAAACTTAATTTTTTGTAACAATGAACAATAGCAACACGTTTTTGTTACTCAACTAACTCATATCAACACCAAAAATTATTTTTTGAAAATGTAATTTTTTACATAAATGATTTTCTTTTGGGGTCTTACAATATTCTGTCTCAGAGTGAATGGTATAACGTCCTCCAATGATCCTCCAGTTTGGGTAATTAATAAGTAAATACATTTAAAGATTCTATTATTTGTTCATCAACCAATGCTGTCTTTGAGTTGTAGAGTTTATCCGAAATGCTTTGGATTTATTCATGTTGATTTTGAGACCTGCTACTTTTGAATTTGGAGACAGTTAACTTTACCTTGCATATGATCAATCCATTGTGTCAGGAGGCATATATCAGCAGTGTAATCTAAATCCGTGAGACTCTCAAACATATTCTGTCTAATCCCCCTTTAAGTTGTCATTAGTTACTGCAAGCATAATGTCATCCATTACCAATCTAAATAAAATTGCAGGTAAGATACACCCCTGGTGCATACCACATCAATTGATTAAGTTTCCCATTGTGTACATCTCTGGGAATCCATACTTCAACACCTGGTATATATATTCATGGTTCATGGAGTCAAAGGCCTGTTCAAAGTCTACAGCTGTAGCATATAAAGTAGTATTCCATTCTGTGATCAATCTCAAAGTGTTTATTTGATGATTACAGCTGTGGTTGCACAAAATAAATAGAATATAAAAAATTTGGTGAATATTTGTAAAAGAGATATAATTCCAAATTATAAAGAATCTGCCATTTATCAATTTAGCTGTTTAGATTGTGACAGGGTTTATATTGGTTAAACTAAACATTTGAAAACCAGAATAAAGCAACATTTTAGAAATATTACATATAAACAGATTGTAAATCAGCTGTGACAGATCATTTTTGGTCATTTAATCATGAAATAAATCCAGAGATTAAATTGTTAAAACAATTAAATGGACCCATAGATTTAATGGTTAAGGAAAACATACTCATTTTGAAAATTACAATAGTGTAATAAATTGTGAAATACCTTTGACTGATTCTGTTAACGTGTTTGTTTTCATAGGTTGGTAACACATAGAAATTTAAGCAATATAGGTTGTTACGATAGCAACCAGTATAAACAAGAGTTGCGGAAAGGATACATAACAGAACTACTTTAGGAATAGATTAAGGGGATCATTAACTTCCAAATGTATTGAAAATGCTGCTAAAGACCTGTACAATCACTTACCTCACCAGGGTTGCCAATGTTTGAAAGTAAAATTATCGTACCGGCCACTCAAAATTTTAGATTTGGAAGCAAAATTATCGTACACCATAAACCAAATGCTACAACAATAAATTTTATCAGCATAACACGAAAATGTAATAGTATGGATGTTTATGATATCCACTTACAAGATTGATGACCTCAATCAGTATTACAACTTTAGTACTTATAAGAGGTAGAACTGGAACTTAAAAATTCAATGCCACAACTGGGATTTGAACCACAGACCTTCCGCTTGCCGGGCGGACGCTCTAACCACTGAGCTATTGTGACAAACTACCAGAATGGCATTAAATTCTCAAGCCAGTTCGTATTTCTCCCGGTAAGTTCCAGTTCTACCTCTTAAACTTTGCCCACACACGGCTTGTGTGTTTAAAAACACCAACAGTAAGTTTGTTGGCATAAATAAATAATAATTTAGTACTTATGTTTCTCGCAGTATTCATCTGAAAGTTCATCATCTTCCTCAACTGTTGCAGCATTATACAAATTTGTTGTTGAGATAAACTTTAACATCTTCTCGGTGACTTGCAGATTTTCGGACCCACCACAATTTTTCATAAGCTGAGAGACCAAAGAAGTCCATTTGCCAAATCTAGCCAGTGTTTCTAATTTTGGATTTTATTAAACATAGTTTGGAAAAAACTCCTTCACAAGAAGTGTTTCTGTGGGGCAGTGAAATCACTGATATGCAACCTCTACCATTTCTTTGAAATCAGTATTTCCACCAAGGTGATGTGTTTAGCAGCACACCAGAAACTGCCAGGTTCAGGCATGTTCTTTATTACACATGGCATATCACGTATTCCGAGTTTTCTCCATTGATCAATCATCAATTTTCTGAACAGTGCTTTCTTCATTGAGATTACCAGATCTGGCACATTGGCTACAAGAGGATAAAGGGTAGAAGGATTAGTAAGATATGAAATGGTTGCCTTAGAGGGTGGAGACATGCCATGAGGGCAAAAGTGGTGTCGCTATTTGTGGTTGATTTCATTTCTATGGTGTGACAAACCAATAAAAATGATATTTCGCCGGTATCGAAATTCTCGTACACCCCCATAATTATCGTACGGGTTGAGAACCATGAGTATATACATTCAAATTATCGTATGCCCCCATAATTATCGTACGGGTTGGCAACCCTGTACCTCACCCAATCAAGGAATTACGTGAAGTTGAGAAGAAAATTAATGCAATAAAGAATTACCTTATAAAATATGTTTTCTACTCAATTGATGAATATAAAATAGAAAACTGATGTTAAATATGTACTATATCTTTTACAAAATTGACGATGCTTTATATAAATATTGCAATTGGCTGAATAAAAACTGAAACAGTCAATATACTGTGGAATTATGTAGTCTGTATTTACTTTCATGAACTTTCAGTAGATGTTCAGATCAGTGATGCTTATAGTCTCTAAGATATTTGTTATAATCTTTCGAACTGTATTGCTTCACTGTTGATAGTTTCAGTTTTTCATAATGTTACCTAAGTGCGGAACAAGAGGTAAATTTTAAAAGCTTTTATTGCTTTAATTTTATGTGCATTATTTTTGTGTATGTGAGTTTTGTTTGGTAGCACCAAATGTGATTGAGCGAACGTATGTTTCTCATTAATTGTGTGTGTGTGTTGCAGTGGCATCGACTGCTAATGATGCTGACGTGCCTGCTGACAGTAGCTGCTGCAATACTTATCTTTGTCGAGCTGGACTGGCAGTGGTCAGCTGAAGATAACCCACACGCCATCCTGGGTTGTATCACCACCATACTTGTTATACTGCAGCCCATTGGAGCAGCATTCCGTCCACACCCAGACTCCAGGCGCCGTCCAGTTTTCAACTGGTTGCATTGCCTTGGGGGCAATGTAGCTCACATTATTGGCAGTAAGTAGAACCTTCAAAAGTGAACTTTACTTACCACAGAGTTTTAGTTTTGAGAAATAATTTGATATAATATGCTCTGTATTTACTGTGTACAGAACAAAAAAGATTTGATATATTGAGCCCATATGACTTTCTCTACTCTTGTACTATTCTCACCAACTCATATTCCTATATCTCCTTCATGTTAGTTGAGATAAACATTTGCAGAAATTATCTTGCTGCTGATTTTCTTATAGATTCAAGGGGAATATGGGAATACAGTAGGCTGCGAGTGATAGACTTGCAAAGCTTTAAAAGATGACTGTTTTCTTTGCACGGTCAAACAGATAAAAAAGTGAATAAAGACCTTCCATTAGAGAAAAGTTTAAGTGCTGCAAAACTCACACAAATAACAAGGAACATCTCTGAAATGTTTCACTTCACAAAACAATGCCTATAGACATAACTTGTGTGTTTTAATGAGATTTACAGTTGTTGTATAGCAAGATTTGGTCTCTCATGTGCAAAAATCATTCCAAGTAAAGAGGACTACATAGGCTATTGCCAGAAAATTCTAAGTATACATTTAATTTGCCATAAGAATATCTTCAACATCTGGCATTTTAAGCACAATCTTTAGAGCCACTTTCGAGAATATCAACATTTCTGAAAGATTTTTCCATATAAAGGGTAGGTTAGTGTGGAGGAAGTTTCTTCAAAATCTTTGTGTTTTATCCTTGAAACTTAAATACCAACTTTGGTGTTTAATCGACCTTTTGATTTTGAGTTATGCTGTTCGCAGACAGAAACAAACACAGACACGCAAACACCCAGATACATACACACAGAAACACACACACGCAGGCACAAACACACATACAGACACACACAAAGACACACAAGAGACACAGACACAAACACAGAGAGACACACACAGAAATAGAATGACTTAAGTCCAAATATATATAATTTCTACTCCTTACCAAGATTGCAACCAGTATCATTGTCCAAACACATTTCAATAGTCTACTGCTGTTATAATTATATTTGTCTTTTACTATATGTTAATAACTAGATTTATGATTTGTAAAATAGCATTAGGTTAAAGAAATACAGTCAAACTAACAAACAAAATAAAATAGCATTAAACAACAAACATCAAATAAAAATCTTCCTTTCATAGTAGTTTGAAAACAGTGTTGTTGTAATTAATTTAATTTAAAAGGTGAGTTAATTAATAACACTGAACAACACTTACAACATATTTTTCCGGGACGCGTTTCGAAGGTTAACTTTTCTCCATTATCAACCGGACAATAACTGGGTTTCCATGGTGTTTCATGGTGCAGATGGTGATGCTTCTTCTGAGGTTTCTTCTGGTGGCAGTTCAATGAACTTACTGAAAATGTCTCTCTGAGGAATGTCGAAATTAAATACTCGGTTTCTATTTTTTAAAATAAAGATTTGATCCCATGTGGACAGTTCTTGTTTTCTGGTTATGTGTTTGAGAAGTTTCGGTTCTAGCTTTATGTCATGATTTTTTGTCCAAAAGTGAAATGCAACTGCTGATTTTTCTAATTGCTTACTCTTAATGTTTCTAACGTGTTCCTTGGATCTGATTTCTAAATTTCTTTTGGTTTTTCCTATGTATATTTCATTACAATCACTGCATTCAATTTGGTATATGCCAGATTTTTTGTTAGGTAGAATAGCATCTTTGATGTTTGAAAGTAGTAGGTTTTTTATGGAGTAATGGTTTACTGGTGCTAGCTGAACACTTTTTTAAATTTATCAAAGGCCCATGGATGATATGTGAATTTTTTGAATATCATTTTGGTTTTTGCTGCTGTGAGAGTTGTAGTTTCTTTTAATAATTTTTTCTTTTCTGCTTGTTTTACCTTTTTATCTACTAATTCTTTGGGAAAGTCGTTTTTTTGTGCTATTTCAATTATTTTGTAATATTCTGTTTTATATTCTTCTGTTGAAAGAGGGATGTTCACCAATCTATGTGTTAAACTATTGAAAATTGCTTGTTTGTGGCTTCTTGGATTGTAACTATTAGCTTTTATGTAGTTGTCTGTCTGCGTTGGTTTTCTGTGAATACCGAAATTTATTCTATCCTAAAAGAATTGGGATTAGCGTCTATGTGTTAGGGGTAGATGGACGTATTTTTATGTGTGCCCGTTAGTTAATTTACTTTCACTATTTTATAAGTGTGTAAAGACTGTTAATTTGTGTAAAATAAATAAGACATTAGCTAACTTTAATAAGTTAGTTAATACGAAGTGCGCGAGTAAATAAAAGGACATAAAATAGACGAAGTGCAAAGTGATTGAAAATTTAGCGATATTTTGCTAAAAGTGTTTTCTGACATTAAGTTTCGGCGATGCTAGGGAAGTCGATCCACTGAAATAAAAGACTTTCTACTGTGATACGATTTAAATACAGTGAACAAGAAGGTGCAAATAAAATGTTTCGCTAAAGTTAAACCCGAGTGTGTGTTCATTCCATCCAGTACCACGACTCGAGATTACATAAGAGACAAAAGCTCATCAACATCACCTTCGAAATACATAAAAACAGCACCAAGATGAATTTAAGCGCGCGTCTGTGCTTAGGTTTGTGTTTTGTTAGTCGCTACAGAATAATATGTCCTGAGCGGGTAATTTTCTGTGTTGTGTTTCATTATTTTGCTCGTTTTGATTTGGAGCATGACGCGTAAGAGACTGTATGGGAAGGATGAAATAAGGGCTTGTATAGAATCTGTGCTCAATGAAACAGATAAAAGTGACTTTAGTGCGTGGGAAAGTGATGAAAAGGAAAGTCCTGCAAGTGCGCACAACAGTGACCTATGTAGCAGCAGATGTTAGGAAAGAAACAATATATTTTAGTGAAACATTTGATCTGAAACCTTATTTACATCCCGATAACTGCTTTGGAGCATACCATACACAAAAAGACTTCAGTGTCACCCAATAAGATGTCTAGGAACTGATGATGCACTCTGCCCTGTAGATATGGCAAAGTTTCAGTTGTTTTGGTACATATGCCACTTTTCATTTAAATAAGTGTGGTCTCAAAAGAAAATACCTCTAATAAAAAACAATGTTATGACTTAATGATCACTTATGTGCTTGGTTATATGTTTTCAATGATTTAGTACACAAAATAGTATCATATGTGCATTATTTTGAATAATATTCATGTTTTAAAATACTTGAGAAAACTAGGAAAATAATTACGCCCAGGAAGGGCTAAGGTGAATTAAATGTATATTTAGAATTGTCCGCCTATAGCCTATGTAGTCCTGTTGAGTCTGGATGACTTTTGCATAACTGAGAGACCAAATCTTACTGTACAAAACATGTAGATCTTGTTAAAATATACAAGTAATGTCTATATGTATCTTTTTTTTGTGGAGTGTACCATTTTGGAGATATTTGTTGTTATTTATTTGACTTTCGCAACACTTAAACTTTTCTCTGATGGAAGGTTATTAAGATGCAAAAAGAATATTAATATCATGAAACACTCACTTAGGAGCTGTACACTTATGTAGATAATCCATTTTCTCAAAAAAGTTAAGCACTACTACATAGAAGTGTCACAGTGAAAATGAAAGTAATTAAATAGGGTTATCCAAAGTTTTTTTACTAAATTTAATTTTAATTTGAATATTTTTCAATCACTAATAACTCTAAGCACTGATAGTACTAAAAATAGAAATATCATAGTGAAAGTGAGAGCATTTGTACTCGGGGTTATCCAAAGCTCACAGTACTAAATTTGTTTTGAATGTGAATATTTGTCTTACATCTAGAATAAGAAAAAAATTGAAAATTCCAAATTCTTTGAGCTACCCCATCCCAGTATTATTCAGAATTACTATTTCTCACAAAGAAAATGATAATACCTATTGGGTTCTTTAACAATGAGATGCATAACTTGGAAAGAAAAACATAATTTAAAAACAAAATGTGGCATTTTCATCCAAATTCAGTGAAATACCTGAATTATGGTTATGAAAACCATGATTTTGTGGAACAAATTGCCCCTCAGCTATTAAAACATAGGACTGGCAACTTGAAATGCACAAAGAGAATACAACTCTCCATGTCCTTCTTGATTGTCCGCAATACAGTCGTGAGTGCCAGTGCGTTGGCCTGGGTCTTACATTGTGCTCTGTTTTAGGCAATGACTCAGTAGCTGTAAATACAGCACTGCGGTTTGTTGCCAAGATTGATTTTGGCAAGCAAGTGTAAGGTGCTTTTATCTTGATGGATTTAAAATTTTAGGATGTTTTACTTATGGTGTTTTTATCTTTTTAACTCTCTTACCAGCTAAAGTTTTTGGTAAATTACGTTTTTACCTTTTAGCTATTTTAGTGCTTTTAAAATTAATTTTTTAGTTATTTTATCTTTGACTTTTTAACTTTTTAGGGGTGAGCTTTTACTAGTAGTTTGCTTGTTTTTATTTTTGGACTTTGGGCCCTAATGACCTAGTTGTCGATGGGCCCTTAAACACAACTCACTCAGTCATTGTGCATGTTTAACATGTGTTTTAGCAGTATCCTGATTTTAATTGTTTTAACTTTCATCCTTTTAAGGTTCCATTTTATATCTGAACTTTTAAACTTGTGCGCTTCTGCTATTTTTTTCCTTCTGACTTGTGGTCCAAATGACCAAGTTGTCGACCGACCCTTAAACAACACTCACTCACTCACTCTTTGTGTGTGGCATGTCTTGTGGCAGTGGATCACTTTTGTCACTTATTTCCCTGGCATCACTATCAACACATTCACTTCCACTTTCACTTTCCTAATTACTACAATCAATATCTGATGTATCAGACGGCAAAGCATCAAATTTGGCCTATAATTCACTGTCACGTAAAACACGCACTTGCTTGCTAAGCCGAACCATGGTTTGTACACCCATGAATGCCCACAATCCCATGACCCCACACTAGCCTGCCACTCTGTGTGGTGTAAAACGAATATGCAAGCCTTTGTATTTAATGCTGTAGGTGTCATAATGCAGGAAGTTCTGTAAAACTGCGTCTTCATAATCTTAACATATGGCAGAACACATGTTCTTTCAACTCAAAGTGGGTACGGAGATTCCCTTCAGTGTCTAATAACGCTTGATTGTGGTGAGTAGCCGCCCCCATCTATGTTCTGGCCAACACACAGAGAGGTTTAAATGCCCCACCATCTGTGACTGCCTTGGCTATTGCAAACAGCTAAGGACATTAATAAGGGAAACAACTATATTTTGAGCTTTGCATTGCTTATTTAGGGACAAACACAACATTTGATTGGTGTACTTTTTGGTGCTTGTTTAGTGAGTACTAATTTGATACTTGGTTCTGACATTGTGAAGTTGTGTTTATCTCGACTGACATGAAGATAAGAGGAGTCAGTGTTGGTAGGAATAGCTAATATAAGAGTAGAGAAAGTCATGTGAGTGTAACACATAAGATTGTTTATTTATGGACACCCCTGAGCTGTTATAGTTGTCAGTGTCCCATTTTGTACTGGGATGAGAGGTTTTGCTCAGAGGCCTTTGTATGAGGATTAGATTTGTTTACTTGCTATAGTGCTAGAATGTGGCTCACTCCACTCCACTCCTCTCATCTCACACTACTCACCTGACTCCTCTCATCTCACGCTACACACCTGACTCCTCTCATCTCACTCTACTCATCTGACTCCTCTCATCTCACTCTACACACCTGACTCCTCTCATCTCACGCTACACACCTGACTCCTCTAATCTCACTCTACTCATCTGACTCCTCTCATCTCACTCTACACACCTGACTCCTCTCATCTCACTCTACTCACCTGACTCCTCTCATCTCACTCTACTCATCTGACTCCTCTCATCTCACTCTACTCACCTGACTCCTCTCATCTCACTCTACTCATCTGACTCCTCTCATCTCACACTACTCACCTGACTCCTCTCATCTCACTCTACTCATCTGACTCCTCTCATCTCACACTACTCACCTGACTCCTCTCATCTCACTCTACTCACCTGACTCCTCTCATCTCACTCTACACACCTGACTCCTCTCATCTCACACTACTCACCTGACTCCTCTCATCTCACTCTACACACCTGACTCCTCTCATCTCACTCTACTCACCTGACTCCTCTCATCTCACACTACTCACCTGACTCCTCTCATCTCACTCTACACACCTGACTCCTCTCATCTCACTCTACACACCTGACTCCTCTCATCTCACACTACTCACCTGACTCCTCTCATCTCACTCTACTCACCTGACTCCTCTCATCTCACTCTACTCACCTGACTCCTCTCATCTCACTCTACTCACCTGACTCCTCTCATCTCACTCTACTCATCTGACTCCTCTCATCTCACTCTACACACCTGACTCCTCTCATCTCACTCTACACACCTGACTCCTCTCATCTCACTCTACTCACCTGACTCCTCTCATCTCACGCTACACACCTGACTCCTCTCATCTCACACTACTCACCTGACTCCTCTCATCTCACTCTACACACCTGACTCCTCATCTCACTCTACTCACCTGACTCCTCTCATCTCACTCTACACACCTGACTCCTCTCATCTCACTCCACACACCTGACTCCTCTCATCTCACTCCACACACCTGACTCTCATCTCACTCTACACACCTGACTCCTCTCATCTCACTCTACTCACCTGACTCATCTCACTCTACTCACCTGACTCCTCTCATCTCACACTACTCACCTGACTCCTCTCATCTCACTCTACTCACCTGACTCCTCTCATCTCACTCTACTCACCTGACTCCTCTCATCTCACTCTACGCACCTGACTCCTCTCATCTCACTCTACACACCTGACTCCTCTCATCTCACTCTACTCACCTGACTCCTCTCATCTCACTCCACACACCTGACTCCTCTCATCTCACTCTACGCACCTGACTCCTCTCATCTCACTCTACGCACCTGGCTCCTCTCATCTCACTCTACGCACCTGACTCCTCTCATCTCACACTACTCACCTGACTCCTCTCATCTCACTCTACACACCTGACTCCTCTCATCTCACACTACTCACCTGACTCCTCTCATCTCACTCTACGCACCTGACTCCTCTCATCTCACTCTACGCACCTGACTCCTCTCATCTCACTCTACTCACCTGACTCCTCTCATCTCACTCTACACACCTGACTCCTCTCATCTCACTCTACAGTCCTGACTCCTCTCATCTCACTCTACACACCCGCCTACTCTCATCTCACTCTACACACCTGACTCCTCTCATCTCACTCTACTCACCTGACTCCTCTCATCTCACTCTACACACCTGACTCCTCTCATCTCACTCTACAGTCCTGACTCCTCTCATCTCACTCTACACACCCGCCTACTCTCATCTCACTCTACACACCTGACTCCTCTCATCTCACTCTACTCACCTGACTCCTCTCATCTCACGCTACACACCTGACTCCTCTCATCTCACACTACTCACCTGACTCCTCTCATCTCACTCTACACACCTGACTCCTCTCATCTCACGCTACTCACCTGACTCCTCTCATCTCACTCTACACACCTGACTCCTCTCATCTCACTCTACACACCTGACTCCTCTCATCTCACTCTACTCACCTGACTCCTCTCATCTCACTCTACACATCTGACTCCTCTCATCTCACTCTACACACCTGACTCCTCTCATCTCACTCTACTCACCTGACTCCTCTCATCTCACGCTACACACCTGACTCCTCTCATCTCACACTACTCACCTGACTCCTCTCATCTCACTCTACACACCTGACTCCTCTCATCTCACACTACTCACCTGACTCCTCTCATCTCACTCTACACACCTGACTCCTCTCATCTCACTCTACACACCTGACTCCTCTCATCTCACTCTACTCACCTGACTCCTCTCATCTCACTCTACACATCTGACTCCTCTCATCTCACTCTACACACCTGACTCCTCTCATCTCACA
The DNA here is from genome assembly GCA_030765045.1 of Tenodera sinensis. Classification (NCBI taxonomy): domain Eukaryota; kingdom Metazoa; phylum Arthropoda; class Insecta; order Mantodea; family Mantidae; genus Tenodera; species Tenodera sinensis. The sequence continues at coordinate 12,515,923 of CM060972.1, forward strand.
CTACTCACCTGACTCCTCTCATCTCACTCTACTCATCTGACTCCTCTCATCTCACTCTACGCACCTGACTCCTCTCATCTCACTCTACACACCTGACTCCTCTCATCTCACTCTACGCACCTGACTCCTCTCTTCTCACTCTACCCACCTGACTCCTCTCATCTCACTCTACACACCTGACTCCTCTCATCTCACTCTACACACCTGACTCCTCTCATCTCACTCTACGCACCTGACTCCTCTCATCTCACTCTACGCACCTGACTCCTCTCATCTCACTCTACTCACCTGACTCCTCTCATCTCACTCTACTCACCTGACTCCTCTCATCTCAGTCTAATCACCTGACTCCACTCATCTCACACAACTCACCTGACTCCTCTCATCTCACTCTACGCACCTGACTCCACTCATCTCACACAAATCACCTGACTCCTCTCATCTCACTCTACGCACCTGACTCCTCTCATCTCACTCTACTCACCTGACTCCTCTCATCTCACTCTACTCACCTGACTCCTCTCATCTCACACTACTCACCTGACTCCTCTCATCTCACACTACTCACCTGACTCCTCTCATCTCACTCTACACACCTGACTCCTCTCATCTCACTCTACTCACCTGACTCATCTCACTCTACTCACCTGACTCCTCTCATCTCACACTACCCACCTGACTCCTCTCATCTCACTCTACACACCTGACTCCTCTCATCTCACTCTACTCACCTGACTCCTCTCATCTCACTCTACGCACCTGACTCCTCTCATCTCACTCTACACACCTGACTCCTCTCATCTCACTCTACTCACCTGACTCCTCTCATCTCACTCCACACACCTGACTCCTCTCATCTCACTCTACGCACCTGACTCCTCTCATCTCACTCTACGCACCTGGCTCCTCTCATCTCACTCTACGCACCTGGCTCCTCTCATCTCACTCTATACACCTGACTCCTCTCATCTCACTCTATACACCTGACTCCTCTCATCTCACTCTATACACCTGACTCCTCTCATCTCACTCTACTCACCTGACTCCTCTCATCTCACTCTACGCACCTGACTCCTCTCATCTCACTCTACGCACCTGGCTCCTCTCATCTCACTCTACGCACCTGACTCCTGTCATCTCACTCTACACACCTGACTCCTCTCATCTCACTCTACACACCTGACTCCTCTCATCTCACTCTACACACCTGACTCCTCTCATCTCACTCTACACACCTGACTCCTCTCATCTCACTCTACACACCTGCCTACTCTCATCTCACTCTACACACCTGCCTCCTCTCATCTCACTCTACACACCTGACTCCTCTCATCTCACTCTACTCACCTGACTCCTCTCATCTCACTCTACACACCTGACTCCTCTCATCTCACACTACTCACCTGACTCCTCTCATCTCACTCTACGTACCTGACTCCTCTCATCTCACTGTACGCACCTGACTCCTCTATCTCACTGTACGCACCTGACTCCTCTCATCTCACTCTACGCACCTGACTCCTCTCATCTCACTCTACGCACCTGACTCCTCTCATCTCACTCTACACACCTGACTCCTCTCATCTCACTCTACTCACCTGACTCATCTCACTCTACTCACCTGACTCCTCTCATCTCACACTACCCACCTGACTCCTCTCATCTCACTCTACACACCTGACTCCTCTCATCTCACTCTACTCACCTGACTCCTCTCATCTCACTCTACGCACCTGACTCCTCTCATCTCACTCTACACACCTGACTCCTCTCATCTCACTCTACTCACCTGACTCCTCTCATCTCACTCCACACACCTGACTCCTCTCATCTCACTCTACGCACCTGACTCCTCTCATCTCACTCTACGCACCTGGCTCCTCTCATCTCACTCTACGCACCTGGCTCCTCTCATCTCACTCTATACACCTGACTCCTCTCATCTCACTCTATACACCTGACTCCTCTCATCTCACTCTATACACCTGACTCCTCTCATCTCACTCTACTCACCTGACTCCTCTCATCTCACTCTACGCACCTGACTCCTCTCATCTCACTCTACGCACCTGACTCCTCTCATCTCACTCTACTCACCTGACTCCTCTCATCTCACTGTACGCACCTGACTCCTCTCATCTCACTGTACGCACCTGACTCCTCTCATCTCACTCTACGCAACTGACTCCTCTCATCTCACTCTACGCACCTGACTCCTCTCATCTCACTCTACTCACCTGACTCCTCTCATCTCACTCTACTCACCTGACTCCTCTCATCTCACTCTACACACCTGACTCCTCTCATCTCACTCTACTCACCTGACTCCTCTCAGCTCACTCTACTCACCTGACTCCTCTCATCTCACACTACTCACCTGACTCCTCTCATCTCACTGTACACACCTGACTCCTCTCATCTCACTCCACACACCTGACTCCTCTCATCTCACTCTACGCACCTGACTCCTCTCATCTCACTCTACGCACCTGGCTCCTCTCATCTCACTCTACGCACCTGGCTCCTCTCATCTCACTCTATACACCTGACTCCTCTCATCTCACTCTATACACCTGACTCCTCTCATCTCACTCTATACACCTGACTCCTCTCATCTCACTCTACTCACCTGACTCCTCTCATCTCACTCTACGCACCTGACTCCTCTCATCTCACTCTACGCACCTGGCTCCTCTCATCTCACTCTACGCACCTGACTCCTGTCATCTCACTCTACACACCTGACTCCTCTCATCTCACTCTACACACCTGACTCCTCTCATCTCACTCTACACACCTGACTCCTCTCATCTCACTCTACACACCTGCCTACTCTCATCTCACTCTACACACCTGCCTCCTCTCATCTCACTCTACACACCTGACTCCTCTCATCTCACTCTACTCACCTGACTCCTCTCATCTCACTCTACACACCTGACTCCTCTCATCTCACACTACTCACCTGACTCCTCTCATCTCACTCTACGTACCTGACTCCTCTCATCTCACTGTACGCACCTGACTCCTCTCATCTCACTGTACGCACCTGACTCCTCTCATCTCACTCTACGCAACTGACTCCTCTCATCTCACTCTACGCACCTGACTCCTCTCATCTCACTCTACTCACCTGACTCCTCTCATCTCACTCTACTCACCTGACTCCTCTCATCTCACTCTACACACCTGACTCCTCTCATCTCACTCTACTCACCTGACTCCTCTCAGCTCACTCTACTCACCTGACTCCTCTCATCTCACACTACTCACCTGACTCCTCTCATCTCACTGTACACACCTGACTCCTCTCATCTCACTCTACACACCTGACTCCTCTCATCTCACTCTACACACCTGACTCCTCTCATCTCACTCTACTCACCTGACTCCTCTCATCTCACTCTACACACCTGACTCCTCTCATCTCACTCTACTCACCTGACTCCTCTCATCTCACACTACTCACCTGACTCCTCTCATCTCACTCTACACACCTGACTCCTCTCATCTCACTCTACTCACCTGACTCCTCTCATCTCACTCTACACACCTGACTCCTCTCATCTCACTCTACACACCCGCCTACTCTCATCTCACTCTACACACCTGACTCCTCTCATCTCACTCTACACACCCGCCTACTCTCATCTCACTCTACACACCTGACTCCTCTCATCTCACTCTACACACCCGCCTACTCTCATCTCACTCTACACACCTGCCTCCTCTCATCTCACTCTACACACCTGACTCCTCTCATCTCACTCTACTCACCTGACTCATCTCACTCTACTCACCTGACTCCTCTCATCTCACACTACTCACCTGACTCCTCTCATCTCACTCTACACACCTGACTCCTCATCTCACTCTACTCACCTGACTCCTCTCATCTCCTTCTACACACCTGACTCCTCTCATCTCACTCTACTCACCTGACTCCTCTCATCTCACGCTACACACCTTACTCCTCTCATCTCAGGCTACTCACCTGACTCCTCTCATCTCACTCTACACACCCGACTCCTCTCATCTCACACTACTCACCCGACTCCTCTCATCTCACTCTACACACCTGACTCCTCTCATCTCACTCTACTCACCTGATTCCTCTCATCTCACTCTACACATCTGACTCCTCTCATCTCACTCTACTCACCTGAATCCTCTCATCTCACTCTACACACCTGACTCCTCTCATCTCACTCTACTCACCTGACTCCTCTCATCTCACACTACTCACCTGACTCCTCTCATTTCACTCTACTCACCTGACTCATCTTACTCTACACACCTGACTCCTCTCATCTCACACTACTCACTTGACTCCTCTCATCTCACTCTACGCACCTGACTCCTCTCATCTCACTCTACACACCTGACTCCTCTCATCTCACTCTACTCACCTGACTCATCTCACTCTACTCAGCTGACTCCTCTCATCTCACTGTACACACCTGACTCCTCTCATCTCACTCTACACACCTGACTCCTCTCATCTCACTCTACACACCTGACTCCTCTCATCTCACTCTACTCACCTGACTCCTCTCATCTCACACTACTCACCTGACTCATCTTACTCTACACACCTGACTCCTCTCATCTCACACTACTCACTTGACTCCTCTCATCTCACTCTACGCACCTGACTCCTCTCATCTCACTCTACACACCTGACTCCTCTCATCTCACTCTACTCAGCTGACTCCTCTCATCTCACTGTACACACCTGACTCCTCTCATCTCACTCTACACACCTGACTCCTCTCATCTCACTCTACACACCTGACTCCTCTCATCTCACTCTACTCACCTGACTCCTCTCATCTCACACTACTCACCTGACTCCTCTCATCTCACACTACTCACCTGACTCCTCTCATCTCACTCTACACACCTGACTCCTCTCATCTCACTCTACACACCCGCCTACTCTCATCTCACTCTACACACCTGACTCCTCTCATCTCACTCTACACACCCGCCTACTCTCATCTCACTCTACACACCTGACTCCTCTCATCTCACTCTACACACCTGCCTCCTCTCATCTCACTCTACACACCTGACTCCTCTCATCTCACTCTACTCACCTGACTCATCTCACTCTACTCACCTGACTCCTCTCATCTCACACTACTCACCTGACTCCTCTCATCTCACTCTACACACCTGACTCCTCTCATCTCACTCTACTCACCTGACTCCTCTCATCTCACTCTACACACCTGACTCCTCTCATCTCACTCTACACACCCGCCTACTCTCATCTCACTCTACACACCTGACTCCTCTCATCTCACTCTACACACCCGCCTACTCTCATCTCACTCTACACACCTGACTCCTCTCATCTCACTCTACACACCCGCCTACTCTCATCTCACTCTACACACCTGCCTCCTCTCATCTCACTCTACACACCTGACTCCTCTCATCTCACTCTACGCACCTGGCTCCTCTCATCTCACTCTACGCACCTGGCTCCTCTCATCTCACTCTATACACCTGACTCCTCTCATCTCACTCTATACACCTGACTCCTCTCATCTCACTCTATACACCTGACTCCTCTCATCTCTACTCACCTGACTCCTCTCATCTCACTCTACGCACCTGACTCCTCTCATCTCACTCTACGCACCTGGCTCCTCTCATCTCACTCTACGCACCTGACTCCTGTCATCTCACTCTACACACCTGACTCCTCTCATCTCACTCTACACACCTGACTCCTCTCATCTCACTCTACACACCTGACTCCTCTCATCTCACTCTACACACCTGCCTACTCTCATCTCACTCTACACACCTGCCTCCTCTCATCTCACTCTACACACCTGACTCCTCTCATCTCACTCTACTCACCTGACTCCTCTCATCTCACTCTACACACCTGACTCCTCTCATCTCACACTACTCACCTGACTCCTCTCATCTCACTCTACGTACCTGACTCCTCTCATCTCACTGTACGCACCTGACTCCTCTCATCTCACTGTACGCACCTGACTCCTCTCATCTCACTCTACGCAACTGACTCCTCTCATCTCACTCTACGCACCTGACTCCTCTCATCTCACTCTACACACCTGACTCCTCTCATCTCACACTACTCACCTGACTCCTCTCATCTCACTCTACGTACCTGACTCCTCTCATCTCACTGTACGCACCTGACTCCTCTCATCTCACTGTACGCACCTGACTCCTCTCATCTCACTCTACGCAACTGACTCCTCTCATCTCACTCTACGCACCTGACTCCTCTCATCTCACTCTACTCACCTGACTCCTCTCATCTCACTCTACTCACCTGACTCCTCTCATCTCACTCTACACACCTGACTCCTCTCATCTCACTCTACTCACCTGACTCCTCTCAGCTCACTCTACTCACCTGACTCCTCTCATCTCACACTACTCACCTGACTCCTCTCATCTCACTGTACACACCTGACTCCTCTCATCTCACTCTACACACCTGACTCCTCTCATCTCACTCTACACACCTGACTCCTCTCATCTCACTCTACTCACCTGACTCCTCTCATCTCACTCTACACACCTGACTCCTCTCATCTCACTCTACTCACCTGACTCCTCTCATCTCACACTACTCACCTGACTCCTCTCATCTCACTCTACACACCTGACTCCTCTCATCTCACTCTACTCACCTGACTCCTCTCATCTCACTCTACACACCTGACTCCTCTCATCTCACTCTACACACCCGCCTACTCTCATCTCACTCTACACACCTGACTCCTCTCATCTCACTCTACACACCCGCCTACTCTCATCTCACTCTACACACCTGACTCCTCTCATCTCACTCTACACACCCGCCTACTCTCATCTCACTCTACACACCTGCCTCCTCTCATCTCACTCTACACACCTGACTCCTCTCATCTCACTCTACTCACCTGACTCATCTCACTCTACTCACCTGACTCCTCTCATCTCACACTACTCACCTGACTCCTCTCATCTCACTCTACACACCTGACTCCTCATCTCACTCTACTCACCTGACTCCTCTCATCTCCTTCTACACACCTGACTCCTCTCATCTCACTCTACTCACCTGACTCCTCTCATCTCACGCTACACACCTTACTCCTCTCATCTCACGCTACTCACCTGACTCCTCTCATCTCACTCTACACACCCGACTCCTCTCATCTCACACTACTCACCCGACTCCTCTCATCTCACTCTACACACCTGACTCCTCTCATCTCACTCTACTCACCTGATTCCTCTCATCTCACTCTACACATCTGACTCCTCTCATCTCACTCTACTCACCTGAATCCTCTCATCTCACTCTACACACCTGACTCCTCTCATCTCACTCTACTCACCTGACTCCTCTCATCTCACACTACTCACCTGACTCCTCTCATTTCACTCTACTCACCTGACTCATCTTACTCTACACACCTGACTCCTCTCATCTCACACTACTCACTTGACTCCTCTCATCTCACTCTACGCACCTGACTCCTCTCATCTCACTCTACACACCTGACTCCTCTCATCTCACTCTACTCACCTGACTCATCTCACTCTACTCAGCTGACTCCTCTCATCTCACTGTACACACCTGACTCCTCTCATCTCACTCTACACACCTGACTCCTCTCATCTCACTCTACACACCTGACTCCTCTCATCTCACTCTACTCACCTGACTCCTCTCATCTCACACTACTCACCTGACTCATCTTACTCTACACACCTGACTCCTCTCATCTCACACTACTCACTTGACTCCTCTCATCTCACTCTACGCACCTGACTCCTCTCATCTCACTCTACACACCTGACTCCTCTCATCTCACTCTACTCAGCTGACTCCTCTCATCTCACTGTACACACCTGACTCCTCTCATCTCACTCTACACACCTGACTCCTCTCATCTCACTCTACACACCTGACTCCTCTCATCTCACTCTACTCACCTGACTCCTCTCATCTCACACTACTCACCTGACTCCTCTCATCTCACACTACTCACCTGACTCCTCTCATCTCACTCTACACACCTGACTCCTCTCATCTCACTCTACACACCCGCCTACTCTCATCTCACTCTACACACCTGACTCCTCTCATCTCACTCTACACACCCGCCTACTCTCATCTCACTCTACACACCTGACTCCTCTCATCTCACTCTACACACCTGCCTCCTCTCATCTCACTCTACACACCTGACTCCTCTCATCTCACTCTACTCACCTGACTCATCTCACTCTACTCACCTGACTCCTCTCATCTCACACTACTCACCTGACTCCTCTCATCTCACTCTACACACCTGACTCCTCTCATCTCACTCTACTCACCTGACTCCTCTCATCTCACTCTACACACCTGACTCCTCTCATCTCACTCTACACACCCGCCTACTCTCATCTCACTCTACACACCTGACTCCTCTCATCTCACTCTACACACCCGCCTACTCTCATCTCACTCTACACACCTGACTCCTCTCATCTCACTCTACACACCCGCCTACTCTCATCTCACTCTACACACCTGCCTCCTCTCATCTCACTCTACACACCTGACTCCTCTCATCTCACTCTACTCACCTGACTCATCTCACTCTACTCACCTGACTCCTCTCATCTCACTCTACACACCTGACTCCTCATCTCACTCTACTCACCTGACTCCTCTCATCTCACTCTACACACCTGACTCCTCTCATCTCACTCCACACACCTGACTCCTCTCATCTCACTCCACACACCTGACTCTCATCTCACTCTACACACCTGACTCCTCTCATCTCACTCTACACACCTGACTCCTCTCACTCTACTCACCTGACTCCTCTCATCTCACACTACTCACCTGACTCCTCTCATCTCACTCTACACACCTGACTCCTCTCATCTCACTCTACTCACCTGACTCCTCTCATCTCACTCTACTCACCTGACTCCTCTCATCTCACTCTACGCACCTGACTCCTCTCATCTCACTCTACACACCTGACTCCTCTCATTTCACTCTACTCACCTGACTCATCTTACTCTACACACCTGACTCCTCTCATCTCACACTACTCACTTGACTCCTCTCATCTCACTCTACACACCTGACTCCTCTCATCTCACTCTACTCACCTGACTCATCTCACTCTACTCACCTGACTCCTCTCATCTCACACTACCCACCTGACTCCTCTCATCTCACTCTACACACCTGACTCCTCTCATCTCACTCTACTCACCTGACTCCTCTCATCTCACTCTACGCACCTGACTCCTCTCATCTCACTCTACACACCTGACTCCTCTCATCTCACTCTACTCACCTGACTCCTCTCATCTCACTCCACACACCTGACTCCTCTCATCTCACTCTACGCACCTGACTCCTCTCATCTCACTCTACGCACCTGGCTCCTCTCATCTCACTCTACGCACCTGGCTCCTCTCATCTCACTCTATACACCTGACTCCTCTCATCTCACTCTATACACCTGACTCCTCTCATCTCACTCTATACACCTGACTCCTCTCATCTCACTCTACTCACCTGACTCCTCTCATCTCACTCTACGCACCTGACTCCTCTCATCTCACTCTACGCACCTGGCTCCTCTCATCTCACTCTACGCACCTGACTCCTGTCATCTCACTCTACACACCTGACTCCTCTCATCTCACTCTACACACCTGACTCCTCTCATCTCACTCTACACACCTGACTCCTCTCATCTCACTCTACACACCTGACTCCTCTCATCTCACTCTACACACCTGCCTACTCTCATCTCACTCTACACACCTGCCTCCTCTCATCTCACTCTACACACCTGACTCCTCTCATCTCACTCTACTCACCTGACTCCTCTCATCTCACTCTACACACCTGACTCCTCTCATCTCACACTACTCACCTGACTCCTCTCATCTCACTCTACGTACCTGACTCCTCTCATCTCACTGTACGCACCTGACTCCTCTATCTCACTGTACGCACCTGACTCCTCTCATCTCACTCTACGCACCTGACTCCTCTCATCTCACTCTACGCACCTGACTCCTCTCATCTCACTCTACACACCTGACTCCTCTCATCTCACTCTACTCACCTGACTCATCTCACTCTACTCACCTGACTCCTCTCATCTCACACTACCCACCTGACTCCTCTCATCTCACTCTACACACCTGACTCCTCTCATCTCACTCTACTCACCTGACTCCTCTCATCTCACTCTACGCACCTGACTCCTCTCATCTCACTCTACACACCTGACTCCTCTCATCTCACTCTACTCACCTGACTCCTCTCATCTCACTCCACACACCTGACTCCTCTCATCTCACTCTACGCACCTGACTCCTCTCATCTCACTCTACACACCTGACTCCTCTCATCTCACACTACTCACCTGACTCCTCTCATCTCACTCTACGTACCTGACTCCTCTCATCTCACTGTACGCACCTGACTCCTCTCATCTCACTGTACGCACCTGACTCCTCTCATCTCACTCTACGCAACTGACTCCTCTCATCTCACTCTACGCACCTGACTCCTCTCATCTCACTCTACTCACCTGACTCCTCTCATCTCACTCTACTCACCTGACTCCTCTCATCTCACTCTACACACCTGACTCCTCTCATCTCACTCTACTCACCTGACTCCTCTCAGCTCACTCTACTCACCTGACTCCTCTCATCTCACACTACTCACCTGACTCCTCTCATCTCACTGTACACACCTGACTCCTCTCATCTCACTCCACACACCTGACTCCTCTCATCTCACTCTACGCACCTGACTCCTCTCATCTCACTCTACGCACCTGGCTCCTCTCATCTCACTCTACGCACCTGGCTCCTCTCATCTCACTCTACGCACCTGGCTCCTCTCATCTCACTCTATACACCTGACTCCTCTCATCTCACTCTATACACCTGACTCCTCTCATCTCACTCTATACACCTGACTCCTCTCATCTCACTCTACTCACCTGACTCCTCTCATCTCACTCTACGCACCTGACTCCTCTCATCTCACTCTACGCACCTGGCTCCTCTCATCTCACTCTACGCACCTGACTCCTGTCATCTCACTCTACACACCTGACTCCTCTCATCTCACTCTACACACCTGACTCCTCTCATCTCACTCTACACACCTGACTCCTCTCATCTCACTCTACACACCTGCCTACTCTCATCTCACTCTACACACCTGCCTCCTCTCATCTCACTCTACACACCTGACTCCTCTCATCTCACTCTACACACCTGACTCCTCTCATCTCACACTACTCACCTGACTCCTCTCATCTCACTCTACGTACCTGACTCCTCTCATCTCACTGTACGCACCTGACTCCTCTCATCTCACTGTACGCACCTGACTCCTCTCATCTCACTCTACGCAACTGACTCCTCTCATCTCACTCTACGCACCTGACTCCTCTCATCTCACTCTACTCACCTGACTCCTCTCATCTCACTCTACTCACCTGACTCCTCTCATCTCACTCTACACACCTGACTCCTCTCATCTCACTCTACTCACCTGACTCCTCTCAGCTCACTCTACTCACCTGACTCCTCTCATCTCACACTACTCACCTGACTCCTCTCATCTCACTGTACACACCTGACTCCTCTCATCTCACTCTACACACCTGACTCCTCTCATCTCACTCTACACACCTGACTCCTCTCATCTCACTCTACTCACCTGACTCCTCTCATCTCACTCTACACACCTGACTCCTCTCATCTCACTCTACTCACCTGACTCCTCTCATCTCACACTACTCACCTGACTCCTCTCATCTCACTCTACACACCTGACTCCTCTCATCTCACTCTACTCACCTGACTCCTCTCATCTCACTCTACACACCTGACTCCTCTCATCTCACTCTACACACCCGCCTACTCTCATCTCACTCTACACACCTGACTCCTCTCATCTCACTCTACACACCCGCCTACTCTCATCTCACTCTACACACCTGACTCCTCTCATCTCACTCTACACACCCGCCTACTCTCATCTCACTCTACACACCTGCCTCCTCTCATCTCACTCTACACACCTGACTCCTCTCATCTCACTCTACTCACCTGACTCATCTCACTCTACTCACCTGACTCCTCTCATCTCACACTACTCACCTGACTCCTCTCATCTCACTCTACACACCTGACTCCTCTCATCTCCTTCTACACACCTGACTCCTCTCATCTCACTCTACTCACCTGACTCCTCTCATCTCACGCTACACACCTTACTCCTCTCATCTCACGCTACTCACCTGACTCCTCTCATCTCACTCTACACACCCGACTCCTCTCATCTCACACTACTCACCCGACTCCTCTCATCTCACTCTACACACCTGACTCCTCTCATCTCACTCTACTCACCTGATTCCTCTCATCTCACTCTACACATCTGACTCCTCTCATCTCACTCTACTCACCTGACTCCTCTCATCTCACTCTACTCACCTGACTCCTCTCATCTCACACTACTCACCTGACTCCTCTCATTTCACTCTACTCACCTGACTCATCTTACTCTACACACCTGACTCCTCTCATCTCACACTACTCACTTGACTCCTCTCATCTCACTCTACGCACCTGACTCCTCTCATCTCACTCTACGCACCTGACTCCTCTCATCTCACTCTACTCACCTGACTCATCTCACTCTACTCAGCTGACTCCTCTCATCTCACTGTACACACCTGACTCCTCTCATCTCACTCTACACACCTGACTCCTCTCATCTCACTCTACTCACCTGACTCCTCTCATCTCACACTACTCACCTGACTCCTCTCATCTCACACTACTCACCTGACTCCTCTCATCTCACTCTACACACCTGACTCCTCTCATCTCACTCTACTCACCTGACTCCTCTCATCTCACTCTACACACCTGACTCCTCTCATCTCACTCTACACACCCGCCTACTCTCATCTCACTCTACACACCTGACTCCTCTCATCTCACTCTACACACCCGCCTACTCTCATCTCACTCTACACACCTGACTCCTCTCATCTCACTCTACACACCTGCCTCCTCTCATCTCACTCTACACACCTGACTCCTCTCATCTCACTCTACTCACCTGACTCATCTCACTCTACTCACCTGACTCCTCTCATCTCACACTACTCACCTGACTCCTCTCATCTCACTCTACACACCTGACTCCTCTCATCTCACTCTACTCACCTGACTCCTCTCATCTCACTCTACACACCTGACTCCTCTCATCTCACTCTACACACCCGCCTACTCTCATCTCACTCTACACACCTGACTCCTCTCATCTCACTCTACACACCCGCCTACTCTCATCTCACTCTACACACCTGACTCCTCTCATCTCACTCTACACACCCGCCTACTCTCATCTCACTCTACACACCTGCCTCCTCTCATCTCACTCTACACACCTGACTCCTCTCATCTCACTCTACTCACCTGACTCATCTCACTCTACTCACCTGACTCCTCTCATCTCACACTACTCACCTGACTCCTCTCATCTCACTCTACACACCTGACTCCTCATCTCACTCTACTCACCTGACTCCTCTCATCTCACTCTACACACCTGACTCCTCTCATCTCACTCCACACACCTGACTCCTCTCATCTCACTCCACACACCTGACTCTCATCTCACTCTACACACCTGACTCCTCTCATCTCACTCTACACACCTGACTCCTCTCACTCTACTCACCTGACTCCTCTCATCTCACACTACTCACCTGACTCCTCTCATCTCACTCTACACACCTGACTCCTCTCATCTCACTCTACTCACCTGACTCCTCTCATCTCACACAAGGGAGACCTGGTTGATAAAGGGCTTATATCAATCATCTCAAAAATAAATGTCAGCAAGATAATGCTGGCACTAGCAGTGTGTTCATATTTCAGTTGCTGCTGCTCTAGTATGTAAACATCTCAGTTCGAAATATATATTTCCGAACATTTTTCAGAAGGGCAATGATTCTTCTATTGATATAATTTTCATACTGCTAAGTTACTTGCAAAGCTATGTCCTTTAAAAGTATAAAATATGTTAATAGCTTCATTTTCCTTACTTAACAGTGAAGCAACAAGATTCTAATGTAAGAACAAATTAGAAACTAAAAGCTTAACCTAGTAATGTTGCATGTTTTTTGTGCAAATAGCTAAGATAAGTGAAGTTCTAGTTTCTAATTTGTTGTTACTTTAGTATAAAATATGTGCCTAATTTCATATCTACTTTGTTCTTACAGTTGTATCTTCTTAGCCTTTGGTAATCCAATAGCAGAGTTGCCGTGATGGAATGTTACATAGCCCACCAGAATCCATCCATGTCCTGGTGCATCTTATATTATCTGTAAGTATCTTACTAACCCAAGTCCCCAAGTCCCCAAGTCCCCAAGTCCCCAAGTCCCCAAGTCCCCAAGTCCCCAAGTCCCCAAGTCCCCAAGTCCCCAAGTCCCCAAGTCCCCAAGTCCCCAAGTCCCCAAGTCCCCAAGTCCCCAAGTCCCCAAGTCCCCAAGTCCCCAAGTCCCCAAGTCCCCAAGTCCCCAAGTCCCCAAGTCCCCAAGTCCCCAAGTCCCCAAGTCCCCAAGGCTAGTGGGACTAGCTAAGGGACAGGGACTAGCTAAGGGACAGGGACTAGCTAAGGGACAGGGACTAGCTAAGGGACAGGGACTAGCTAAGGGACAGGGACTAGCTAAGGGACAGGGACTAGCTAAGGGACAGGGACTAGCTAAGGGACAGGGACTAGCTAAGGGACAGGGACTAGCTAAGGGACAGGGACTAGCTAAGGGACAGGGACTAGCTAAGGGACAGGGACTAGCTAAGGGACAGGGACTAGCTAAGGGACAGGGACTAGCTAAGGGACAGGGACTAGCTAAGGGACAGGGACTAGCTAAGGGACAGGGACTAGCTAAGGGACAGGGACTAGCTAAGGGACAGGGACTAGCTAAGGGACAGGGACTAGCTAAGGGACAGGGACTAGCTAAGGGACAGGGACTAGCTAAGGGACAGGGACTAGCTAAGGGACAGGGACTAGCTAAGGGACAGGGACTAGCTAAGGGACAGGGACTAGCTAAGGGACAGGGACTAGCTAAGGGACAGGGACTAGCTAAGGGACAGGGACTAGCTAAGGGACAGGGACTAGCTAAGGGACAGGGACTAGCTAAGGGACAGGGACTAGCTAAGGGACAGGGACTAGCTAAGGGACAGGGACTAGCTAAGGGACAGGGACTAGCTAAGGGACAGGGACTAGCTAAGGGACAGGGACTAGCTAAGGGACAGGGACTAGCTAAGGGACAGGGACTAGCTAAGGGACAGGGACTAGCTAAGGGACAGGGACTAGCTAAGGGACAGGGACTAGCTAAGGGACAGGGACTAGCTAAGGGACAGGGACTAGCTAAGGGACAGGGACTAGCTAAGGGACAGGGACTAGCTAAGGGACAGGGACTAGCTAAGGGACAGGGACTAGCTAAGGGACAGGGACTAGCTAAGGGACAGGGACTAGCTAAGGGACAGGGACTAGCTAAGGGACAGGGACTAGCTAAGGGACAGGGACTAGCTAAGGGACAGGGACTAGCTAAGGGACAGGGACTAGCTAAGGGACAGGGACTAGCTAAGGGACAGGGACTAGCTAAGGGACAGGGACTAGCTAAGGGACAGGGACTAGCTAAGGGACAGGGACTAGCTAAGGGACAGGGACTAGCTAAGGGACAGGGACTAGCTAAGGGACAGGGACTAGCTAAGGGACAGGGACTAGCTAAGGGACAGGGACTAGCTAAGGGACAGGGACTAGCTAAGGGACAGGGACTAGCTAAGGGACAGGGACTAGCTAAGGGACAGGGACTAGCTAAGGGACAGGGACTAGCTAAGGGACAGGGACTAGCTAAGGGACAGGGACTAGCTAAGGGACAGGGACTAGCTAAGGGACAGGGACTAGCTAAGGGACAGGGACTAGCTAAGGGACAGGGACTAGCTAAGGGACAGGGACTAGCTAAGGGACAGGGACTAGCTAAGGGACAGGGACTAGCTAAGGGACAGGGACTAGCTAAGGGACAGGGACTAGCTAAGGGACAGGGACTAGCTAAGGGACAGGGACTAGCTAAGGGACAGGGACTAGCTAAGGGACAGGGACTAGCTAAGGGACAGGGACTAGCTAAGGGACAGGGACTAGCTAAGGGACAGGGACTAGCTAAGGGACAGGGACTAGCTAAGGGACAGGGACTAGCTAAGGGACAGGGACTAGCTAAGGGACAGGGACTAGCTAAGGGACAGGGACTAGCTAAGGGACAGGGACTAGCTAAGGGACAGGGACTAGCTAAGGGACAGGGACTAGCTAAGGGACAGGGACTAGCTAAGGGACAGGGACTAGCTAAGGGACAGGGACTAGCTAAGGGACAGGGACTAGCTAAGGGACAGGGACTAGCTAAGGGACAGGGACTAGCTAAGGGACAGGGACTAGCTAAGGGACAGGGACTAGCTAAGGGACAGGGACTAGCTAAGGGACAGGGACTAGCTAAGGGACAGGGACTAGCTAAGGGACAGGGACTAGCTAAGGGACAGGGACTAGCTAAGGGACAGGGACTAGCTAAGGGACAGGGACTAGCTAAGGGACAGGGACTAGCTAAGGGACAGGGACTAGCTAAGGGACAGGGACTAGCTAAGGGACAGGGACTAGCTAAGGGACAGGGACTAGCTAAGGGACAGGGACTAGCTAAGGGACAGGGACTAGCTAAGGGACAGGGACTAGCTAAGGGACAGGGACTAGCTAAGGGACAGGGACTAGCTAAGGGACAGGGACTAGCTAAGGGACAGGGACTAGCTAAGGGACAGGGACTAGCTAAGGGACAGGGACTAGCTAAGGGACAGGGACTAGCTAAGGGACAGGGACTAGCTAAGGGACAGGGACTAGCTAAGGGACAGGGACTAGCTAAGGGACAGGGACTAGCTAAGGGACAGGGACTAGCTAAGGGACAGGGACTAGCTAAGGGACAGGGACTAGCTAAGGGACAGGGACTAGCTAAGGGACAGGGACTAGCTAAGGGACAGGGACTAGCTAAGGGACAGGGACTAGCTAAGGGACAGGGACTAGCTAAGGGACAGGGACTAGCTAAGGGACAGGGACTAGCTAAGGGACAGGGACTAGCTAAGGGACAGGGACTAGCTAAGGGACAGGGACTAGCTAAGGGACAGGGACTAGCTAAGGGACAGGGACTAGCTAAGGGACAGGGACTAGCTAAGGGACAGGGACTAGCTAAGGGACAGGGACTAGCTAAGGGACAGGGACTAGCTAAGGGACAGGGACTAGCTAAGGGACAGGGACTAGCTAAGGGACAGGGACTAGCTAAGGGACAGGGACTAGCTAAGGGACAGGGACTAGCTAAGGGACAGGGACTAGCTAAGGGACAGGGACTAGCTAAGGGACAGGGACTAGCTAAGGGACAGGGACTAGCTAAGGGACAGGGACTAGCTAAGGGACAGGGACTAGCTAAGGGACAGGGACTAGCTAAGGGACAGGGACTAGCTAAGGGACAGGGACTAGCTAAGGGACAGGGACTAGCTAAGGGACAGGGACTAGCTAAGGGACAGGGACTAGCTAAGGGACAGGGACTAGCTAAGGGACAGGGACTAGCTAAGGGACAGGGACTAGCTAAGGGACAGGGACTAGCTAAGGGACAGGGACTAGCTAAGGGACAGGGACTAGCTAAGGGACAGGGACTAGCTAAGGGACAGGGACTAGCTAAGGGACAGGGACTAGCTAAGGGACAGGGACTAGCTAAGGGACAGGGACTAGCTAAGGGACAGGGACTAGCTAAGGGACAGGGACTAGCTAAGGGACAGGGACTAGCTAAGGGACAGGGACTAGCTAAGGGACAGGGACTAGCTAAGGGACAGGGACTAGCTAAGGGACAGGGACTAGCTAAGGGACAGGGACTAGCTAAGGGACAGGGACTAGCTAAGGGACAGGGACTAGCTAAGGGACAGGGACTAGCTAAGGGACAGGGACTAGCTAAGGGACAGGGACTAGCTAAGGGACAGGGACTAGCTAAGGGACAGGGACTAGCTAAGGGACAGGGACTAGCTAAGGGACAGGGACTAGCTAAGGGACAGGGACTAGCTAAGGGACAGGGACTAGCTAAGGGACAGGGACTAGCTAAGGGACAGGGACTAGCTAAGGGACAGGGACTAGCTAAGGGACAGGGACTAGCTAAGGGACAGGGACTAGCTAAGGGACAGGGACTAGCTAAGGGACAGGGACTAGCTAAGGGACAGGGACTAGCTAAGGGACAGGGACTAGCTAAGGGACAGGGACTAGCTAAGGGACAGGGACTAGCTAAGGGACAGGGACTAGCTAAGGGACAGGGACTAGCTAAGGGACAGGGACTAGCTAAGGGACAGGGACTAGCTAAGGGACAGGGACTAGCTAAGGGACAGGGACTAGCTAAGGGACAGGGACTAGCTAAGGGACAGGGACTAGCTAAGGGACAGGGACTAGCTAAGGGACAGGGACTAGCTAAGGGACAGGGACTAGCTAAGGGACAGGGACTAGCTAAGGGACAGGGACTAGCTAAGGGACAGGGACTAGCTAAGGGACAGGGACTAGCTAAGGGACAGGGACTAGCTAAGGGACAGGGACTAGCTAAGGGACAGGGACTAGCTAAGGGACAGGGACTAGCTAAGGGACAGGGACTAGCTAAGGGACAGGGACTAGCTAAGGGACAGGGACTAGCTAAGGGACAGGGACTAGCTAAGGGACAGGGACTAGCTAAGGGACAGGGACTAGCTAAGGGACAGGGACTAGCTAAGGGACAGGGACTAGCTAAGGGACAGGGACTAGCTAAGGGACAGGGACTAGCTAAGGGACAGGGACTAGCTAAGGGACAGGGACTAGCTAAGGGTCTTTGTCTTTGTCTTTGTCTTTGTCTTTGTCTTTGTCTTTGTCTTTGTCTTTGTCTTTGTCTTTGTCTTTGTCTTTGTCTTTGTCTTTGTCTTTGTCTTTGTCTTTGTCTTTGTCTTTGTCTTTGTCTTTGTCTTTGTCTTTGTCTTTGTCTTTGTCTTTGTCTTTGTCTTTGTCTTTGTCTTTGTCTTTGTCTTTGTCTTTGTCTTTGTCTTTGTCTTTGTCTTTGTCTTTGTCTTTGTCTTTGTCTTTGTCTTTGTCTTTGTCTTTGTCTTTGTCTTTGTCTTTGTCTTTGTCTTTGTCTTTGTCTTTGTCTTTGTCTTTGTCTTTGTCTTTGTCTTTGTCTTTGTCTTTGTCTTTGTCTTTGTCTTTGTCTTTGTCTTTGTCTTTGTCTTTGTCTTTGTCTTTGTCTTTGTCTTTGTCTTTGTCTTTGTCTTTGTCTTTGTCTTTGTCTTTGTCTTTGTCTTTGTCTTTGTCTTTGTCTTTGTCTTTGTCTTTGTCTTTGTCTTTGTCTTTGTCTTTGTCTTTGTCTTTGTCTTTGTCTTTGTCTTTGTCTTTGTCTTTGTCTTTGTCTTTGTCTTTGTCTTTGTCTTTGTCTTTGTCTTTGTCTTTGTCTTTGTCTTTGTCTTTGTCTTTGTCTTTGTCTTTGTCTTTGTCTTTGTCTTTGTCTTTGTCTTTGTCTTTGTCTTTGTCTTTGTCTTTGTCTTTGTCTTTGTCTTTGTCTTTGTCTTTGTCTTTGTCTTTGTCTTTGTCTTTGTCTTTGTCTTTGTCTTTGTCTTTGTCTTTGTCTTTGTCTTTGTCTTTGTCTTTGTCTTTGTCTTTGTCTTTGTCTTTGTCTTTGTCTTTGTCTTTGTCTTTGTCTTTGTCTTTGTCTTTGTCTTTGTCTTTGTCTTTGTCTTTGTCTTTGTCTTTGTCTTTGTCTTTGTCTTTGTCTTTGTCTTTGTCTTTGTCTTTGTCTTTGTCTTTGTCTTTGTCTTTGTCTTTGTCTTTGTCTTTGTCTTTGTCTTTGTCTTTGTCTTTGTCTTTGTCTTTGTCTTTGTCTTTGTCTTTGTCTTTGTCTTTGTCTTTGTCTTTGTCTTTGTCTTTGTCTTTGTCTTTGTCTTTGTCTTTGTCTTTGTCTTTGTCTTTGTCTTTGTCTTTGTCTTTGTCTTTGTCTTTGTCTTTGTCTTTGTCTTTGTCTTTGTCTTTGTCTTTGTCTTTGTCTTTGTCTTTGTCTTTGTCTTTGTCTTTGTCTTTGTCTTTGTCTTTGTCTTTGTCTTTGTCTTTGTCTTTGTCTTTGTCTTTGTCTTTGTCTTTGTCTTTGTCTTTGTCTTTGTCTTTGTCTTTGTCTTTGTCTTTGTCTTTGTCTTTGTCTTTGTCTTTGTCTTTGTCTTTGTCTTTGTCTTTGTCTTTGTCTTTGTCTTTGTCTTTGTCTTTGTCTTTGTCTTTGTCTTTGTCTTTGTCTTTGTCTTTGTCTTTGTCTTTGTCTTTGTCTTTGTCTTTGTCTTTGTCTTTGTCTTTGTCTTTGTCTTTGTCTTTGTCTTTGTCTTTGTCTTTGTCTTTGTCTTTGTCTTTGTCTTTGTCTTTGTCTTTGTCTTTGTCTTTGTCTTTGTCTTTGTCTTTGTCTTTGTCTTTGTCTTTGTCTTTGTCTTTGTCTTTGTCTTTGTCTTTGTCTTTGTCTTTGTCTTTGTCTTTGTCTTTGTCTTTGTCTTTGTCTTTGTCTTTGTCTTTGTCTTTGTCTTTGTCTTTGTCTTTGTCTTTGTCTTTGTCTTTGTCTTTGTCTTTGTCTTTGTCTTTGTCTTTGTCTTTGTCTTTGTCTTTGTCTTTGTCTTTGTCTTTGTCTTTGTCTTTGTCTTTGTCTTTGTCTTTGTCTTTGTCTTTGTCTTTGTCTTTGTCTTTGTCTTTGTCTTTGTCTTTGTCTTTGTCTTTGTCTTTGTCTTTGTCTTTGTCTTTGTCTTTGTCTTTGTCTTTGTCTTTGTCTTTGTCTTTGTCTTTGTCTTTGTCTTTGTCTTTGTCTTTGTCTTTGTCTTTGTCTTTGTCTTTGTCTTTGTCTTTGTCTTTGTCTTTGTCTTTGTCTTTGTCTTTGTCTTTGTCTTTGTCTTTGTCTTTGTCTTTGTCTTTGTCTTTGTCTTTGTCTTTGTCTTTGTCTTTGTCTTTGTCTTTGTCTTTGTCTTTGTCTTTGTCTTTGTCTTTGTCTTTGTCTTTGTCTTTGTCTTTGTCTTTGTCTTTGTCTTTGTCTTTGTCTTTGTCTTTGTCTTTGTCTTTGTCTTTGTCTTTGTCTTTGTCTTTGTCTTTGTCTTTGTCTTTGTCTTTGTCTTTGTCTTTGTCTTTGTCTTTGTCTTTGTCTTTGTCTTTGTCTTTGTCTTTGTCTTTGTCTTTGTCTTTGTCTTTGTCTTTGTCTTTGTCTTTGTCTTTGTCTTTGTCTTTGTCTTTGTCTTTGTCTTTGTCTTTGTCTTTGTCTTTGTCTTTGTCTTTGTCTTTGTCTTTGTCTTTGTCTTTGTCTTTGTCTTTGTCTTTGTCTTTGTCTTTGTCTTTGTCTTTGTCTTTGTCTTTGTCTTTGTCTTTGTCTTTGTCTTTGTCTTTGTCTTTGTCTTTGTCTTTGTCTTTGTCTTTGTCTTTGTCTTTGTCTTTGTCTTTGTCTTTGTCTTTGTCTTTGTCTTTGTCTTTGTCTTTGTCTTTGTCTTTGTCTTTGTCTTTGTCTTTGTCTTTGTCTTTGTCTTTGTCTTTGTCTTTGTCTTTGTCTTTGTCTTTGTCTTTGTCTTTGTCTTTGTCTTTGTCTTTGTCTTTGTCTTTGTCTTTGTCTTTGTCTTTGTCTTTGTCTTTGTCTTTGTCTTTGTCTTTGTCTTTGTCTTTGTCTTTGTCTTTGTCTTTGTCTTTGTCTTTGTCTTTGTCTTTGTCTTTGTCTTTGTCTTTGTCTTTGTCTTTGTCTTTGTCTTTGTCTTTGTCTTTGTCTTTGTCTTTGTCTTTGTCTTTGTCTTTGTCTTTGTCTTTGTCTTTGTCTTTGTCTTTGTCTTTGTCTTTGTCTTTGTCTTTGTCTTTGTCTTTGTCTTTGTCTTTGTCTTTGTCTTTGTCTTTGTCTTTGTCTTTGTCTTTGTCTTTGTCTTTGTCTTTGTCTTTGTCTTTGTCTTTGTCTTTGTCTTTGTCTTTGTCTTTGTCTTTGTCTTTGTCTTTGTCTTTGTCTTTGTCTTTGTCTTTGTCTTTGTCTTTGTCTTTGTCTTTGTCTTTGTCTTTGTCTTTGTCTTTGTCTTTGTCTTTGTCTTTGTCTTTGTCTTTGTCTTTGTCTTTGTCTTTGTCTTTGTCTTTGTCTTTGTCTTTGTCTTTGTCTTTGTCTTTGTCTTTGTCTTTGTCTTTGTCTTTGTCTTTGTCTTTGTCTTTGTCTTTGTCTTTGTCTTTGTCTTTGTCTTTGTCTTTGTCTTTGTCTTTGTCTTTGTCTTTGTCTTTGTCTTTGTCTTTGTCTTTGTCTTTGTCTTTGTCTTTGTCTTTGTCTTTGTCTTTGTCTTTGTCTTTGTCTTTGTCTTTGTCTTTGTCTTTGTCTTTGTCTTTGTCTTTGTCTTTGTCTTTGTCTTTGTCTTTGTCTTTGTCTTTGTCTTTGTCTTTGTCTTTGTCTTTGTCTTTGTCTTTCACCTACCTGCTTTCTTTGTTATGGTGGATGCTCTCAATTGGCAGGATCACATCAGCAGCCCTCCATTTTCCTGAATGTTGTGGCACAGTTCTTTTCCATGCTTGTTAAAAATGACAGCTCCATGTCAGTAGATTAAGCACACTTATAAACCATAGATCTTGGCCACATTTGAGCCCACAACCTTTGGATCAGGAGGAACATTTAGGTTACATTTGAATATTCATTGTTCACATTGTTTATTTAGGAAGTTCTACACGAGATTGGCATCATATTTAGAGCATTTCACATGGTAATGAGTGTTTTTCCACAGTTCACACACAATTCCCACTATCTTTGACAACTTCGGCTGGATACCAAAATCACTATACAAGACTAAGTATCACAGTCCAGGATGCATCTTAAACGAAGAACCAATACAATAGAAGTGACAAAAGTACAGCCATATCCTCCTCGTCTTTTATGTAATGTTGCTTCAAGGTTTTGGTTGATGGTTCTCACACAGGTCATCTATAAAAAAGGAAATAGTTTCAGTAGGGATGTGTGTAGGGGTGGTGTTATAGTTCTGCTACTCCAATCACTTAAGGCACTTAACTTGGAGGGTGAAGCCTTGTCTAATTATTCGAGTTTGCAGCCTTAAAGCCCGAGGTTAAGAAATGAAGTATTTCTGGGTTTGGAGACCTTTATATCTAATTGGTATACATGTATCCCTTATAATAAAAGTAAAAATAAAAATATTTGGGTGAACTTTATGTGGCAAATATAAAGCTATGCAGAACTGACTGGATTTCCTACTCAAATCCAACTAGTCTGCTTAATTTCTTGTTAAATACAAACTGAGCTGATAAGATATTGAAATCTTGCCAGTTCATTAATTTCAGATAATCTTGACTGTTTACTGCTACTTTCTAGTTGACATTACAAGCCTGGCTCCATTTAGGAATTTTGTACAGCATGTTGCTGCCACTTTTTCCATTGTCTAAAGCTTTCATGTAAACCTTACATAAAACTTCAAAGAAAACTCTAGGAAACTTCTGCTCAATTTTACAGTTGAACTTGAATATTTTCTATCCCAGAGATCAAACAGCAGTTTTTTTTTTTTCCACATCCTTGTGCAATCCCTTGAAATTTGGGAACTAGCAAGAGTTGGAAACTGGACAAAAGTGAAAAAACTCAATGAGCCCTGAATTGTTTGCTTAAAATATCTGATTGTTCATCTTTAGATGAAAAATTAAATTATATGCATTTTTTTTTTATCACATGCCATTTCCATGCAGAGTTGAAGTCAATTTCAGACCACTCCAATTTCAACATCAACATTGAATGATTTAATTTGGAAATGCTTATATAGTGATATTTGACAATCGCAAGTCAGATGATGTGCTTGGAAATATGGTTTCAAAGTTCATGTAATTAATCCAGCAAAAACTCAAATCAACTTCAATTCACCATGCATACATGTGATAACTCTAGTAAACCTACACCATATTCACTGCCTTTGTTGTCCATGCACTATTATGCACCATCATTGAACTTTAAAATGCGGCATTGATTTGAAATTCATTATTGCTTATTTTCTTGGATGCTGTAGACGAATTGAAAGTGTTTCATGTAATCACATTTTCTAACTCCAAAAATCACATTCAAACTATACAATACACTACAAGCTTCAGTAAGCCACTGACTGTGAATCAGAGAACTTGTCACCATGTCTTACACCATCATTCAGTTGCTTATAGTGGATCTTTATTGTAGTTACTAAATAACTAATAATAATTACCATAGACTTCGACAAAAACAACTTTGTATTTATAGCATGAGTACACCAACATTGCTAACAAGATATACATTTAACATACTTACAAACTGGATTATAAACTTTCATAAATCTTAGTCTTATTGCTTGGTCTTTTCCTATACTTTAAGCTTTTTTTTTTCAGATTTAGAAAGAAGGAAAATTATAAGTTACACCATTCTTGCCTTTACCCTATTAATATGTACAATTATTTTGCTTTCCACAAGTGTTAAACGAATACATCAAGGTGTGCAAGAATATATTAAAAATGTTTTCTGCTGAGTTTACTATATAATCTCTTCCCAATCAGCTTATCTCAAACTGTCTACATTTATTTCAGTATCAGTTTATTCACTAATGTAATAAAATTTACAAGGTTCGTCAGATAAAACACATAAATTTTACAATTTGAAGAATTTTGTATAAGACAAAATTGTAAACATTGTAAATGTATTCACTTAAGAGTTGTTTCATTTCATTTTTATTTCATCCTTGTAATTAAACTTTGAAAGTACATAGGATACATCACATACAAACAGATTTGTAAATAAACGTATTTTACAGGTATGAAATTGAACACATCTACACTCATTTACACATTTTGATTACTTTTAGTGTTGCACTTAAAAACCATTAAGAACTATTTACTAGAAAATGCTTTCTACAATATTGAAGAATTTATTTGTATCTCTATTTGTTTTATGTCTTATTTCCTTGGGCAAAGCATTATAATGTTCTTTCCCTATACTTTAAATAATCGTTCAATAAAATGTTCCCCTGAGTGCAGTTCTGTAATAATCATGTTTATTTCTAACATTATAGCTATGCATGTGATTGTTTTTAGCAATTTTTCCATTTAGAAGAACATGCTTGATGCTTTCACAAATTTAGATACATGGAACTGTTAGGATTTTGTATTTTTTGAACCAGTCCCTACAACTGTGTCTTTTTTCTATTTTCCCAATTATTCTAATTGCCCTTTTTTGTAATTTGAATATTTTTAGTACTTCCTTAGCTGTAGTATTCCCCCATAGTGTTATGCTGTATTTTATATATGAATAAATGAATGCATAGTACACCTGCTTCAGCGTTTTATTATCCATGTTATCCTTAAATAAGGGTTTATACATTATGAAACAAGTTATCTTTTTTGTTATGTACATTATATGTGGTTGCCAATTAAGATTTCTGTCTATAAGCACTCCTAGGAAATTTGTGACCTGTGTCTCAGGAATACTTTCCCCATCTACCTTGATATCAATGTGATCTGCATGTTTTTCTTTTAGCCTGAAATTTATCCATGATGTCTTTGTTATGTTTAATACCAGATCCAGATTTGAAAGATAGTCTCTTAATATTTTATGATACTGTTTGCCTTGTTTTCTACACCTTTGGTAGTGGGATCTGTTAACTATTATTGTTGTACCATCTGCATAGCCAATTGCTGTACCTCCATTATTTGCTACCATTTCAAAAAGATAATTTATATAAACTAAAAATAGAAAAGGACCCAATTTTGAGCCTTGCAGAACTCCTTGTTCAATTGTTTCAAATTGTGATCTTACTTTATTTACCATACCCTTTTCATTTTTGTAGTTTATTTCTACGCACTGCTGTCTATTTTCTAGATATGATGCAATCCACTTTTGTGCAATGCCTCGAACCCCATATTTTTCTAACTTATTTTCTAGGATGTTTATATTTACACAGTCCAAAGCTTTAGACAGATCCAGAAATATGGCAACTACAAATTCACGATTATGGAGTGCATTAATAATTTTATCATTTGCTTTATCTATTGCATTTATTGTTGATTTATGTTTTTGAAATCCATATTGTCGTTCTGCTAAGATTTTCTGTTTTTCAAAATATCCTTGTAGTTGTTTCAAAAACACAGCCTCCATCACTTTTGATATTGCAGAACATAATGTGATTGGTCTGTAGTTTTCTACGTTACATTTGCTTTCTTTTTGTTTGTATATTGGTCTAACGATCACTCCTTTTAATGTATCTGGAAATACTCCATGCATTAGTGAAGTGTTTATTATACGAGTGAGAACCTCAACAATTTCAAATTTTATGTTTTTTAGCATTTCGTTTGATACTTCATCCAAGCCAACAGATTTTTTACATTTTAGTTTATTTATTTCTCTTAAAACTTCCTCTTCTGTTGTTTCGAAGATTACCATAGAATTAATTTGGGCAAAATTTGATGTAAATGTAGGGACTAAATAAAACTCTAAACTCAAAAATAACATCTCTTATTTCTCTAAGTTTTCTTTTGAGATTAATGAATGTCTTTTTGATACAAATACCTGAAAAAATAATGGTTAATCCAATAGTGTATGTTCTAGTACATTTATTGAATAACTCTTGCTTCAAATTTATGATATTGTCACACCTGCAGATTCTTGTGTTGATCACCTATTTGCACAATGATAGCCTATTTGTCACAACAGACCGTAACATGGTAGATAACTTCCAAAATTTGAGACATCAAAATGACTGTCCCCACAAATTACATTGTGCCTAAAATTTAAAAGATGCCTACAGACACTGGATGTGAGGTAATACATTCTAGAAGTACTGATCTTAATTCTTTGCTCCGATCACATGCACATGCTATGGTATGCATAAAACACCAATAGTGAACAGGAAACCCACTAAGATAGATAGCAAAGCAGTTTCAAGTTTGACCCTTGCAGAGAGGTTACAAAACCTCTTTAAATGGAAGAAAAAAAAAATCAATAAAACCAATTAACAGGTATAAAATTACATTTCCTACTCTTTAATGGGGAAACTGTGGGTTTTTAAATTCTGTGGTCAGAAAATGTTTAAGACAATGCATCCCCAGAGAAATAGCACTCATTGCAATTTATCTTAATAGAAATTGTGAAGGTTTGCAACTAGCACTAATGAGGACATTAAAGCAGGCAGCATTGACAAAGAATACTTATGAAATTATTGGCTTCTGTTGCTTCGAAGATGTACATGTAAATATGTATGGAGCCAAAGCTTTGAGTATTTATATATGAGCATCTTAAATGGACTAGCCAAAACCATAGAAAAAAAATTGGAATATTGCTTCCTTTAACATGACCTGATCAGCACAAGTTACAAACCTTCAAACATGAAAAATTATGTACTACAGTTATCCCATATAAAAGTTGCGAGTGAAAATAGCTATGCAGAAATGCAACAGAAATTGTCAAACCTAAAAGCAAATACGAATAAGGACCCACTCTAGTTTGTAAATTTCTTTGAGGTAACTTGACATCAAAAATCCTGACCCAACCTTGTAGTAGTAAGTTATGTCCGCTATAACCATGACAGCTTTCTGAACAGTTGGCATCAACCTAACAAGAAAAAGGCACAAAATACCCTGCATACAGGCTAGCAATGCTTGAAATGAGTCCACAGTATTGTGACTTTTGGTGTGGGTGTAAAGTAAAGTAGACAGATGTAGTCCAGATAAAGAAACACCTTTATTTCCGTAAACAGTAACTTGTACACTCGTTGCAACAGCAAGAAAGTCTTTTCCGATTCCCCAACAGCACGACTCCGAACTCGTAACACAAAGAACTAACTCTTCTCCGTCGGCACAACTCTCCACATCGTCTGTCCGTCTCCGTCGGCACGACTACTCGACCTTCACATACGTCTGACTGACTCTTCTGTCGCACTTTACCGCTATTTATATCTCCCAGGCACTATTCTGGAAGCTTCAGGAACGTTCAGTTATTGCGGCGAGATATACAAAGTAGAAGATTCCAGTAGCCTCTATCCTTTTCTCTCTTTCGGCAAGCGCCCCAACAATGCGGCCATGCTCTGTCTCTTTCCTTCGGCTCCTTTGCGGTAGTGCCGACAATAATGCGATGGGTGACACTGCTGTTGTCGGCAATTAGATGCGGCGAGCGCGGTGACAGTATACAAGGATTAAAATATCTAATGAGTTGCCAGCTTTAGGGAAACACATAATTAAAATACCTTTAAATGATTTGTAAAAAAATATGTCAAAGCACATTCAATTAAAGAGTATGTGGAAGATGAACTGGGATCTCAATTTTGACTGTAGACGAGAGATTTTATAAAGTTTTTCATTACTTCATTTATTCTGGTATCCTATACAAAATGTAGAATTAGTTTTTAGTGGACATTTCATTGTCAAATGTTTGAGAAGTTGCCAACTTAAGTTGCAACTAAATTCAAAACGAATCAACTCGTTCCCAATGAAGGAAATGACATCAAGCCGCAGTCCTTTACACTCTTCTGACAGGAAGCACGACGCTCCAGTAAGTTCTAAGAATATAACTTGACATTGGGCTTGCATATTTAGATGGCATAAACCTGAAGATGTTTATGCCTACAAGCTAAGGGGCACAAATGTAACAATAGACAAAGCTAATTCAGTGCTTATTAGGATTTAATCTCAAACTTGCCATTTATAGCAAGCTATTCAAAGAGTAGTTCTTTCCAGCACATATTAAATACACAAAGTTTAAAAATGCACTCAAATGAGCAGCATCAAGAAGTTATCAACACTGTATATTACAATATTTATGGCCATTTGCATCATTATACTTAAAGCCATGTGCCAGTGGTTTTTTTTTTTTTTTTTTTTTTTCCCCTTTTTCTATGAGGGCAGTCAACAGGACTCTTTGCTTTAAGGTGTTGATGGGATAGCAGACAAGGACTTTGACACTATCCAGGAATATTCACATTTCTGCCACAATGAACTATTACAATGAAGTAACCATTATATTTAAGAGTGAACCAGTTGTAATATTGCGGTAAATTTCCTCAACTATTCAGTTTAATGATGGATATTGTAATTCTTGGTTACACTAAACTCAATATAGCATCCCAATATCTCAAGCTCTCAACTTCCCAAAATATCCTACACTTTATCTATAATCGCACATGGCAAATACTTTTGCGCAATGCTTCGAGAACTCCCAGCAATGCAGTCCACAATTGCGGATTGTGGAGACATAGCCCATTATGTGTAATCACTCATATACACCTGACACTACTTTTTGGTACTATCTATAGTGTATAGTAATATGTCCTAGTTACAGGACTAAGAACCATTGTTTATTTTCCACTATCTTAATTGAAAGGAAAAGTTGCCAGCCACATTTTCCATTGCCAAATAGCTTTGTAAATGCCGGTATCAAATCCAAAATATAACCTCAATATTCACATTACACAGGAAATTTACACATACTAAATGGATATAATTTGTGACAATGTTAGCATGAATGTTCTCATTAGTTCAGATACACAATTCCTGCTACAGCCCAATTTAAGAATTTCAGATTCTTTATCAGCACTGCTACAATTTCTCCTTTCTCAATCTAATTAAAGAAAGGTGCAGCATGAAATATGTACTGTGCTCAAGCAGGGAGACATTGAGTTTAGTCAATTTATCAACCAATGCCCTGAACGTAGTCATGTTTGAGGACCATCATTTAAAATCTTATGTTAAAGCCACAGGAATAAATAATAGCATGCATTAGTATGCTGCTCAAACATTTTCCCAAATAAAACCACCTTTTAAAAGTTATTAAAAATAATTGTATTTTGTTTTGCAGCACTCTGGTTTCTGCAAGTTTATGCTGGGTCTATACATAGTCGCCATCATACTTCTAGTAGCTGCACTGATTGTCTCAATGGGTGCCAACACTGCAATAACAAATTGGGAAAACTTCCGGAAAATGATTGCCCCAAGTCAGAATGCAACTGGATAGTAATACATGAACACAATCTAATCATTCAGAACATTGTGCAATCCTAAACTTGCCTGCAGTGCGTTTACGTGCGTGATGAATCTGATTCTTCTGAAGTTAACAGTGTGCAGAGAAATTCAATGGAAGAACCTTCTATAGTTGCAACATTTGATTCATGACAAAACTTCATTTTATATGCTGAAATTGTCAAGAAGATATCTAAAGAGATATGGAACCAGAAGGTGCAACTTATGAATGTACATAAAATTTTATTTGATCTAACTTGCATAACCTCCGAGGATAAAACGATGCCTTATGGAGAAACTTCATTTTATATTTATATTTGTTTTTAACTATCATTTTAACATAGTGGTATTCACTAGGGAAGCTGTTGCAGATGTCTGCAAATGTATAAAATCAACCATTACAGAAACACTTAACCTTTAGTGGGTGCTTTAAGTACATAACTTATCATGAATACGACAACTTATAAAAGTGAAGTTGTGTGAAGTTCAAGGGACATTATTCAAACTCAACTTATTTTTAAGCTACATTTATTCAGTTTTAACAACTGATGTTTTATGGTTAATAGTAAGATAAAGAATTTATCACAGAGATGAAGTTTTTAAATTTTTACATGATTTAGAGTCCCTAATCTGATTTATATTGATGCAACTTTTATATCAGGTATTTTCAAGTGCAAAAATTGTTTAAAATGTAGTGTGTTGTAGATCTTGTCCATGTGCTCTACAACATTCTTTACTACTCGACTCCATGAGAACCCAATTTAATTGTCTAGTTTCCCTACAGATGGCACATGGTGTTTTGCAAATGCAATAATGCAAGAATGTGCAATACCACAGGAAGTCAATTTAGTGAAAATTTCTTCACAGAAAAATCAAAGCTTCCTCGGTTTCCTATTTGAATTTGAGTCACTAAGCAGCTTCAGACAAGGGGTTCCTTCTCCACTCTTATTTAACTTACTATTGGAAAACCTTATATAAAGCATCGAAATAAATGCGGGTGGTACCATAATAGAAGCATACAATATATGGGCTATGCCAATGAAGTTACTCGGACATCAAAATCAGTGAAAGAAACTGAAGCATAAATCATAGCCCAAAAGAACAAAATAAAATGGAGAAAACTGTACAAGTACATCCAAAACAAAAATAAAAGTGAAAATATTGTGATTAAATATTTAAATTTATTGTACTGATTATATCCATTAGAATTACACTGGTTACATGGGATAATGACTGCAGTAAACAAAAACCAGGATCAGAGCAGGGAATAGACATTTGTATGCACTATTGGAAGTGTTTAGGACAAGATATAAATTTGTATCTTTGACTATTCATGTTTCCCGTTTGTAGGTTTCATTGTTATATTTCCAGTGTCATATAGCTGTGAGGCATGGATCATGACAAAGCAAATAATACAACTTAAATGATGGGAGAGAAATGTACCAAGAAAGATTTACAAACCAAAATGGTTGTAGTTTTAAGTTACTGCCAATTCTCCAAAGACTACCAGAAACCCAATATTGTATCATGTATAGAATAAACTTCAATGGACTGGCCATCTGATAAGGATGGAAGACACCAAAAATGTTGAAGATTTTCACTGGGAAAACTATAAGGGAGAAGACATAGAAGTCTGCCATAGTTGAAATGATTGGATTGTGTCAAGCAGGATTTGAGAGTAAGGAGATGGAGGAAGATAAGAAGGGGTTGAGTGGGGTCATTGTGAAGGACGTATTAGCTAGACTACAAGACCTGTTTCACTCAAGAAGAAAGCTGCCAACATGATTAGTAAACATCACATTGCAAAATAACTCCTTTACTTAGCACCTTCAATCCCTCAGGATATGCTAGAGGGACCTTTATTATACAAAGAGGAGTGAAGCAGGTGCAATGAATCTGATTGCCTATCAAATTGAGATGAATCTATCACAACTACGAAACAAAGTAGAGCACAGCTGTAGGATTTACATAGCTGAAAAAATGTTGGAAATACAAATAGTATTTATCACAAATTATAGAAATCAAGTCAGCGAGATGAAATACTAACAGCACCATTGGCCGAGGAGTGGGACAATGCGACAGCCCTGATTCAATCCCAGGGACCTGCATGTGGTATTCGTGGTGGAATAAGGAACATTGCATAGATTTTCCTCTCGGTTCCACCACACTCCAACTGCTTCATCACCTTTCCATTCATCAATTTTGCCTGCATTTCATATGATCCCCTTCCTCACTATTATACCTGGTGCTTGGCTGACCACACTTTCAGGTCTTCACTCTCCACTCCAAAGGTCCCTGTTCTGCCAAACAGGCATCTGACTAGCCACAGGCTTGTAAGTCCTAAGGGATGCAAGTCCTACAGAAGAGGTAATCAGATGGAGATAGTTTTATTTAATATTTCAAGAGGTATAGAATAACGAAGAGGATTAGAGATGAAGTAGATCAAAGAATTAGAAGAGAACCGAACAAAGCAAGTGGTGAATATGTATTTCAGATGACAAGGACAAATATTAGAAGTTAAAATACAAAGAGAAAGGAAGACCTGGACAGTGTGGGAAGACAAAATGGAAAAGATTAGGACATGAAGAAAGAACACTAGAAGAAATGAGAATTGATAGAAAAGATGAATTGATCAGGCCACCTCTATGCTGTAAGCGCAGGAAAAAAAAAAAAAAAAAAAAAAAAAAAAAAAGAGTGGAAGTATGAAGCAAACAAGAAAAAGAAAACCAGCAAATCAAAACCATGCCAATACACAAATTGTGGATCATATAGGTTGGCAGTTCCTGTTGCACATGCTCAGTAGTGGGAAGATGGACATTTTGTTTTATTGCATAAGGACAACAAACGTCCTATAAGGATGGGTGTGTGGGTGGATGTGCTCTAGACTCAAACCCACGTAACTCCTAAGGTAGCCAAATGCTTCCTTTTAACTTTTATCAGTTTCTAATAGGACTTGACTTTTTCTATTCATTTATTATAGAACACAAGTCATTCTGTACTACATCTTGTTCCTCATCAAAATGTATGCAGCCAACGAACTTTAAATGAAAAAAACTGAAAATTGTTAAATGTTAAGTCAGCTCTAAGTTGTCGATTGGAAATAATTCCAAATTTAGAGTAACTTTTATGGAACATCATTATTCTGTCAAGTGCACTTTGTGCAGTTTATGTTTAAGAGTATTTTAGAAATATTATTCTGGTTTCTAAATAACATTTAGTAGTACCAATATAAATCTTATCACAATCCAAACAGCTAAATTGATAAATTCCAAATTTTTTATAATTTGGTATTTTATCTTTTTTAGAAAAATTTAGTAAATTTTGTATATTAAATTTATTTTGAGGGGACCAAATTTATTCCCTATTCTTTAAAAATCTTTGTAAATTTTTTATTGGCCCATGGATGGTAAGTAAACTTTTTAAAAAATACAATTGCCATCTTATTTTTTTGAGGGTAGAAACTTAACAGCTTTTTGATACTTAAATTTTCCTATCTTTTTATGTATAAAATCTGTATTAAAACCATTAATTACTGCTGTGTTAATATGTTGATATTCTGTGTCAAATTCTTCTTTATTAAGGGGTATATTTATTAACCTATAAATTAAACTATTGAAAGCAGCAAATTTATGTGCAAAAGGATTAAAATTTATTTTTTGTAATTATCAATGTGAGTAGATTCTCTATAAATACCAAAATGCAATTTATTGTTATGTCTTAATCTTTAAGCCCAGGAACGGAAGGCATCCATTATTTTTGGTTTCCAAAGTGAATTGTATAGCTTTATCTTGTAAATTAAGTTTTAAAGCATTTGTTTTTTTAGGGACAACAAAAATGTCATCCGCATATCTATACCATATTTTAAAAATTAGAGGGAATGATTTTATAATTTGAGTTTCAAAAAAGCTTATGAAAAGATTAGCAAGAAATGGCAAAAGTGGACTATCCATTGCCAAGCGAGAAGTTTGTTTAGATCAAAATTTCTTTAGTTTTAATGGTAATTTTTTCAAAGATTTGTAAGTTTTACAAAATCATCTATTAATTCTTTGTTTAATTCTAAAGAATTTAACCATTTTTCTTTTTAAAAAAAATCAAAAGTTTTTTCTAGGAATACTAGAAAATAAAGCAGTTACATCAAAAGAAATGAGTTCATCATTATCAGACAATACTATGTTGCTCATCTTTTCTACTAATTCAAAAGAATTTTTAATACTTAAACTTTCAAATGGATCAAAAGGTACTGAATGTTTTAGTTAACCATTTTGCCAATTTTGCTAATCTTTACATGAGCTTTTTTGAAACTCAAATTATAAAATCATTACCTCTAATTTTTAAAATATGATATAGATATGTGGATAACATTTTTGCTGTTGTCCCTAAAAACCAAATGATGCTTTAAAACTTTTAAATTTACAAGATAAAGCTATACAATTCACTTTGGAAACCAAAATTAATGTATGCCTTCCGTTCCTGAACTTAAAAATTAAGACATAACAATAAACTGAATTTTGGTATTTATAGAAAATCTACTCACACTGGTAATTACATAAAAAATAAATTTTAATTCTTTTGCACATAAATTTGCTGTTTTCAATAGTTCAATTTATAGGTTAATAAATATACCCCTTAATAAAGAAGAATTTGACACAGAATATCAACACATTAACACAGCAGTAATTAATGGTTTTAATACAGATTTTATACATAAAAAGATAGAAAAATTTAAGTGTCAAAAAGCTATTAAGTTTCTACCCTCAAAAAAAAAATACATTTTTAAAAAGTTTACTTACCATCCATGGGCCAATAAAAAAAATTTACTAAGATTTTTAAAGAATATGGAATAAATTTGGTCCCTCAAAATAAATTTAATATACAAAATTTACTAAATTTTTGTAAAAAAGATAAAATACCAAATTATAAAAAATCTGGCATTTATCAATTTAGCTGTTTGGATTGTGATAAGATTTATATTGGCACAACTGAATGTCATTTAGAAACCAGAATAAGAGTATTTTAGAAATATTAAACATAAACTGAGAAATTAGCTGTGGCAGATCATTTTTGGTCATTAACTTCTGGATAAATTTCATGATTAAAATTATTAAATCTATAGGCCCACTTAATTGTTTTAATGGTTTGGGAAAACATATTTTAAAAAAACAGGAAGTGTTATGAATTCTGAAACACCTTCTATAGATTCTATTTATAGATTGTTTTCAGAGATTTGTAATTAAAATGAGCATCAGTATCTATGGTTTTTGTTTTCAGAGATTAGTGATTAAAATGAATATCTGTAGCTTTGGTAACAATTTGTTAGTATAGCTTTGAGAATGAGTTGGAGTCAACTCGAAACATTGTCAGCTTTGCACCAAAGAACTTGCAATATTACTAAGATAAGTGAAGTTTTTAATTTCTAATTTTGTTCTTACATTAGATACATAGGTTATTTTTAATTTCCTAAGTAACTTAAATGCCTTTGGGATGTTTCCAGAATTATCCCCAAATCATGCTTCTCAGGGTTTATGACCATATCAACAATAGGGTTAGCAGCAGCAACCCTTGTAATACAATTGACTTGCCTTTATGTAATGTTAAATACATTTTGTTTTCATTTAAACCATATTTATCATTCATAAGGTACTACTGTCTGGAATATTCCACCATAGCCATCAGATTCATGGACAATATAATGGGAACTGGACTTCAACTGACAGTATACCAGCATGCACACATTGCTATGGAACCATACAACTTTATTGAAATATGCCACTGATGCAAAAAAAGCATTCTCTAATAACCGCCTCAATCCAAGGACTTAATGATGGGTCTACTGTATTTGTCAGTCGTTATTTCAACATCACATACTTATTAGTTACCACATTAGCAATTTTCAAATTCTGTACAAATAGCAAATTATATTTTGTATATAAATATAATAAAATTAAGTTATGTTTTGTTTACAGATTTTAAATAATATCCCTATTTCTGCAGTTAATGAATTATATTAAATTAGGCTATTTAGGATTCAAGTAATTTAAGCAAACTGTTCAGTACTATTGATTACAATTCCTGTATAAATATATACCTATAGGTTGTCTCACCTTAGGACAGTATGGAGGTAAATGGGACATATCTGTCTAGCGCATACGAGTTGCTGTTAGCTTCGTCCTTTTCTACTCTTGCACTGATGCCAGGTTCCTAATAGCATGGTGTAAATAGTTATAAATTTCAAGTTTGGACACATTCTATGCAGAATTTTTTTTTCTAATAGGCTATATTCTTTTTAGGGCCATTAAACACTTCTATAAGTCCAAATTCATTTACTCTTAAGTGTTACAATTTTTTAAATTAAATGTTTATGGAAAATTTTATATCTAAGTTTCCCATTGCATAACTTTTGCAGTGCATAGAGTTTATATTGGGGACTAAGAGAGAGAAAATGTTGAGGAGGATTAGAGACAGTTTTTCAAATAAACCAGAAGCTTGTAACCTCTTTCTTTTATCGTGTAAAGGCAAACAAAAGGTATTCACCAGTTCAGATAAAAAGGCATTGAGCGTTAGAAGGCAGCAGTAAATGTTAACATCAGTTTGTAAAGAAGTGTGTTTATACTGTATGGAACCTGTGAAATGTTATTACATTATTTAACATTTTCCCTAAAAATTTGTAGTTGTGGATGGGGGAAGCTAGGAAGAGAATATGTTGGTAAATTAAGAAATAAACACCAAATAATTATGAATCTGTTAGATTATTTTTTTCAAGTCAAATGAGTAATAAGGTAGTAAAAAACAGGTAAGGCTATCTGGTGTTCAGAAGCAGTAGTGTGTAGCAGTGTTTTTCAACCTGTGGGTCACGATCCCCTGGGGGGTTGCAAAGCCTCTGTAGGAGGGTCGCGAGAGGCTGAGAGAACTCCGTAAAAAAGAGATCAACAAATTTTAAAAAGGTAGATATATTAAGAAAACGTTAAAATGATACTCGTCATGTTATTTATACAAACACATTAAACTGAATGAGTACTTTGTTTTTTGTTAATGTGAAGGTTGCACTTAAGTTTGTTCAATCAATTTCTCCCATCATGGATCCATTTTTGCAACACAAAGTATTCAATCATTTTCCAAATTTAAGCGATTTTTTAGTTTACTTTTTATTTGGGCCATTGATAAAAAAGCCAACTCTCACAAGTGTGAGGTAGAAAATGGAATCAAACACTTCGAAAGCCTCAGTTGTTAATTCCAGGTATTCTGTTTTTCATTTTAACCAAAAGGTATCCAAATTTTCAGACTTTAATTCCAAGTGTAACATCCCATCAGTAGATAATTCCAGCAGGTTCTCTTTGAGCTTAGTTGCTAAATTTGCCTCATTTATAGCTGCATTTAAAAATGGATTTAAGATCCATCTTTGCCCAGTGCTATCCGATATTTCTTGCACTGAAGTAATGACAATTCTTTTTTCAAATTATCTAACACCATTTTCATACCAGATATATGTTTATCTCGCTTCTGACTTCTTCAATGAAAGACGGTCGACAAAAATGAATTGTGGTCATCTATAAATTAAAACAACTGATTCAATTTTTTTTTTATAAAGCCATCGAATTTGTCTTTTGCTGCAATGACATTTTCATCCTGCCCTTGAAGACTTTTGTTCAAGTTATTTAAATGCTCAAATAAGTCTGAAAGAAAAGCCAATTTTAAAAAGGAACTCAGGGTTAGAGATGAATTCAGAGTAATGCAACTTGGCTTGCTGTAAATATACTAATAGTTCAGCACAAAGTTCCATAACTCTGGCAGTACTTTGTTTTTTGATAACCACCTAAACTCTGCATCATAAAGTGTAGTGTCTCCATATCTTCACAAATGATTCAAAACAATTGGGTCTGCAACACTTTTCCATTAATAGAATTTACAATGTTAATAATATTTAGCACTTGAACTGTATTCCTGTGACAAAGTTTTGGCTGCAAGAGCTTGACGATGGAGAAAGCAGATGCCAAATGCTTGTTGGATGCAATGCTATTTCGGTCTAGCAATAAATCCACTCTTCGCACCAGTCATGACTTGCTCCGTCACTACAAATAGCAATGCATTTTTGTGCCCAATCGATACTCATATCTTGTGTAGCTTCAAGGAACATGTCATGCAAGCACTGACCTGTAGTATTCATGGGAAGTGCCTTGCAAAATAGTATTTCTTCAATTAATGTTTCATTGATTCAAAATGCACAAATGCTACAAACTGCGCACAACTTGCAATATCCACCGATTCATCAAATTGCAAGGACACTAAAGAACTTTTCTTTACTTTTTCTATGACTTGATCATGAATGTCAGTTGCCATATTGCTTATCCTGCGTTGGATGGTAGTCAGGTATACTTTTGAGTTTTGACCTCTTGCTTGCCAAACAATCTCTGCTATATCTAAAGGCACTGGTAAAATCAAATTTTCGGCAATACTGCAAGGTTTTCCTGCCTTAGCCATACGAAAAGCTACTCTATAGCTAGCGAGCAATGTTCTCATTTAGGTTGGACATTAGTCCTATAGCAGTGTTTTGATGTTCAAGAGCTCTTAATTATCACTCAAAAAATTCCACAGGTTCATTTTTTCATTAGGATGTTTTGTGTTTAGGTGGCATACCAACTTTGATGGCTTCATACTTTCTCTTGACGAAATTTCCAAGCAAATTATGTACTGCAGTTTATTCTCAATCACAGTAAACCCAAATTTCAAATAATTATCATAATGGCATTGTTTCTTTATTCCACTACTCCTGCTAGACGGTGGTTCTGATCTTTTCAGGAATTTATTCATTTTCAATTATAACGCACCACTCAACCACATATGTCTCATGCTCACAAATCACTTTACAATTACTCCAACTACAAGGCAACTTACACACAGTCCGTGTAACACTGTAGTTCCACTTCCAAATCATTTCCACTTATTGCGGTCTTGCTTCTGATTCCACTTGCTTTGCAGTCTTGCACTCAACTGCCAAGGCTGCAGTCAACCGCCCTATTTATAGGCCAGCACATTCTAGCAAGAATCATCTCCAAGCGTAACGAAATGTCTCGAAACTCGTGGACCTTTCGCAGAACCTGTACTAGTTCCCAGTGTTACCAACAGATGGTGCTAAGAGTCTCGGCCTTAACAATGTTATTTGTTTATTAGTTTTGGCCACATTCAATTTAAAATTATGTTTTACGTACTTAATTATACACTTATATCCGAATCCTAATAATGCAAAAGCCCAAAATTTTTGTATGCATTATATATTTTTAACATACATGAAAAAAGGGTCAGGGGTCACAAAATGTTTTGATGCTAGGGGGGTTGTGTCATGAAAAAGGTTGAAAAACACTGGTGTGTAGGATTAAAAAGGAGCTAATGAAAGGACCTCTAAGAATGCCACAAAAAAAAAGCAGAAGGGCAGGTCAACACAAAATGCTAGGTTAACGCAATAGGATGGTATAGTGCAAAGTGCAGTCTAACAAATTGTTCATTCTTCAGTGTTTGAAAATATACCAGCCACAGTGAATATAATTTTGTCACACTCCGAGTCTGAGTGAGTGAGTGAGTGAGTGAGTGAGTGAGTGAGTGAGTGAGTGAGTGAGTGAGTGAGTGAGTGAGTGAGTGAGTGAGGTTTAACAGCCTGACGACAACGAGGTCATTTGGGCCCACAGTTAAACAGAAAGTCTAAAACACACTCACGTAGTTAAAATTAAGAGATGGGTAAAATGCTAAACTAACGCGGTAAAATGTGAGGTATAAAAGGTCTAAAATATAAAAAAATGCAAAAATATAAAATCCATCATAATTTAAAAAGAAAAACAATTCTGAGGTTTAAAAAGTCAAGACGTTAAAACATGTAAAAGAAATCTTAAAAGGCTAAAAACACATGTCAGACCTGTTTATCAAAGCCAATATCGGCGACTAACTATAGAGTCTTAGCTACAGATTCCGGGTAGTCACCTAGAATAGAGGCTAGCGTAGACCCCAGACCAAGACTGGCACTCACGAGCGTATTGCGGACAATCGAGTAGTACTCTGAGTCTGTTCTTACACGATTTGCTGTTTGACGATGAAAGAAGGCATGCAAATAGTACATGTTGCAATGTTGCACCCCTTTTAACATGTACTGTCCAAGGGTGAGACCCATTTTATATCGTGTCACAATTTTAAAATATATAGTTTCACTACTTCATATTTCTTAGCACAAGAGATTTTTTATTGAAAGGTTTAGCTAAATGCATTGTCTAACTTGTTTTCTCTATTTAATTATATTGTATTAATATGCACTATATGCATTAACTTATTGAAGTTAAACTTTTAAATAAGGTCTTTTTTCAAACCTTGATCAATAAATATTCAACAATCATTTATTTTAAGAGAACAGATCTTTTTCAGCAGTGGCTCAAAGTAAGCAGACTGCATCACTTAGGTAACTTGCTTAGTTACGCTTTCTTGTGATGTCCTTTTATGATGTTATATTTTGCGTTTCACTATAATCTTGAATTTGCTAAGAAAACTATATTTTGTCCAACATTTTTGGACATGAAATCATACAAAACAACCCCCAATTACATAAATACAATTCAAATATAACCTTTAACAATATGTGTCCTCAAAGTTCTAAGGCTTTCACGGCCGGTGTCAATACTAGATGCACAATTAACTGGGCTTGTGGGCCGTGGTCTTATCCTTATAAATGGACAATCTTAGCAATGAAAGAATATGGGACAAACAGAGTCAAATACATAAATTAACTGTAAACTTGACTTTATTCATATATCTCCATGGACTGCTAAATGCAGAAAGGCAACTAGTCTACAAAATTCACAAATTCACTTTTTGGCACAAATCTATTCTAAATGGGTAGCTATACCTTTTACTGCAGATAGGAAACACGTCCGGGACTTTTTCTTCTTGTGTTGTAAACAATTACATCTAATTTTGGAAAACCTGCAAAAGATGTGCGAGACCTGTAAGGAGCTAAAGTTGAAATTAAGTCCTTTTCTTAATGACAGTGTGAAAAGAACTGGCACAGCAGAGCTTATGGTCCACAAAAGGAGGGCTAAAAGGTTTTACAACAAAGTAAAAGATACCACAGAGGAATGCAAGAAGTAGACACCATACAAGTAGGATTTTGTGTACATTACAGGCCTAATGTGGCATCACTGTGCATACCAGTACAAGGTATGTATTTCAGGCAAATCTGAACATCTTTGGAATTCATGACATTGCTTCCCAAAAGAGACTTATGAAGGCAGTAAAGGCTCACAAAGAATGCTCTATACTTATGTGATACATAAACATTTCAAATGAAGTTAAAACTTTGCACCTCTTTGGTAACAACTGCTGGTCAAAACAAGAACCATACCATAGATGGCTCTGTGAAACTAAGATCTGAGAAAATAAATTTGGTTTTTTCTGTGTTAGGGGACATTGTTTATACCTAATGACTGACTTTGGAATTATAAGATGAAAGCTAAGAAAAGTGGAGATATAAAACTAAGTAATTGATCTGATTAATACTTCAAAAATTCCTGGAAAGTTTACTGTGATGAAAAGGTCATTTGAAGATTTCATTTACTGTGGGGCTTGGTGGCCCAAGTTTTCCAATAGAACATGCTTAAGCAATGACTTGGAAAAACATAAAATCTAACAAAATGTTTTCAAAATCAAAGTACCATGAGATGTCAGTTTCTTTTGATGAAACTGGAGATTGAAAAATGTTTGCCAATCCTGCAATATGTATACCGCATTCACTTGCAAAACACTATGGATGGGGGAGGCAGACTGAATTACCAACTAATAGTCTATTCAGCTGTATTACCCGTCAACCACTCAAAAATTGTGGATATAAAGAAAACTGATTTATACTATTCCAGAAAAGCTCCAATTTTGAAATGAAATGTCATGACGTGTAACTGTCCATTCAAGAAGATCAACCAACTGAATAAATGAAGTGCTCTACGTAAGTTGTAATATCTAAACAAAATAGCATTACAATAATAGTGTTGAATAAATAAAGCAGTTTTCAAGACTAATAGGTCTCTTGCATTTTTAGAATATATTTACCACAAAAAGGGATCATGTCGATGTTAAAAAAGAACTTCTATACTTGCAAACAAAGAAATTCATATCCATTAGACCCATTTTAGACCTATACATATTAACTGCTGAACTAGAAACAATTGAAAACTGGAGTCAACTGTTTGGACACTGTCATTCCTGTAAAATCAGGACTTGTGGATCTGTTGCCTTTCTGCATTAGCAATTCATGTATATACCATTTTACTCTAAAGAAAATTGAAACTTGTTTAGGAGGCCAGGTGCATCTTACTCTCCCCCTCCCCCTCGCCCAACATTAGCTTCATTACAGTGCCACACCTCTTGCCCCTTATTGCAACTGTCATGGGTTGTTGTAGTGTTTAACGCCAGCTTTTACTACTACGGCACCGCAGGCGGTGACACTGATGACACATGGAATGAAGATGGAGCACCGGTGGAATAAGATGGCGGGGGAAACCGGAGCACCCGGAGAAAACCCGCCCTGACGCCGCTTCGTCCACCACGAATACCACATGCGGGTTCCTGGGATCGAACCTGAACTGCCATGGGTCACTAGTTACGTGATGCTCATGGAGCAATCAGTGAGAAGACAAGCATATGTCACAATATGTATACTTGCCAACTGCCAGGTTAGGCTATGGTTGAAATAACAGTATGAGCAATGCCCTAGCTAATTGTATCTCCAAAAGTTAGATAAAAGTACCAAACAAAATTGGGAACTGTGGTTGAATTCTAGGAGGATGAGATCTAAATGCCATGATCACAAACAAATGACATGAGTGACTCTGAGGTACAATCAATATTTTGTGAATCAAATTCTGTCCAAATTTTTCTGTGAGGTAAAAATATGGTTACTTATATACATGCTATTCAACCTTAAAATGTTGTGCATAAAATCCAACACTATCCCTCCTGGGTATACATCTTTCATGCAGCTACATAGTATGCTATTCTCCCAACAGCTAAAGGCGGTACTGAAGCAGATCAGTTTACATCATCGAGGGGTTCAATTTCATTGCTGATGTGTTTTCTACACAAGCAGTTTTGCTCTGAGACTTTGAAACCTCTTTGGCACTCCTGGACTGTAGCTGGATATGACGACTTCAGACCGAATGCCTTCCCAATGTGTTCTTGACGTTCAGACCGCTTAATGTACGCATTCATTATTTCTTAAGTCACTAGGTACTACTGTAATAAACAGCTTTCGACATTTCATACTCTGGACAATTCATGCTCTTAATTCCCAAAAACAAAGTCATTAATGCTCTTGCTTTCCAGTATTTTTCACTTATGGATGGTGTGCTACAGGTGGCCAGGCATATTTGAAGGTGGTCTCGGTCCATTTCCTCTTGTAGATCACAGAGGACAGAGTGGTGAAGAATATATCCCAATTCTGTTTATAGGACACGATTGTCTGGCAAAACATTTAATCAACCTGCAGATTGCAAATGCCGTTTTGAGGATACTTGGGAATTACTGTTTGAATGTTTGGTAGTTCCCATCTTTTGTTCTTTGATTTTTCAAAGAATATTTTGCACTAATTTTTTTGAATTCAGAGTTGACTGATCTTTTATCTGCATAAAATGGTAGATTAACTATAGATTTCTGTATACCACTGGTACCCTTTTTTGCAAGAAAATCAGCTTTCTCATTACCACTCAGTCCACAGTGAGCTGGTATCCATTGGAAGACTAGGTGTTTTTGAAGTGCTGTTAGATGGGTAAGGATTTTCCAACATTCTATAATTGTTTGGTTTTTTGGTGACAATTCTGAAGTAATTGCTATAATTGCTGCCCTGGAATCAGAGAATAACTGCTTGCTGAAAATGTGAAATTCTGTACAAAAGATTTTGTAGGACCATTCGAATTGCTTCAATTTCTCCATCAAAGTTTGTACTTCCACAACTTAAAGATTTGTAATAGGAAAAGAGGTGACATCACTCAAGCCCCTGCTCCATCTTGGTTTGATATCAATGATCCATCAGTATAAATATGCAGCCATTTGTGTTCTGGAAATCTAGTCTCTAATGCCAATAATTTGAGAACACTAGTTGGAGTATCACTTTTCTTAAC
Organism: Tenodera sinensis; assembly: GCA_030765045.1. Lineage (NCBI taxonomy): Eukaryota > Metazoa > Arthropoda > Insecta > Mantodea > Mantidae > Tenodera > Tenodera sinensis. Next base: position 12,560,191 of record CM060972.1, read on the forward strand.
TTCTTCTGTCAGGTATATATTCTTGATGTCTTCAATTTTGGAAGGAAAGCTCTCCTGAGTCTTTAGTGTATGTGTAAAATTCCTCGTTCCATGTACTGAATGGAGTCTGGTCAACTTTTCGTGTTGAGCAAGAGCTGCTTTTTACTTTCTCTACTGGTAAGTAGGGGAAGTATTGTATTCCACCCAAAAATTTGATGTCGAGATTTCACCGGAAATGTTTTGAGGCCCCCTGAATCCAAAAAAAGCATTTTAAGAAAAAGGTCCGTGTGTGTGTGTGTGTGTGTGTGTGTGTGTGTGTGTGTGTGTGTGTGTCTCCGTCAGTCTGTGGGTCAGTGTGTCAGCCAGTCTGTGGGTCAGTGTGTCAGACTGACTGACACACACACAGACTGACTGACTGTGTGTGTGTCAGTCAGTCAGTCTCAGTGTGTGTCAGTCAGTCAGTCTCAGTGTGTGTCAGTCAGTCTGTCTGTGTGTCAGTCAGTCTGTCTGTGTGTCAGTCAGTCTGTCTTTGTGTCAGTCAGTCAGTCTGTCTGTCTTTGTGTCAGTCAGTCAGTCTGTCTGTCTTTGTGTCAGTCAGTCAGTCTGTCTGTCTTTGTGTCAGTCAGTCAGTCTGTCTGTCTTTGTGTCAGTCAGTCAGTCTGTCTGTCTTTGTGTCAGTCAGTCTGTCTGTCTTTGTGTCAGTCAGTCTGTCTTTGTGTCAGTCAGTCTGTCTGTCTGTGTGTGTCAGTCTGTCTGTCTGTGTGTGTCAGTCAGTCTGTCTGTCTGTGTGTGTCAGTCAGTCTGTGTCAATCAGTCAGTCTGTCTGTCTGTGTCAATCAGTCAGTCTGTCTGTCTGTGTCAATCAGTCAGTCTGTCTGTGTGTCAGTCAGTCAGTCTGTCTGTGTGTGTCAGTCAGTCTGTCTGTCTGTGTGTGTCAGTCAGTCTGTCTGTCTGTGTGTGTCAGTCAGTCTGTGTCAATCAGTCAGTCTGTCTGTCTGTCAGTCAGTCTGTCTGTGTGTCAATCAGTCTGTCTGTGTGTCAATCAGTCAGTCTGTCTGTGTGTCAGTCAGTCTGTCTGTGTGTCAATCAGTCAGTCTGTCTGTGTGTCAATCAGTCAGTCTGTCTGTGTGTCAATCAGTCAGTCAGTCTGTGTGTCAGTCAGTCAGTCTGTGTGTCAGTCAGTCAGTCAGTCTGTGTGTCAGTCAGTCAGTCAGTCTGTGTGTCAGTCAGTCAGTCAGTCTGTGTGTCAGTCAGTCAGTCTGTGTCAGTCAGTCAGTCTGTGTGTCAGTCAGTCAGTCTGTGTGTCAGTCAGTCGGTCTGTCTGTGTGTCAATCAGTCGGTCTGTCTGTGTGTCAATCAGTCGGTCTGTCTGTGTGTCAATCAGTCGGTCAGTCTGTGTGTCAATCAGTCAGTCTGTCTGTCTGTCTGTCTGTGTGTCAATCAGTCAGTCTGTCTGTCTGTCTGTCTGTCTGTGTGTCAATCAGTCAGTCTGTCTGTCTGTCTGTCTGTCTGTGTGTCAATCAGTCAGTCTGTCTGTCTGTGTGTCAATCAGTCAGTCAGTCTGTCTGTCTGTGTGTCAATCAGTCAGTCAGTCTGTCTGTGTGTGTGTCAGTCAGTCAGTCAGTCTGTGTGTCAGTCAGTCAGTCTGTGTGTCAGTCAGTCAGTCAGTCTGTGTGTCAGTCAGTCTGTGTGTCAGTCAGTCTGTGTGTCAGTCAGTCTGTGTGTCAGTCAGTCAGTGTGTCAGTCAGTCAGTGTGTCAGTCAGTCTGTCTGTCTGTGTGTCAGTCAGTCTGTCTGTCTGTCTGTGTGTCAGTCAGTCTGTCTGTCTGTCTGTGTGTCAGTCAGTCAGTCTGTCTGTCTGTGTGTCAGTCAGTCAGTCTGTCTGTCTGTGTGTCAGTCAGTCAGTCTGTCTGTCTGTGTGTCAGTCAGTCAGTCTGTCTGTGTGTCAGTCAGTCAGTCTGTCTGTCTGTGTGTCAGTCAATCAGTCTGTCTGTCTGTGTGTCAGTCAATCAGTCTGTCTGTCTGTGTGTCAGTCAATCAGTCTGTCTGTCTGTGTGTCAGTCAATCAGTCTGTCTGTCTGTGTGTCAGTCAATCTGTCTGTCTGTGTGTCAATCAGTCTGTCTGTCTGTGTGTCAGTCAATCAGTCTGTCTGTCTGTGTGTCAGTCAATCAGTCTGTCTGTCTGTGTGTGTGTCAGTCAATCAGTCTGTCTGTCTGTGTGTGTGTCAGTCAATCAGTCTGTCTGTCTGTGTGTGTGTCAGTCAATCAGTCTGTCTGTCTGTGTGTGTGTCAGTCAATCAGTCTGTCTGTCTGTGTGTGTGTCAGTCAATCAGTCTGTCTGTCTGTGTGTCAGTCAATCAGTCTGTCTGTCTGTGTGTCAGTCAATCAGTCTGTCTGTCTGTGTGTCAGTCAATCAGTCTGTCTGTCTGTGTGTCAGTCAGTCTGTCTGTCTGTGTGTCAGTCAGTCTGTCTGTCTGTGTGTCAGTCAGTCTGTCTGTCTGTGTGTCAGTCAGTCTGTCTGTCTGTGTGTCAGTCAGTCTGTCTGTCTGTGTGTCAGTCAGTCTGTCTGTCTGTGTGTCAGTCAGTCTGTCTGTCTGTGTGTCAGTCAGTCTGTCTGTCTGTGTGTCAGTCAGTCTGTCTGTCTGTGTGTCAGTCAGTCTGTCTGTCTGTGTGTCAGTCAGTCTGTCTGTCTGTCAGTCAGTCTGTCTGTGTGTCAGTCAGTCAGTCTGTCTGTGTGTCAGTCAGTCTGTCTGTCTGTGTCAGTCAGTCAGTCTGTGTCAGTCAGTCAGTCAGTCTGTGTGTCAGTCAGTCAGTCTGTCTGTGTGTCAGTCAGTCTGTCTGTGTGTCAATCAGTCTGTCTGTATGTGTGTCAATCAGTCTGTCAGTCTGTGTGTCAATCAGTCAGTCTGTCTGTCTGTGTGTCAATCAGTCAGTCTGTCTGTCTGTGTGTCAATCAGTCAGTCTGTCTGTCTGTGTGTCAATCAGTCAGTCTGTCTGTCTGTGTGTCAATCAGTCAGTCTGTCTGTCTGTGTGTCAATCAGTCAGTCTGTCTGTCTGTGTGTCAATCAGTCAGTCTGTCTGTCTGTGTGTCAATCAGTCAGTCTGTCTGTCTGTGTGTCAATCAGTCAGTCTGTCTGTCTGTGTGTCAATCAGTCAGTCTGTCTGTCTGTGTGTCAATCAGTCAGTCTGTCTGTCTGTGTGTCAATCAGTCAGTCTGTGTGTCTGTGTGTCAATCAGTCAGTCTGTCTGTCTGTCTGTGTGTCAGTCAGTCTGTGTGTCAGTCAGTCTGTGTGTCAGTCAGTCTGTGTGTCAGTCAGTCTGTGTGTCAATTTATGTCTCAATAAATATTCTTGTAGGGTGAACCATTTCGGAGATATTCCTTGTTATGTGTGTGAGTTTCGGAAAACTTAGAACGTTCGTGAAACGGATCATCGTTCATTTTTTTATATGTTAAGTGTGCAACGACAACAGAATCTCAAAGCTTTAAAACATTTGACTATCACACAAATCCTACTGTATTCTAACATTCCCCTTGCACCTACAAGGAAATAAGCAATAAAATAATTTGTACAAATGTTTATCTTAACTAACACGAAGATATAGGAATAAGAGTTTGTAAGAATGGTTAGTACAAGAGTAGAGAAAGTCATGTGAGTGCAACACATCAGATTTTTCTATTTCATTTTCAATGGGGTATTGGTTGGTTAGTATTTCCATAGCTGGTATTGGTGTGGTTTTGATAGCACCTGTAATTAGTCTCAGACTTTGGTTTTGAAAGATTTGAATTTTTTTTGTGGTTGCTGTTATAAGAACTTCACTGCAGTAAGTAAATAATGGCTTTATATATATGCATTGTATGTTGTGTTAAGAGTTGCTCTGGAACATCCCCACCTCATTCCTGTGAGACGTTTTAACAGTGAAAGGCACCTTTCTGCTCTTTGTATTACATTTTCAATTTGTTTGGTCCATGTAAGTTTAGTATCAAATGTAACTCCTAAATACTTTGCTTCCTTTGTCTCTGGTAATTGTTGACCCTCAAAATTTAGTTTTATTTTTAGTGGGTTTTTTTTTTCTTAGTGAAAAGATTAGGTAGTTTGATTTTCTTGTATTAACAGTCATTAAATTTTTTTTGGTCCACTTTTGTAGGTTGGTTAGGGATTGTTTCATGGTTCTTTCTAGTTCTGTACTTTTGTTTTTTGGTTTTGAAGTCCACATTACTAAGTCATCAGTAAACAGTGCACACTTCACACCTGATTCTTGTATTTGTTGTGGTAGATTAAGGATATTAACAAGGATATGAGCACTGCGTTTTGTAGTAAGCCATGGTGTACTTTTTTTATATTTAGATATATTTCTTCCATATCTTTTAATAATACAAGTTTATTCATCCTTTTAGAACATATACATGTTGGATATATCAGGTTACATAGACATATATACACATGTTTCAGGCTTTGTCAGAATTCACTTTACAAATAGTTTAATTTACTCACAAATTTGTCTTGATTTTTTATACAAATAGTAATTTGTAATTGAGTATTTAGATTTCCAATGAGTATATATTTACAAATGTACGAGATCACTTACACTATGCACAATCTACAGTTATTGCAAGAGTCCAAGATCATTTACACTAGCACTGCTTCTATATTTGCACATGTATAAAATATCACTTACACTAAGCTCTATCTACAAATTCTTCAATTCTATACAGCCTTTTACTTATAAGTTTTTTTTTAACTACTACTTAAAGGAATTCCTCGAGTAGATTTGACGCTTTTAGGAAGTTTATTAAATAGTACGGCACCTCTGATGTAAGGAACTCTGCTTGTTGCAACTCTTGTTGTGCATACCCTATGAGTTATTTATACTCCTGGTATTATAAGCATAATGTTCTTTATTTTGACTAGTTATGTTGTCCATTCTTTTAACTAATAAGCTTATGAACATGATACTGCTGTTAAGATACCTTCCTTTTTAAACACTTCTCTAACAGAGTGACAATTTTTAAAATTATATATACACCTTAAGCATTTTTTTTGTATTATCAATACTCTAAATTAGTTACAGACGTCCCCCTCCAGATTTCAATCCCATATTCAATGAGCGAGTGAATCACTCCATAGTAAACTGATTTTAGTAACTCATCTATATGGTTTGTTAACTTTCTAAGTAAATAAAGTCGAGAGTAGTTGTCAATATGTTCATTGTAGTTGAAATTTTTATCTACAGTAATTCCTAAAAATATTGTGCTATTTACTTGCTCAATCTGCATATCTTCATACTCTATTTTACATTTATTTTCTTGATCTGAGTTGAAATAGAATACATATTGTTTTATCAACATTGAGTTTGAGCTGTGCAGCTTTCAGGCAGTCAGATATTTTTAGGAGACGTGACATTGCTTTAATTCCAAGTTGATTTAAGTCTTGGTTCGGGCATACAAACGATGTATCATCTGCATAAGAAATAAGCTTACAATCTGGAGACAGAGGCATATCATTTATGTATGAGGAATAGAAGAGGACCTAAAACTGAACCTTACAGCACTCCTGTTTTAACTACTTCATATTTAGATTTACATTTACTCAAGCAGTTTCCATTTTTCCAGCATATTTGAGTGCATTGCCTCTGATTTTGCAAGTACGGAGAGAAAAGATCATGCATCGTACCTCTTATGCCATATCTAGTAAGTTCCACCAATAAGAGCTTATGGGATACACTGTCAAAAGCTTTGGATAAATCTAGGAATACCCCGACAGATATTTCATTTTGCTCAATATTTCTTTGCACCTTATGTGTAAGTTCAGATACAGCTGTAACTATTGATAATCCCTTACAAAAGCCATGCTGATATTTACTTAGTACACTTACACCCTTTGATTTAAAGAAACCTATGATCCTTTTAATTATCTTTTCAAAGATAATAACAATTACAGAAGTTAATGTTATTGGTCTATAGTTTAACCTTAATTCTTCATTTCCTTTTTTAAATATTGGTCATACAGTACTTCTTTTTAGCAGATCTGGAAATGTTGCATACCTAATAAACTCTTCAATGGAAAATCCAAGTACTTTTAATAGCAAGTGTTTACAAGTTTTAAGCATTAGTGGCGTAATATCATGCCAACCAGCTGCACTGTTATTTTTTAATTGACTTATTATACTGGCAGCAATAAAGCGTTGTTAGGAAACGACATAGCCATGAATACATTGGACCTTGTACCCCTATTGTTTTTACTTTCTTCAGTGGTTTTATTCTGCATATAGAATTGTATACACTTTGGAGATCAGTAAAAACTGATACATTATCTTTTCTATTGAAGGAGTCCTTGAGTTCTTGACGGAGAAGTAAGACTTCTTGATTTGTAGAGTGGAGCTATCTGAATGGGGAAATTAAATTGTGATTCTAGAAACCAGTTTAACCTATGACTCCATTCTTTCCATCACTTTTGCTATTATGCTTATACGAGCTTGGTCTATAATTTATTTCTGATGCAGTTTTATCTTTCTTCAAGAGTGGGACAATTATTGCTTTTTGCCATTCTGCAGGCACAGCGGTGTTCCTGTATACATTGTAGAGTTTTAGTAGTTTTGCTGTTTTTCCATTATTGAATTAAGATGTGGTTCAACAGTAAATGCATTTGTAAATTGTAAGTCTTAATTCAATAAATCTGAAGTGACATTTGTTATTTTTATTTACTGATGTAGCTGCCAGTTTTCTGAATTTTAAACATAACCAGTGTTACATGATGCAACCCTTATGCAAAGAATCATTTATGTTTACTTTATGAAAAAAGCATAAACTGTCAGGAGTAAGCAATGAAGTATGCTATATTAAATTGAAGATTAGCGATACCCAAGAAAGGCTACGTTTATTCGTCATCCAAAATTTTCCAACAAAACCAAGAATATAAAACTGGCTCCGTAAAACAAGTATAGTGTTAGAAATTTATTCAATCACCCTCTAAAAAAATCTCCAATTAACAGATTCCTGATAATTTAATACCTTAAGACTGCCATAAGATATATATATGGCAAAACAAAAATTTGGAAACCAGAATGAAAGAACACGTCGGAAACGGAGAGAGACAAATCAGCTATAGCTCACCCCTTTTGGTCTTGCAATCAGAATATTAACCTAAATATCACTTAAAACCGGCAAAAAATTATTGGGAGTTAATATGGGAAAATATTTACATTATTAAGGAAATAGATCGGCTGATGAATTTTGACACACCAATCAGACATTGATCTTAGACTAGCCAATAGGAAGAACAGCAGACCAGGCAACTAGAGAAGGGCGAGACAGCTACCTGACTTTCACCAGTCAACAGCTGAATGATTGTGAGAACCCTCTCCAAAACTAGTCCTGCGATTAACTTTAGTACAAGTTGGAGCAAAATGTATTTAGAGATACACATTTTAATTTATTAATGTGCATACTTCAAATTTAAAAATTTTGAAAGTACTGGTGCTATAAAGTGGTGTAATAAACTCGGACAAATTGTCTTTGCATCCTTGATTTTCCCAAGTTGTACGAATCACAAAAACGTTTAGGCTTTACAAATTACATTACTAGTTAAATCATTGCAGAGTTTAATTACCTCATGCACACTGGGAAGACTTTCAGACCTACTTCATCACCATCAGTCAGTGTGGATGACTGGTTTAGGCAGTGATCTTAATTGCAAGATCGTGGGTTCAAACCTGGCCCAGACTGACTTTTTAACCCAGGATCACTCGCATTAGATAAACACATAATGAAAAAAACTAAGATTTAGGGCAATATATTAAAATACCCATAGCACTATCAAAGCCTCAATCACTCTAAATACCATTCAAATGGAATTTCGTATAGAGATAAATACAAAGCAAACCATGCTTGGAGCAGTATTATAAACAATGTACTACTTAGATTTTTTTGTAATAAGACCTGTATGAAATTTTCTTCATGGAATCAGTTCATCGGTACTCATTGAACTTACTATGATGCTTGTGAAAACACATTATGAAACAAATGGGCATTCCAAGGTTCTTTATCTATGGGAAATAATACAAACTGTCGCTGGTATTCGTGAATCACCAACAACCAAGCGCAAATTTCAACCAGAGATTTCCCACTTTGTGATTAACAATATTTTCATTTTAGATTAATTCCATTTAATTTGTTATTGTAACATTCCCCATGTATCATTTTGTTTCACTGCGCCAAATGTATTATGTAATATCTTTCTTTCGAAAACCACCATTTTGTTTCGTTAAGGATCCAGGTTTCACACATCTTACAATAGGTTGATGATGGATTTGTATAATCTTATTTTTGCTGACTGATATCAACTTACTCCTAAATAGAAATTTGTTAGCATAGAATGCTCTATTACCTAGAGCAATTCCTTTATGTACCTTGGGGTCTATAATCAATGACAAAGAATGAAATTAAATATATAATAATAGAATACAAAATTAGGAGTGGATTCTTTTGGTCTTTCCTTCTTTGCAGTGCACTTTAAATGTTTAGTTTTATCTATATCATCAGGCCATATTGCCTAGACATTTCTACCAGTTTTTTTAATGTTTCAATCATGATAGCTTTACTTGAAGTTAAGATCCAAAGAATGTTTGCCATATGCTAACAATGTTTTATTTCCTCTAACATTGTGAGATTGAGTCAGTTATGCTAAACAAGGTGGCAGAAAGAGGATCCTCTTGTTTAACTCCTATTTCAGCTTTAAAACTATCAGTTTGTTATCAATTTTAACTTTTGCAGTTGTTAAGGTCCGTTCTATCGGTCAAAATTACTGAATGTCTTCTCCAATATAAAGTTCCCAGGAAACTAATTTATTTCTTTGTACTATGCCAAAAGCATGTGTATAATCTATAAAAAGATTAAAGAGGTCAATAGGTTGACAACACTTCTAATTATAAATAGTTGATTGTTGATCTATTCGGGCAAAAACTCATCTGAAAGTCTCCAAAATTGTTAATTTTGGGAAGTATTATTCAAGAGACAAAGATTTTATAACATTCAGTAATGTTATTGGTGTATAATTGGCACAGTTTGGCTTATTGCCCTATTTACTATCTCTACTGCATTTAGTTGAAGTATTGTATTCCACCCAAAAATTTTATGTAGAAATTTTACCAGAAATGTTTTGAGGCCCTCTGAATACCAGAAAGCATTTTTAGAAAAAGGTCTGTCTAGCCTTTTCATTTGAGTTATGCTGTCCAAACAAATATCAACTTTGGTTTTTATCAATGTCTTAAGTATGAGACACGAAGATTTTGAACAAAATTGCTCCTCCATAAACTACCCCTTCCATGGAACATTTTTTGAAAATTGATTTGCTTGAAAATTGCTAACAATTTTGATTAAAATTGCCATATCTGAGATATTTTTAAGACAAATGAAATGTACATCTTGAATTTTCTGGCTGTAGTCCATGTAGCCCTTTTACTTTGGAGGACTTTTGCATAACTGGTAAACCGTAAGAGATAGACCAAACCTTACTATACCAAAAAAAATGTAGATATTGCTAAAATACACAATTTATATCTAAATTTTTTGTAGAGCGAGCCATTTCAGAAATATTCCTGGTTATTTGCAAGCTTTGGAGAACTTCTGTCAAATGGAACATAACATATATAAAATGAATAGTGAAGTGTGCAAAGAGAATGGAATCTCAAAGGTTTATAAGACTAGACTTTCGCACAAAGCCTACTGTATTCCCACATTCCCCTTGCACCTACAAGGAAATAAACATTTGCAGAAATTCTTATTGCTCATCTCAACACGAAGAGTAAGAATAAGAGTTTGTAAGAATTAGTACAAGAATAGAGTCATGTAGCAGATTTTTATAAATAGGGATTATTGTCCCTTCATTCCATTGATGGGGAAGCTGTTCATTATTTCACATTTTCAATATAACGTATATTTTAATGTTCTTCCACTGGACTTGATTAATTCAGATGTTACATTATCTGGACCTGCCACTTCAGACTTTAATTTGTCAATTACATGATTGACTTTATTGAACATAGGTATGAGCACTTCTTGGTCACTAAGATCAGTTACTTCAATATTTGCTGTATTAACATTTTCTAACAGTGAAGGTTTTCATAATTCCGTAAACAATTCTTTCCAGCTGGCTAAAACTATCAAGTTGAGTGACTATATTTCCATCTGCATCCCTACACATAGGAGGGATAGAAGATTGAAGGTTATTAAGTCTTCACCTCATTGAAAAATTGAGTTTCTTTTATTTTCTATACCTATTGATTATTTTGTCGTTCAAGTATTTTCTTTTTGTAATTACATATCCGGTTTGCTACCATTTTTTCTTTATATGCTTCCAGGTTAGCTCTTGTGTTAACTTTTAACATTTTACTATGTAATTATTATTTATTTATGCCAACAAAACTTACTGTTGGTGTTTTTAAACACACAAGCCATGTGTGGTTAGAGCATCCGCCCAGTAAGCGGAAGGTCTGTGGTTCAAATCCCAGTTGTGGCATTGAATTTTTAAGTTCCAGTTCTACCTCTCAAATTTTACTAAGTGCCTTATTTTTTTCTTTTATGGCTTGTTTGCAATCTTCATCTTGCCATTCGTTTGTCATTCTATCTTGCACTTTGATTACTTCAGTAGCCAAGTTTAAAATTATTTAACATTTTCCTATTCTTCACTTGCTGAATTACTCAAGGGTATCTTAAGTTAAAGCAATACATAAGAAGTGTGTGATAAATTAATGGTTGTTTTGAATATTACTGACATTCCATTTAACTGGTTTATTTGGATATCTTTATATATATATCCTTGGGAGTTTGATTTGGACCATTTGTAGTAAGTGCTATAATGCATCAATGTTCAGGTCTCTCATTGACCTTGTATCTCATTAGATCTCAATTCCTCTTATTTATTAGGATATGTTCAGTTTGATGCAAATTATTCTGACTTGGTGACCTCCAGGTACCTTTCTGAATTTGCTTATGTTCATATTGTGTAGGTACTCTTGATTACATAATTTACATAACAATTCACATAATGTGATTTGTTTTGTTATGTAGCAAGTGTTTGCCTGTTACATCCTTATATGCATATTCTAGTCCAACTTGCAATAATGTTGGGGATTTTAATGTGCATCACTCCTTGGCATTTTTTCCATCACATTCTCTAGATTATCATAACATTCCTTTATAGAAATATCTTTTTCTTCAGTTGGCACATATGTTTATTAAGGCTATATTATTATGTTGTCCTCTAGGTCTTAATTCAGAGATTCTTTCATTATGCAGTGCAAAATTATATTCTTTTGGACATCCATTTTACATAAAATGGCCAGTTCCTGTTCGGCCTAATTGTGTTTTGCATCCACTATAATAGAAGGTGGAGTCTTTTCTGAATCACAACGTTCCCACTTCATCTAGTTTCTTGAATTGCGAGAATTTATGTTGGTCAATCTTAATCTCCTGAGCTGATTCTTGAAGTTTACCCACTTAACATGGAATATGAACGAACTTTTCATCGGTACTACACCGTTTGTCTTGCTTAGGTCAACATTGGTTTTTCAGTCCGGCTTTAAATCGAGATTTTTGAGCAATAAAATGTTTACGGTATTAGGGTGCTACCCTAAAGACCAAGACCCATTACCTTGTAGATGATTTGAGCATTCCTTCCGAGGTCCAAAAGAAGGAAGTGGAAACTTCAGCCAGTGCTTGACTGAGAAATGTTTGTCGTTGCCAGTTTTAACTAATCTCTTCATCGATGAGCAGATCCCTTTTCATGGAACCATAACATTTTTTTACATACTGTCAATCAAAACCTGTAGGTTTGAAGAATTTTGTTCTGGCTACTCCAGAAGGATTTATGTTGGACCATGTCTACCAAAGTGCTAATATTCAGATCTAGGAATAGGTGGTTCTGTTGAAGAAACTTAGAATGTCACCATTTTGAACCTATCTTTTGTGTTTTGATACATCAATTCCACTATTGGCAATTTGCTAGAAAGAAAACTATACATTGTAAGGAATGCAATTTCCTAAAATGGTTCCGACAGCAAAGTCTGAGCTTGTCACACACAAAAAATTGTTGAAAAGGGGAAGAGGATCCTTCGAGGAGCTTCTCCAAGAAGATTTAAAAGGTACCTATTCTGAAATGAATGGAAAACTGTCCAGTTCTGATACTTGTGCATCTTCTAGTGCCTTTCCTACAAACATGGTTAGAAGATTGGGGAGGGGAGCTTCACTTCTAGTTATTACTTGTCTAAGTCAATTTCAGCTTACAATACGTGGGGTGGATTTGTGTGACTGAATAATCACACACTATCAGTGTCTCCACTCAAACCAAAAGTGGCCTGTAGGGGTCTTTTCATTTTATTGATTTAGCAATAGTAAATTCATGGACTGAATACAAAATTAACCAGAATGTTTGGGAACAAGTAGAACATCTATCATGGATCTTTTGGACTTCAAAATATATACTATATTGGTGAATCTCCTAAATTCTTCTGCTACAGCCAACAGAAAGCAAATATTCTTCCAACTGAAGACGACAATTCTATGCCAAAACCACAGAAAAGGTCAAAGACAGTTCTCGTTCCAAATCGAGGTGTAAGGAGAACTAAAAGCAAACATCTGGCTCTCTGTGCAATAAGTGATAAGAATAAATGGATGAGGTGTTGAAACAACAAGTGTAACTCAAAAACAAGATTGAAATGCTCAGAATACAATTATTTCTTTGCATCACAAATGATGTTTTGACGAGTTTCATAAGTGATTTTGAAAGTATTTGGTAAAGCTACTATGTTTATTTCCTTAGCACTATTCAATTAATATACTTGTTAACTAAGCAAAGATTGTATTCAATTACTTTGTACTTGCTAAATATTTATTAAAAATAGCAGAAGCTCCAAATCAAATTTTAATGTTGGGTCCCAATGTCAAGCTGGTGGATGTTACAGAAACCCATTAAATATCAATGGAGGAGAAATAAGAAAATTTAATGTTCTTTGTGCTACTGCAAGATACTATCCGAGAAAACTTCATTAATACTATTGAAAATACTTCCTCGGGACTGAGAATAAATTAGTCTAATCATTTTACACTTTATATTTTGTCACTGAATTTGTCTTACATTGTAAGAGTACAGCCTTCTTTATAAAGGGAAGCTTTCAATTTAATTAAATTGAAGGAATTCTTACTTTAATCAAGAAACAAGATGTATCCCCTTAAGTGGTTAATGGTTTCAGTATAAATGTGGCTTAATGAACTTAAATGCTTTTGTGCATGATAGCGTAGTGTAATTTAGGCATTTATGAAAATGAGCTTTAAAAACCTTGCTCCGTTTCCCTGGGGTTCTCCGACTTAGTAGCAGTGGTATATACTGTGAGATATCGAAGTTATCATTGAAGCGCAAATCAAAACTGAACTAGAAATCCTTCACTTGCAATACTAGCCAGTTTCTCCTCATTAAGAATTAGCACATAGGATGGAATCATTCTCTACCATTGAACAGAGGGAAGAATACGGCTTTGGATGCTTGCTACCGCAAGCTTTTACTGCGATACGGCAAAGAGGGATGAGATCAGCCAGGAAATAAGCCCAGTGAGGCTTTGAAATCCCATGTCACTATACTGACCCAAGAGTCTCCGAAGTGTCCTGTGAACATGATTGGCATGCGTCAAATTATTGCGACGTCAGGGGACTTATGACTTTGCTTCCCAGAGATAGACAGGACAAGCAGAACTACCAACATAGTCTTCAATTCGAGCAACAAGCGAGGACATGTCCTCTGTGAAGGCGAGCAAAATGTGGTGAGGCATCTCCAGTCAAATGCAGCTGGCACTATTGCCAGAAAGAAGCTTACGCAAAAATACAGCAACTTTCTTCTCAGCATAGTTGGCAAGTTATAACCTTTTAATGGTTAACTTACCTATATGTAATTCAATATGAGATAATGTTAAAGAATTTTGGTAAAGAAGTGATCACTGCTATAACCTAGGTACGTTGCAACTCAGGGATGGGAAATTGCCTTACTAGGAACCAGTGGAAACAAATTGTCACATGTTAAAAATTTGTATTATTAGAAGAATAGTTGTGGGACATTTGTAAAGCAAGAAGCACATCAAGAAATATTCAAGTTATGTAATACCCCCAGTGTTAAATTTAAAATAAACTAGCATTAATAGGTTCCTGCTGTATTAATTTACTCCTTATTACACCCAGTAACCTTAAATGATGGTGTACTTGAGGCCCAAGAAAATTAGTTTCGATCCACTCTTCCCTTCCTTAGCTAGAACTACAATAAGTATATTTAGCTTTTTGCACAGCTTCCAAACTTATTTAGGGAAAGGAAATAACAGCACAATTGTGAGCAGAAGGAAAAAAACTTGGAAGTGCTAAGATTAAGATTTTTAAAAAAACTTGCTGAAGACTTTCAGTATAGCCCTTATTATTCTTAAAGAAATTTAGTTTTATGTTTTCAAAGGATCACTAATAGAACAGAATCTCCATATTATATACTGCTGTTGGTGACGCGGGTTGGTTAAACGTCGAGTTTCTGTACCCAAGGTTTTCATCTTGCCATAGTGCGCACAGTCACTAGCATTTTAATAAATGTGATACTGTCTAAATACGACAGGTTCAGGTGGTACACTTCCTGATATTAAACGAAGTGCACATAACTGGCAAACAGGTGACAACTATAGTAGTAGTAGTAGAGTGCAATTACAAACCCTAGTAACCAAGCCTCTAAAGAAATTTAAGAAAACGCTTCAACTATTCAGGGAACACTCAGAAAACAGCACTGCTTAAAAGCAGAAATTTTAGAAAAGTGTATGAGGGGAAAAAATAGAATGTTGAACTTCAATTGAACAATGAAATGAAGAAAACGAAAATCTTGTGAAACTGATCTCGGTTGTGAAGTCTATCATACTGTGCTGTCGCCAGAACATTCCACTTCGAGGGCACAGAGATGGTGGTGCCATAGATTTAGAGCATGAATTCGAAGGTGAAAATAAGGGGAATTTTAAGGAGCTTCTTAAGTTTCATGTCGAAGGCGATTAAATATTATGCAGCCATCTTGTAAATGCGCTTAAAAAAATTCTACTCTAACAAGCAAAACCACCCAAAATGATTTGATAAATTGCTGTGCTACTATAATTGAAAAAAAGATTAGAGGATGTTAACGATGGGGATATATTTTTCTATTCTAGTTGATGAAACTACAGACATCACTGCAAATGAGCAGTTAACATTATGCGTGCGCTTTGTTTATCTGGTTGTGTGAGGGAAGAATTCATAACATTTGTTGTAACGCACGACTTAAGTGGTGAAGTTAACACTGGATGAAATGCGAGACTTGGGGTTAGACATTTCGAACCTTCGTGGACAAGGCTACGATGGTAGTGCAAATTTTTCAGGACAGTTTCGTGGTGTTCAATCCCGAATTTTAGCCGCTCAACCTCTCGTTTTCATACGCATTGTGTCGCGCATTGCCATCGCTTTCTAAAGCTTGTTCTGTCACTTCAATTAGACAAGCCCAAGACAATTGGCAAAATTATTGCTAATTTTGTTGGGGAATATAAGCGGTCCTCACTCTTGAAACAAAAATTTAGTGAAGTGTGCTCTCAGCATAAGAAAACTAAATTGGTATCGCTGTGTGAAACTAGGGGGATAGAACGGCATGATGCTGTTTTACAGTTTATTACAGGGAAAATTTCCTTAGTGTCATTCCTAGAAGAGGAATAATAAAATTGCACACATTTTGCTCAACTCAATTCTAAAGTTTGAGTTCATAATTTCGCTAGTTAACGTAGCTGAAATATTGGGAATGACTACCTCTTTCTCGGCAGCTCCAAAATCCAGCTCTTGATCTAATTCAGGGTTACGGAATTATTCAAACAAAGATACACTAAAATTGTGTTATGATAACCAAACCTTTCATTCTGTTTTGACAACGCTATCACAGTAGCTAAAAATGCTGAAGTTAGTGTTCCTCAAATAGCACCCAGGCAAGCTCATCGACTTAACATTCCTACAGCTCCTCCTAAAGATCATTATCGCATTAATGTTTTCCTTCCATTCTTGGATTACCCATTCAATGAACTATCCACTATATTCTCATGGGAAACCCCCGTACATCCTTCAACTTCAGAGCTTGATTCCTGGTTTCCAAAGTGATCTTACCTCCAATATTGACGATATAGTAAAAGCTGCAGGCATTTACGAACAAGACTTGTCTGGCACCATTACAGAGCTTCAAGGGGAATTAAACATATGCTGTAACTTTTGGAAAACTCAGTAGCAGTTTTTGGTTTATTTTGTTGAAACACTTATTCACACCAGAAATAACTTCTATCCTAACATCAAGTAACTTAACCATCATGTGAGTCATACCCACAACATGCACAGCCGAACGATCATTTTCTACTTTAAGGCGTGTGAAGACTTATCTAGGCGACTCCGCCGGAGGAGGTAGTTAGCCTTTTCGCAAAAAACATCCCAGGAGACTGCAGTTTCATTGACATGTCAGTTATAACACAACATCCTATTTTTTTTTTCGTAGTGGAGTAAATCATAAAATCCAATTAACTAATCACTAAGTGCACCAGTCCCACTCTCTGGAATTTCAAGCGATTTTTCTTAAGTTGTATTCATAATAGGAGTATTTTGTAAATATCTGATCGGTGGTCCTGCAGCGGTTACAGTCTTCTTCATAGACAGGTGGTAGCTAGTAGTTTAAACATTATTTCTTTCAGTTTAATATTTAGCTAGCCATGTTTTAGCATGAATTTAATTATTCTGAAGTGGTAGTGGACCGGAACCACCCGCCCCTCTCGACCCCCCCCCCCCCCCATCGAATATTTCTAGATTCGCGCCTGAACAGATCAACAGTGAAAAACTTCGGATTTGAAGAAGTCAAACTATGAATTGCTAATGAAGACGAAGAAAGGACTAGAAAGTGAAACCCATTCTTCATACTTAAGGATTTTCTGTGAAGTCTGGACACGTATAATAACTCAAACTAAATTAAGATTTGAATCGCAGAGTTGAATGGTATAACCCACTCGTCCACGGCACGGCCATGGTAGACCTAGTGTTAGCGCAATGCTCACTGCAGTTTTGTGTAATGTTGGCCATATTGAACACAATTCTTGGGAACTGCGATAAGCTGCGTCCGTAGGTTGACGCACACTCGCCCGTCACGAACAGAACGTAACGTGAACTTGTAGCTGTCCGTCTACCACGGAAGAGTAAATGCTCACTGCTCGGAATATTCCATTCGGAAAATGTACTTGGTCAACAAATATGGCTTGATAGAACAAAAGCCGCAGATTTTCGGACGGGGAGCTTGTAATAATGGTGTTTTAGCAATTTAAAAGAAAAAATCGTGTTACAGTCATGACTTTCTTCTGCTCTTGTGCTAACTATTCCTACAACACATTCCTCTATCTTGATCCCAGTCGAGATAAACATTTGCAGAAATAATTGAGACACGCCTGCTAATAGATCCGTAGAAAAGGAATTTTAAATATGAATGATGAAGCATAAAAAAATTGCTATACTTCATTAATTATTTTACATCATACAATGTACCAATTATAAAATTTGGAAATAGGACGGCTGACCATTTTATAATTAATTTAGTGTAGCATACACACGACTATGTAAAATGTAAAATCACCCATAACTTATTAACCAATATATTCTAAAAGCAATTTGATCCGACGTTTTAAACTGCAATTAAGACTACATTTAGTGATCACGTCATAAATACCAAAAAGTAGACCAATCACTAATTTGAGATTTTGCATTTCTCTTAAAGAATGCAAGGCTCAATGTTTTTCCCCTCATCAATCTCCTTAATTTGGTCAAGATTTTTTTTTTTTTTTTTTTTTTTTTTTCAAATCTGATTGTAGGGTCAATATTGATCCCTTATTTTGTTGCCTGTGAATGTCAATTACGTCTTTTTTCACAAAAAGGTTATACCCATTTTCGAAACCATCGCAATGTATAGGTTTCAATGAATCTTAATTATTTCTGGATACAAAATTAGTTTTACCAACGTTTCCACAAACTAGCGAACAAGAAATATGTATACATGTCAGTAATATGTATGATTACTGATTACTCTTAGTATTGAGAAAATCAATGCCTTGTCACGGCCTACATCAGGCTTTGAGCCATAGAACGGAATTTCAAAACCAGCCTTAAAAAGATGACTCTCTGCACAGTTAAGATATACAGTGGATTCAGTCCGCCATTTGAGGAAGGTACTGGAAAGCTCGCACATATAACAAGAAATGTCTCCTAAATGGTTCACTGTTAAAAGAAAGTGTGTGGTTTAGCAAGATCTACTTTTTTGTACAGTAAAATTTGGTTTATTTCTTACGGTTTACCAGGTGTACAAAAGTCAGAGTAAACTTGAATACACAGGCTATAGTCAGAAAATGCAACATATACTTCATTTGCCATAAAAATCTCAAAAACCGTTAGCCATTTTCGAGAAATTAAATTTTGAAAAATTTGTTACATGTAATGGGTAGTTTGGGGAACAAGCTTTTTAAAATCTTCGCGTCGCATTCTTAAAATATGTTAAACCTAAATACTAACTTTGGTTTTTAACCCACCATTCTTATACTGTTCACAGGCACGTGAACCGTTTTCTAAAAAGTTTTTTTTTTTTTTTTTTTTTTTTTTTTTTAATTCAGGGGGCCTCAAAACATTTCCGGTGAAATCTCGACATCGAATTTTTGGGTGGAACAATACTTTCTCTACTACATATAGTAGAGAAGGGAATTCATAGCATAAACCATAAGAGATTAGTTTGGTGGTGTTTTTTTTTTTTTTTTTTTTTGTAAGTAGTGATAACCTCTTTGCAGACTTGCGAGAAGACGGAATATTTTTCACAGCGTAACTGATTGGCGTTTGCAGTATCACAATTATTCACAGTTTCACAGTCAAGTGATTCACCATTCATTGCCACAGGTGCCTGGGCTCCGTTTAAGAGCGTACGTGCTTATGTCTGGAGGACATCATGAGAAGCGACTGGTAGAATGAGGACGCAAACACGGATGGCGGTAATGCAGTGGTTTCGTTGGGAAGGACTTGTCTTGTTGATTTGGGAGTCTTTGAGGGGTCATCCTCCCCCAGTGGGAGGCGCCCTCAACTCTTCCGTCAGGTAAGGAATAGGCTTTTCCTTTATTCAATTTGTGCCAAGTACAAGTCTGGGGCGTTTGTATGTTTTCCTGGGGTCAAGGGTAAGGGCACTGAAGCTGTGCGGAAGGGAACTGTAGAATTTGAGAAAGGGATAGGATGTTCAGTGAAGATTGGTATAGAAAGGTCACGATGGACTTCTTGTTTAGTCTGCATCAACAGCGGTACGAAGAAAGCGGTTTTGAAGTGTCTAGACGTTTAAGGTGTGATTGGCATGCGTAGCTGAGGGCAGGGTCAAGTATCTGCTTGTACAGGAACACTTCGTTGCGGACGGACATTGCTGATTTCCTGTTGTGAAGCGGATATCTCATTGCCATCCTACGGTTGATCTTTGTTATATTCTCCATGTGGGGCTTCCAAGTTAATATATGGCCCAAGGCGACATGCTTCGCTTGTTTGGACCACTTCACTCCACGACCAGCTATTTGAACCTGAGGAAGATCATGTTGCACCAGCCTTCTAGAGAGTGTGACTGCCTGCGATTTCGCTGGTTGCGGACGGACATTGATGATTTCCTGTTGTGAAGCGGATATCTCATTGCCATCCTACGGTTGATCTTTGTTATATTCTCCATGTGGGGCTTCCAAGTTAATATATGGCCCAAGGCGACATGCTTCGCTTGTTTGGACCACTTCACTCCACGACCAGCTATTTGAATCTGAGGAAGATCATGTTGCACCAGCCTTCTAGCGAGTGTGACTGCCTGCGATTTCGCTGGTTGCGGACGGACATTGATGATTTCCTGTTGTGAAGCGGATATCTCATTGCCATCCTACGGTTGATCTTTGTTATATTCTCCATGTGGGGCTTCCAAGTTAATATATGGCCCAAGGCGACATGCTTCGCTTGTTTGGACCACTTCACTCCACGACCAGCTATTTGAACCTGAGGAAGATCATGTTGCACCATCCTTCTAGCGAGTGTGACTGCCTGCGATTTCGCTGGTTGCGGACGGACATTGATGATTTCCTGTTGTGAAGCGGATATCTCATTGCCATCCTACGGTTGATCTTTGTTATATTCTCCATGTGGGGCTTCCAAGTTAATATATGGCCCAAGGCGACATGCTTCGCTTGTTTGGACCACTTCACTCCACGACCAGCTATTTGAACCTGAGGAAGATCATGTTGCACCAGCCTTCTAGCGAGTGTGACTGCCTGCGATTTCGCTGGTTTGATGTCCAAATGCGTACCTCTGCGTACCATCAGCGTACCTCTGGAGCAGGCATGGGCAAAATCGGCTCTATTGGGCTACTCCCCTGAAACGTTTCTGCCTCACCCCTCCCCTGCACTGCTGTTCAGGTTTCGACACGCCTGATTCAGTGCCGAGTATGCCTGTTTAATGAAGAATGGTAGATATGCGGATTTCAATTTGCAAATATGAAGCGTTACAATAACGAAGACAACTTTGATCAATAAATCTGATCTTACAGGTGTTTACAATTTCAAAATGCACTTTTTGAATACTTTTGTTTGTAAGGGACGATATGATAACACTGTTTAGAGGTTTGGTTTCTTAGTTTATTTGATATGAACATCTTTCGTGTTTCAAAATATGAACATATTGAGTTTAAAACCAAAGAATTTATGTTGATGTAATAGTTTTAAAATATTTAAGGCTAAATGACAGTGGAACTTCACTGCTTCACTTATTGTGAAAGAGAAACTGTTTAGTATATTAATCATAAGGCAGCATAAGGGCATGTGGATACGAGAAAGCAATGTCGATTATGCAATTTGCCTCACCACAGTAGGTGGATGTAATCTTTTGTAAAGTGTTTATTAAACAAAGTAACAGCGTAGAAATTACTACCACGCAGGTAGAACAAACCCGTCACTGCACGTCTGTTTTCCAAACAACATTTGTCAAGAGAATGTGGGATGAGTAAGGCAAGTTCAATCGCTGCGTATCCTCTCGTACCCATGCCCTTTCTGAAACCTGCTTCGACTTTTTATGTAGTATGAACATGTAGAATATGTGCATATTTAACAATAGGTGAAATATGTACTATTACATAAAAAGTTTCTGTAACATAGGTCGTGAGGCAAGACGAGAAGAACTCCAGTTGCGTGGTTCAGCTCAGCACCTGAAAGACTGATGGGGAAGTTGCACAAGCCCCAACGTCTCCGTCCACGAACAAGTGGAGTTCATTAGCATAACTTTAGTGTATATTGTTAATTACGTGTAAAAAATAGCATTACAACGAACAAAATGATTTGGCTATAACTATGGCTATGTGCCAACAATTACTTTTATGTGTACTGCAATTGTTTCAGCTGCACGCTGTTCTGGTAACGTTTGCTCATTCGCGGCAAGCTCGCCCGCCTTTCCTCCCTCTCGCAACTGTTGCGGAGAGGGAGGGGAGAGGAGGAAACTAGCTTCACCTATGCGCAAGATCTGTTCACGTCTCGCCTCACGGCCTATACTAATCTAATGTACACATGAATTATGTATGAATATGCTGTATTACTTTAATATTCCTATTTTATTCATTATATTTTGGAAAAATGTAGTGTGATACGTTAATTGCTTAGTTAAAAATGTCCATTTTATAGCAAACTTAAATTCTATGAGGATTCACAAGTTTAATTTTGATAATCACTGTTTAAACTACCTGTCCACTAAATATTAGCTCCCTCAACAACTAAACATAGAACTTGGTTAACAAGTGGACGAGATGCACGGATAATTCGCAAACTGGGTAATCTGCACACGAATTATTAGGAATTTACTATATTTCAATTGAAAAGACTTTCTTACAGTAAGAGGCAGAAAGTCGTTTTACATAAACAAGGTAAACAATGTAAAAAAGCCACTATTCTCAAATATGTGAAATATAGAACAGTAACATTCATACGAGTCATGGTTATTTGTTATATATGGTCAAAGAAAAAGGATATTTACATAGAATATCCTAGCTCTAGTGATGAGCAGTGCGCTGAGGGAGCTAGTGCATGCGCTATCTAACGAGGTTTACGAAAGCCATCTTACACCGGTGGAACTTCCGCGAGGGTCGTGTCCCAGGCGTCCTTCTCGGAAAGATCGGAAGGAAAATGCCAGTGTGCCTTTGAATATTTAATAACACGAATACGACCCCTGCGGAAATTTTCTGCTTCCGCTCGCGACGGCTGTGTGCGTCATCCATTACCAAGGTAGCGGGGGGTGCTTTGTGCCCACCTTCTGTAATTTTTAAAACTGTATCTTAATTGCACGACTTGCATAAAAATATTGACAATTACTTTCTACTATCTCATTGGTCTTTTTGAGAAACAATGAAATGTCAAGGTGGTCATAAAGCACTGCCCCGTCGGTATGTAATTCATGCAAACCGGAAATGTTTTGAGGTCCATTAATAAAAAAAGTTTTAAAAAGGTGTGGTGTGTGTGTCTGGACACCGTAACTTAAAAAAAAAAAGTCTTAAAATATTAAATTTAAATACCAGCTTTGGTTTTTAAGGATGCGACGGGAACATTGAAAAAAATTCCTCTGATTTTCTGAAGAACGGCTAACGGTTTTGATTAAAATGCATAGTGTAGGACACTTATTGCGAATTAAATCTATATTTTGAATTCTCTGGCTATAGTCTATGTTATGCTATGAATGTAGATCTTTTTTTTTTTTTTTTTTTTTTTTTTTTTGATGGAGGAACCATTTCTTTTTTCTTTTTTTTTTTCCAGTACACTTTCCTCAAATGGAAGGTCAGCATTCAATTAGTTATAGGTCTGGTCATGCAAATAAAATGGGATTTCAAAGCTTTAAGTTTAGAAGGTTCGACTATTACTCAAAGCCTACTGTATTCCTATATTCCCTTGTACCTACAAGAACAAATGTTATCTCGACTAATACGAAGATAAGGAATAAGTTCGTAACAGTTGGTTTAAGTAGAGAAAGTCATGCGAGTGCAACATTTTCTTATTAACCCCAGTAGAATACAGTCGCGTGGGGCCTAGTTGACCCTCGCTATATTTTGTGCCTATATGCTTGCATTTATTATTTTTAAATTCTAGTTCATTCCCATGAATATCTTCATGGGACTTAAATATATACATGCTTTTTTTTATTAGTATTATCTTACTAGATTTATCAAAGATAAATGAAACGTAGTATGAATACAGTATTATAATTTGTACTACACTACATGGAAATATAAATTGCTATCTTCAGGTACACAATTTCATTTGAAATGTGTCAATATTTAACAAGCATGTGATGTTATCTACAAAAATACATGATATGACAGAATGGTTTTATCCTCTACGATCAGTTTCTGTATCAAGGATCTCGTTTTCAGTTTATCTTCAGAATTGGAATCATCTGATTCATATAAATTGTCGTCACACGTGTAAGGTAGATGATGCACTTCTTCCAAATACATTGGATTTTGTAGATCATACCCCTGTTTGTGAGAAGTAGTAACATACTCCTTGCAATGTAACTAACGAGCAAAAGCACGTGTCGGTAATATGTAATGAGAGCAGGCGCACAGTGTTTTGTTCACCTCTGCGGCACTAACTACCAATTATTCATTCTTGGAGCTAAAGAAATGAACAACGTTGTCGCCCCACCAAACAGTCGAGTAAGGTATATTAGATGTCCTATTCAGGCGATTACATAGGTGCGTTCGTTCGGAAACAAAACTAGGGGGTCTTCCAGGCCCTTAGCAACCAGCGGAAAATTAGGTAATACATTAGCACAATTCTATAATACGGGAAACCCAGTTAAAACAGCAGGATCGAAACCCGTAGCAAATTGTTGCATTTATCCACTTGGCTAATCCACGCTATGCACAGTTTACGTCAGAACTGTGAAATTTCAATGCTAAAACTCGGGCCGGATCTGAACTTCTGTTTGCCTGCAACATGCACGTTCTATGCCGTAACTCCTTTTTACTTTACCGACTTTGTGCTCAGTAGAGCAAGTATTGTATTCGAAAACTGTCAAAAATCAAATTTGGTAACCAAGTTTAATGTCTTTCAAGGATGCGACACGAGTTTGAAAAAATCCCCGCACCGTAAACTACCCTTTAGATGGAAAATTGTTCAAAAATTTACTTCCTCAAAAATGGCCAACTGCACCTACAAGAAGATAAGTAACGTAATTTCTGCACATGTTTATCTCAACTAACACGAAAACAGAGGAAGAATTTCTAAGAATAGTACAAGAGTAGAGAAAATTGAGCGCAGCACAGAGTTTGAGGAAAGCTATTCTTGTATCGAATGTTTCGAGTAGCGTCTTATGTGCCAAATTTGGTTCAGGTAAACAAAGCAGTCAAGCCCAGCTTCCAGCCGGGCTACTGGGTCACGGCCATTACCGATTGCGATGAAATTTGTCTTTCGTTGCTCGAATTCCGATTTCCGTTTTGTGACGTGTTGAAGTTTGCGAGCTGTAATTTCAAAACCAGTAAAGATTTCGACAAAAGTAAACTCATTACTTGCAAGGCACAAACAATACTTCTGACGCAAACTTGCGAACTATTTTAAAATAAAGAAATGAGCTTTTCAAACAAAACCCCAAGGTTGCGTAAGAACACGAAACCCTGAATTAAAGTCTATGCTGACCAACCAAACAACTGAGTGACTTAAGGATACCCACCTGTGTAAAAAGGCTAAAAATTTCAAAAATTACCAAAAATGGATTTTTGTTTTATCAAATAGTATAAATCATCTGCTTTGTTTTGATATGCTTTTTATAGCCTTACGATCTTTTTAACTATGTCACGTGGCCGCCTAACTGATTGCTTGTAAGTGGTCGTGTCCATTAAATCCATACAGTTCCATTATCCTTGCTATGACTTCAAACTTAGTTTTTCCATGTTTTTATTTTTAGCACTATTTGCTCTTTAAAATGCTCCACACGATGAAATTTTCAGTACTTATGCATGAAATTTGGTGTACCTGCTTAGAAATAACATTAAAAAGAAATGAGATAATTTTCTCATAATGTAAATAACTGCTCAGTAATTAAATATTAAAGTTTACATTTCGAAATTTAAATGAAAAAAATAATGAATTTAAATTTTAAAATTTATTTTTATCCAAACTAATAAGATTAAGAAATTCTCATCAATTTGCTAACATTCTATTACAGGACATAACTGAAAATTATCAAGTTTTTCAAATCAAAATTGCATCATGGGGAACCATTTACACAAATATTTTTAAAAAATATAAAATATGTTAGCAACTAATCTGATTAAATGTATGAAATTTAGCACAGTTACTCCCCACTATACAGTGATTGTTGTGTTAAAATTTAAAATCAATCGAATGAAAACCGTAGATTTTCAAAATTTCACAGATGGGTATCCTTAAGGTTGGTTACAAAAACTAGGGTGATTGTGAGACCGATGTTGGCAGCAAATAACTTCTTTGTTGTGCACTAACACCGTCGGCGCATGCGCGATAAGCCTATGTGCACCTGGATTTTACTAGTACTTCAAACGAAGTTCTGTATTTCTGACTGTTTATAGGACATTTGAAGTTATTTTTTGCATGTTTGGATGATGTGGTTTCGTACAAATACTTTCTTCAGCAAAATAAAGAATTTGAACCAATATATTGTGCAAGATGATTGTCTCGTTTTTTATTTTTGCAAATCCAATGAAAACCAATAGCTCTCCTAGTTAGAGAAATTAGCACAAATACAAAGAATTAACATAGTTCCCACAATACTCCCTTTTCCAGTGAATACTTCACCATACAACATTTTAAAATTTAAACTTAGAGTAGGTAGCACAAATTAATCTGGTGTATCAGAAATAAGCTAGGACAGAATACTAAACCAAATGCCCACTGAGTCTTGTGCAAAAATCAACACGAACACAATCTCCACGTAGGTCCAACTGGTTTTGCAATGCGTAATATCTGTGAAGACTGCCACCCCACCATGGGTACTTCTCGCAAAGAGAAATTTAAACTTCAGCATAATAGGTGCATCATCTTACAGTGTAAATCTGAAGCTATGGCAATCCGACTATACGATTGTAACTTCATTGTGGTGTCTTTACTGTATCCCAAACAAATATCCATCTAGAAACGTTAGTTACCAAACTAATAATTTTAAGTGTTCTATTGCAGTGGCTGGCAATTTCAATATAAATATTAGACTTGCCTCGATATTCGAGCTCTTAAACATGCCGGGATCCCACATTGTGTTCATAATAAGTCCACTAGAAATGCATCATGTCTTAAATTTACACAACTTTTACAAGTGCTCTTTTCTAGAGTAAAATACAATATCTGATCACTTCGGGGTTACCAAAGTGCAAGTACTTTATTCAGCAAAATAAAGAATGTTGGCAGATGTGAAAATCGTCTGCTAGTGACTGCTAGCCCATGCAGCGCAATCTAGTGGTGATTCTGACTGTCGGCGCATGCGCAGTAAGTGCCTTTGGACAGATTTTGTACGGAATGTGCTGCGGGACACTTTGTAAAGATAACCCAAGAATTTGAATCAATATATTGTGCAAGATATTTTCTCGATTTCTTTCTTTTCCCCAAAACTAATTAAAGCAATTGCTCTCCTAGTCACTCAGACATTAACACAAATATGAAGAAAGTAACATTGTTCCTAAAGTGCTTTTCTATAGCATGCAATATCCCAACTGATGTAACTTGCATGATTAATGTGCCTTTGAATGTTTGCATCAAATTTGTAACGTGAAATATCCCAACTGATGTCAACCTGAAAGAAATGTTTGCGGAACTTAAAGCAAAGAAGAGCAAGCTTTTGTGTTGCGACATATTCATCCTCATTCCTTAAAATCACATCTCTCCTTGGGATAAGTGAACACGCAAATATTTTCCAGATGTGCTAGTCGCGATCCAAAAAGAAGCAAATTCTAATTTATACAGGATAGCCGGGAACGAACTACCAAAATATAATCATAACCAGAGACCGGAAGTTTAGGCATTATAGATCAAAATAGGCAGGCAAAAAGGCATAATTAGGCAAAATAGACCTGAGAAATGCCATAAATACTAAAACAGGTAATAAAAGGTTATTAACCCCATCTATTTAATAGATTTCACTATTGAATAACCATCATAATTTGAAGAACTTTAGCATCGTTTAAAACTTTAGTGTTTAGAATCACAAAAATGAATCTTTTTAAAAGGCCTTCGCATTGCAATGCCTTATTCGTGGCATATGACAACCAAATGCTTTTTTCAAGTTCTCTGGGGTCATGTTGGGTCTCCTGTCATAACATTTTTCATATGACAAGACAACATCGACAGTGGTTATTGGAGCAAATCTGAAACACAGCATCATTGTAGGATCCATTTTAACTGCAACAATTGTCACCTTGTAGAATTTATGAAATATTTTAGTTTATCCAGGTCACAATTTTTCGATAATGCTTTCTTACACTGTTCGCTAACATGAATTCCATTTCCTTGGCACATTGTCCAGTCTTTGCACTGCATCATCCACAATTTTCACCCACTTCCTTAAAGGTTGTCCTCTTTTCTTGAAGTGGCAGAAACCCAAACTCGGCCACAATGAAAGTTAAGTCTTTTTTACTTCCGAAGAGTTGAGAAGTTTCAGTTGAATATGTTTCATCCTCCAGTGTTCACCACCTCGGTTAAAATAGTCTGACAATTTGAGCTGCCAAGATCCATGTCCCCCATCACGTTATGATAGGTTGGGAGGCAGAGGTACATCTGGTGCAATGGATTCAAATGTCACGATTCTTGATAATGCTTTCACAAAAATCTTAATACTGGAAATTTGTGAACATCCTGAAACAAGCATCGTATCTCCGACACCTGTGAAAGCCATGTGCTGCGCAGGTCACGTGTTTGGAAATAGCACTTTTAACGCTATTGCAGCATTTTTCCATATATGGTGCAGCATTACTTATGAAAAGTAAGACGTCGCATTGGATCTCTTCAGGCCACAGCAACTTTTGAATCATTAACCTTCAAGACACTTGTAAGCAGGAATTGTTTCAGCGATTCATCTTCTCCAGAATCTAATGGTCCAATAACATTGACAATGGAACGACCCATTATATCAGTTGACTCGTCGATATAAACCCAGATCTTGTATTTCATTTTATGTTCAATGACTTTCACTGTATCATCCTAACATTCGGTTAAGTAACATTCTGGCAAACTTTACTTGTTAGGTACAGATTGGTTAGTATACATCTCCAAAAACTGATAATGTAGGATTCCGTTAATTTCCACAAAGAGATTCCGGCGCCGAGGAAAGTCTTACATAAATCGAATGTAAACTGGGATTTTCGACTTGATGCTTCAATTACTGTTGGCAGCAAAGAGATCTTCCCAGTAGCCGTGGAAACTGCATTTGTGTTTGTGCCGATATCTTGTGATACAAAATATGTTTCGTAGTTCACGGATTGCATGCGAGTATTTTACCCGTCAGTAAAAATACGTCGAATCCAGAAGTATTAACTTAGTAATTTACTGTGTAAAGGAACTAAGAATTTCGGCATCTTGTTGCTAGCTACAACGCCGCAATGAAGAAAAAGTTAGACCCGCGCTTATTGCCTTTTAAAATAAACAAGGGGTAATTCAAACGCTTTCTCTTATCTATACATTTGCGCGACAACTCATTGTTGCAAAGAAAGAACTAAATTAAGGACGCCTATGTTGTCTGCAGCTTAATCACAAAATATACATTCGAGGAAGTAACCGATTGTCACGGACTAACGGTAATTGAAATAAATGTAGTTGAAGGAAATGTTTAATAATTAATAAATTGATAAATAATGAAATAAAGGCAACAAAAAGGATTTATTTCGTAAAATAGGCATTTATATTTAAAAAGGCAACATAACTGGCATTTCGATCACAAAGGTGTAATTCGCACAGATTCACTTTCAAATTGAAGCCAGATTTGACATATTTAAAAAGACATTCTGCTTAAGTTCCGGTCTTTGGTCATTACATTTAACTCTTTCTGTATTCTGAGCTTCCCTTCTTGCAGTGTATCACCGCTAGTGATATTTACGTAACTGATATAAGTAACAAGTACATACCGTCATAGAAAGAAGAAATTCATATTAACACCTACATCTTAAAAGTAAATTTACAATTTACAAATGAAAATGAGGCGGCCACGTGATGAGGCTGCAAGACGACAGATGAACGGCAAGAGACTCCCAGGAAGAGCAAGACTTGTTCACAAAACAAACAGGAAGACAGTGGGCCACCATAGCCATAAACAGAAAGGAGTGGAAAGAACTAGAATCACAACTAAGTGACCATGTGTAGTGTGCATTATGTACGGTACCCTGTAACGCGGACTAGCTCACTGCACGAGTCTAAAAGCAGCTACCCCAACTTGTTGGAGCCCTTGTCCTCAATGGGACATACAAGCTATTTTCATGCATTCATTATTAACTTATTCCGATACACCACCACTACACAGTGGGCCAAAAGGCACTCAAATGGAACAAACATTTTCAATTTGAAACTCCGAAGTAAAATAGAAACGTTAAAGCATAGAACATATCAAATCGTTTCTTAGCTCTTTTTGGCACCTCTGAAGTGTGATTTTGTATAGGTTAGGTAATAAATGCATCGCTCAGTCGAAGTTAACGCAGAGTTGCAGTGTTTATAGCGCTGTGATTATGTAAACTGTGATACAATCAAGAATAAATGCTGCAGATGCAGAGTTCCAACTGGTTAATAAGTGTTTGACATTTTAGAGCTTGATAATGTACAATATCGAGTTAAATGCGACAGATGTTTGAGGTTACGCAAGTTTATGTTCTACTAGACGCAACTTTAACGACCCTTCACGTCGTTTTACACGCTGAACGAATAAGATACCTTACATAGGGTAACCTCAGTTTCATTTGAATCTTGTTACAGCTAGGAATGTAGAGCACATTGTCTAATGGCGCACTCTGGCTTTACGCGTGGAGACCTGACCTGTACAAGGTATTGTTGGCTATTGAAGCCAGTGTCCCACGTTCCAACTTTTTTGACCGAACTTGTTGTATCCAATGGAATTGGACACAAAAGAAACCGACAGTATGAATGTTAATCCAATACAAACAACAGTTCACGTAGCAAGCGTGAAAAATAAACAGAGGGCGTAGATATTAGTTTAGCGATAGCTATAAGTATAGGTTTGGGAAATATTTCCGCGAGTCTGTCTCAGTAGGAAGAAAAGATGTATTAGAAGTACAAGACGTTGCTGGATACGGTCATGAGCACAGGACACGGGCGGAGCTATATTGGTTCTACTAACAACGAACCGATGTCAAAGGACCCGGAATTGGCGGAGATTTATTTCTCAACCTTTTACATCATGTCAAAGGAAAAATTACATAACAGGACACAAATATGACACACACGAAAGAAATGAACAATCGTAAAGGTTTTAATCCTAGCATGGATGGACAGGAGATTTCAACTCATTTCATAACAATATGAACATACTTAACTGGATTTCTCATGAGTTACATAATAACCACCTCAGTAATTTATGTTAATGGTCACGAAAAATCGTTAATGAATCTTCCAGAAAAAATGAAACATTTTATTAAAATATCCACGAGCTGTACATACACAACGGCTGACTACATGTTGCCTGCGCAGTCCGCCACATTGTTACGTTACAGACGCTGATTGACTATTTTCAAGTTGTTGGATGAAACAGATGCAACTCAATCGCATTGTATACATACAAGTAGAATAGAAATTTTATGCAACAAAATTGTATCCAATTCTCGATGTCTCAAAATGCGCTTTTGTTGTACACAATGCTTTGGACCATGGACATTGGCAAGTAACAAGTATGTTTACAACTTTACAATTTCTAAAATACTTCCAGCCACCATAATGCAGAACATTTATCGCAATTAGGAAAGTGAAGTCATTTTGCACTAACTCCAACGTACTATAGCACAAACCCCACAGAAATGAGAACAATTTTGAACTGAACTAAAGCGACTGTTAAAGAATTTCAACATCACGTTATGTCACAATGAACCAAATACAAGTAAACCTAATACCTCAACACTCCTTGACAGAAACAACGAACTACTTTCAGGAAGTAGCATGAAACCAAACAGACGGAAAACAATCTCAGAACCAACCAGTACCGAGCTTCCATTTGCTGCTCAGGTAAGCAAAGAAGTCTGGGAAAGCTGATACAGAGAGAAGTACTTGAAACTGCACTCACCACAGCCACCAAATTGTCTCCTTTAAAACTACCCTTCCGAAAATATAAACAAAAAACAATGAACCATTACCACTTAAGGGGAGGCAATCTGGTTTGGGTCAAAAATAGTGTTTTCTGCTGCTTTTACAATTTTAACCATTATTTTATCACAATCCAGTCTTTTAACCGCTAAAAAGTTGCCAGAAGTGTCTAAAATTTAGCTGCCCAAGGACGGATTTTAATTAAAAAGCTTAGTTTTTTAAATAAAAATGTGGAAATAGTATCCGATTTAAAAAGTCTGTACGTTTAAAAAAAAAACAGATTTATGTGTGTACAAAATTTCATACTTCTAGAGTGAACAGTTTATCTAAAACTTGGAGTTAAACTTTATAAAATTAACATTGGAAGCATAGAGCATCTCGCCTAATTTTGATTGAAGTTTTTTTCGAACTTATTTTTCTGCACACATTTGTCCCATTATCTCAAGAACCACTTATTCTGGAGTAATGCAACTTATACCTCTCATTTCTGAGAGGTGCTACTGACCTTTGCTTATAACACTATCATTAAAGTCATGGATGCTAGGCCTGCTTATTAAAAAATGGGTGAAAATATATTCATGATTTTAAAAATATGAAGCAATGTAATATACTGTCTAATTATAAAGCATTGATATATGTACAAATTTCACGCTTCTAGAGAAAGTAGTTTCTCTGAAAAGTGGAGTTAAACTTCCTAAAATTAACATTGCAAGCATAGAGCTCATAACCCCCCTCTAAAGGATGTTAAATTCAGCATTAAGGATCGGAGCAAAGAATAGAAATACTGACTTATACCCAGCACATTAAGCAGGGGACGGTAAGCTCACGTGTTACCCAAACAATACATTAATATCACAGAAATAAGCTCACGAGGAATGCTAGACCATACACTGATGGTGTACTCCAAGTATGGAACCAATTCCAGTTTGTTGAACTGGGCAAGCTCAAGTTAGACATACTGATGAAAGTTACTTACCCAACGCAGAAATCTTCTGGTGTCAGTTGTTCCGCTTGGCAAAATCAGCGACCATCTTCAACAAAATTCGTAGGCTCCACCTGAACAGAAAGGACCGGATAATTGACACACGAGCATCTTGTAACCTAAAGTCAAACTACTAAGCAATTACTGCAAAAGTAACGTCTACAACAAAGTACTTTAATGCAAACATTTCACTAAAGGAAGCACTGACAGCTACATTTACACATGCCACTAAATTACCACTGTCCTTGCAAGTCTTGTAATATATCATTTTAGGTTTACAAGGTCAACATGTCCTGCCCTTATGTAATATTTTTTTGCAAAAGCATTGCTTGTTTTTTAAAATCGTGAAGTTTCTATCTAATCATTATATACTATGTTCATTCAAGTTTCTTTTTTCTGTTTTAACCATCGTTCTTAATGATATTGTCGTGCAATTGTATTAGCATTATAGTTCGTTACTTGAAATTTTTTTTAAAGAAACAAAATTAACATAGTCACTCATGACCTAAGTAAATAAAAATATCTTAGGCCTAGCCACAGATTCGTGTACGAGACGAGTGTTTTAGTGCAAGATAAATAGTAGCGCATTTGACTTGAGTATAAGCGCTTGAAACTGCACGACCTTTTGTAAAGAAATATCCCCGGTTTTACTCCTATGCTAGTGTCCATAAAATGCTAATTCGTGTATCTGGTATCAAACTCAGCAATGATATCCATTGATCAACTGTCGGACGAGACACTTAACAAGAACGTTAAACAAATCCGACAACAATTTCTCGCCATAAAACAACGATCTGCTGAACCATTTGCTGGCGTCATCAGGTGCTTTAATTTAGAGTTTACGAAAGCCGTATGAAAATCTAAGGACCCCTCTCTATGAAGAGGCACAAAGTCTGCTTTAAGTAAAAGAAATAATTTACAAGACGAAGAGGGAGCACGCATGGACAACGAACTGCAGCACTGACACTAATGTGGAGTGCGATGGTTCATAAAATGCATTACATTTATACACTGATGTTTCATAGCTGTTATGTTATTTCTACCCCTTGAGATCAATCGTTCCATAAAAACGAATGTTCATTCGTTGCCCCATTTGACTCCATGTGGCCCACTGTGCACTGATATATTACAGGTGATGTTTATATTCATGTTTACTTTCTCTACTGGTAAAGAGAAAGTATTGTATTCCACCCAAAAATTCGATGTCGAGATTTCACCGGAAAATGTTTTGAGACCCCCTGAATAAAAAAAAAGCATTTTTAGAAAAAGGTCCGTGTGTGTGTGTGTGTGTGTGTGTGTGTGTGTGTGTGTGTGTGTGTGTGTGTGTGTGTGTGCTACCATTTGCTGTCGCTTTATCAGTATTTACATCCTAGGCCATGCATCACAATTTTCCTTTACCCCACTTAACATGGCTTAGCGGACGAAAGTGAACATCTATTTTGTAGAAGTGTATAGATGGACCGGTGGGGTAGGTTTGCAGTTGAACACACTTTAAAATGCTTTTCCTTGAATATATTTATTACTGAAAGGTTCAACTAATTAAGAAACATTAACTTGATATATATTTTATAATAATGTGATGTAAAGTATGAATAAAATAGTAATGTATGAAAGAATTAAAGAACAGTATTCAATATTGGGCAAACTATAAAAAAACTTCTTAAGAAATACCTATTCCATTAGACTATACACTACTTCCATTGGACTGTACTGCGGGCAGTGGAGATAGCTCACCAAACCACATTGGTGTAAACAAAGCTAACCCACTTGACCCTTTCGTCTTTGGATACCAGTCTTTCATAGAAAAGGTTCACTTGGGCCTTTCAGGCTCGTACACCAAACATGATCAAATATCACATTAATCCTAACCTAAAATCCCCCAGAATGAACATTTACATACATAAAATGTAAAACATAGTTGAATGTCCTCACCCAAATGTCCGTGGTGTGCTAGGGAAATGGAATCCTTTCCTTAAACCTCGGCGCCGTAAATGCCTTACAAAGCGTTTCTACACGGGCGGTCTGGTAATTTCTAGAAGCGGAGCAAATATGTAGATGGTTTCGATGGAGCCGTCGTGCAG
The DNA here is from genome assembly GCA_030765045.1 of Tenodera sinensis. Taxonomy (NCBI): domain Eukaryota; kingdom Metazoa; phylum Arthropoda; class Insecta; order Mantodea; family Mantidae; genus Tenodera; species Tenodera sinensis. The sequence continues at coordinate 12,594,627 of CM060972.1, forward strand.
TTCCTTGCCGAGTATTCCGGGGACAAAGCGCGTGCTTGGAATACCGATGACTGCATGAGGCGATTGCCTCTCAACAAGCAATATCATGAACTGCGAGCCTGATATGTCTGATGGTAAATGTTGCAGAAAATAACTGACGGTGAGCACCTCTGCTCCGTAGCTATAACTATTTAGAACTGTTGTTACTGGGCGAATATTTCCTATAAACTGATGTCGAACAGAATTACTGCGGCCAACTTGGCCCGACGAGGACTGGACCTTACGGCCCGCCTTATATACTGGTTGGAAAGAGGGCAGGGGAGCGGAAGGCTGGCATGTGACAACCTGCCGGCACTAAATTTACCATCAAGCGCTTGGCAGAATCGATATACATATACATATACATACATATATATATATATATACAGTGACGGACATACCGCGCGCGCGCGTGTGTGTGTGTCTGTCTGTCTGTCTGTCTGTGTGTGTGTGTCTGTGTCTGTGTGTCTGTAGCATAACCCAAAAACGAATAGTAGTTTAAAAAGCAAACTTGGCATTTAAGTTTCCTTCAAGGATGCGACTTGAAGATTTTGAAGAAAATAGCCCCACCCTAAACTACCCTTTACATTGAAAATTGATTTTCTTGAAAATGGCTCTAACGATTTTGATTAAATATCATTTGAGATATTGTGATAACAAATGAAATGTATATGTTGAATTTTCGGGCTATAGCCCCTGTAGTATTTACTCTGGACGACTTTTTCGTAATTGGTAAATAGAGATACACCAAATCATACTATACAAAAAATGTAGACCTTGCTAAAATACACAATTTATGTCTAAATAAATTTTCTTGTTGGGTGAACCATTTCGGAGATATTCCTTGTCATGTGCGAGAGTTTCGGAAAACATTCGTCAAATGGATCATCGTTTTTTTTATATGTTAAATGTGCAAAACGAACAGAATCTCAAAGCTTTAAAAGATTTGACTATCGCACAAAGCCTACTGTATTCTAACTTTCCCCTTTCACCTACAAGAAAATAAGATAATTTCTTTTTTCTGTCGACAAGGAAGCCGTGAATGACAAAGCTTCTAGTTTTGATTATTCCTCAGTATTTAAGAATTTTACAGTGTGTATCATCTGTTCTTGTGCAACAAGTGGAAATAGAAGAGGTTTCGAAGGATTTCTCCGTACCCAGTCCGGCTTTGACTCGGGCCGCTCGGATTTTAACAAAAAACCTGCAGCAAACTATGGTAAAAATGTCTTGTCCAACGATTAACCCACTCAAAGTTATTCCTCAATTGCAAAGAGTGGACTGACTAAAGATCAGGCAATTGCAATTTAAGCATATGATGGTATCCCTCTTAAAGAATATATTTATGCTATTGGCAAACTCCCTGATCCTTCTCAAATTCGATTTGTATCCAGAATCTCAAATAATTTGCATTTACTTGGCGAGTAAATAACTGGCTGAAGCTAATTTTAGGATGTTTGTTACATAAAGTTAGCAACGTTACATTGACGGTGCGGCCACTCCTAACTAAACAACGTAGATTCATACTGTCAAACATATGCCCAACTCTGTTCTTGAACATGCTTTAAGCAACTTTGAAATTAACACCACCTCTGCAATAATGCATATTCGAGCAGGATTTAACATCCCAGGTTACTCTCACATACTGAGCTTCCGACGTCAACTCTTATGTTCAAGCTGAGGATTTTGAAAAGCTTCCAGATAGTTTTGAGGTGCATCATGAGGGTACTGCATACTGGATATGTACAGAGACAGACAAAAGTATTCGGACACACGTAATACGTAATATTGAACCAGCATAATTATATTTAAAACACCCATATACTTTTCCCTTGTGATTGCATTTTGTCCCCTTCAGTCCTCTTGACTACTAGTGTTAGTATTTCAACAAAAATGTTCTTCTTTGATAAAATATGATAATTTCTTTACCATCATCTGTTATTATGCTTGGACATAAGTATTCAGATGCACCCCAATTTGATGGTACAAACACTGTAAACAGTATCTAGATGCAGTGTCAGTACTGTACTCGCAGTGTCCTATACACATACAATATTAATATGTGCAGTTGCCGCATTTAAATCACAATGGGGCAACAAAGGACCGGAAACTATGATTGTGGAAAGAAAAACCATCAACCTTTATAACCAAAGAAAAAAGTACGCAGAAATAACTCTTGCTGTTAAAAGAACTCAAGAAACAATGCCCAGCATTGTAAAAACTACAAAGAAAGGAAAACAGTCATCGGCATTGCAAGACAAGGATGTCCATGTAAACTTAGCCTTAGGGATAGGAAGACAGTTGTCAAAATGGTGCAGAAAATCCACAAATTTCAGCATCCAAAATCACAACCCTTTTAAGAGAAAATGTAGGAAAAGCCGTCCATTTCCGAACTGTCACCAGAATGGTGAATAGTGCTGGTTTCAATGCCCAGGATAAAACGCTACGTCAGTAAAGCAAATCAGAAAATGTGCAAGCAATTTGCAGAGGAAAAGATGAAGAGTTCTGGAGCAGGGCAATGTGGTCCGATGAAAGTAAATTCAATGTGTACCTCAGTGAAAGTATGACATTAGAGGAATAAAGAGGGGATGTTAAGAACATGCAAGCCATGGTCAAACCCAGGGGCGTTAAGTTTTGGTCTGGATATGTATGGTTTCATTTGGTGTGAGTAAACTTGCAATAATTTATGGGATCAAGGACAAGTATGTCTATTTAAACATACTGAAACAAAACGTGAAATTGAGTGCTGAGAAGTTAGGTTTATGTAGGAGTTTCTACTTTTAGCAGGAGTTTCCACTTTCAGCAGGATAATAATCCCAAGCACATTGCATGTGTAGTCAAGCTTTGGATTGATGGATGTCATTCATATTCTGAACACCCACCTCAGTCATCAGACATAAATCTTAAAATAAATATTGCATAACTGTAAATCCTGAAAATATCTGGAGGAATTACACAATAGGTTAAACAACCAGTTACTGACAAAAATAGATCATCTTAAACAGATAATTCTAGAAGAATGGAAGCAATTAAGTTCTGATGACGTCAGGAAGCATGTAACTCCATGCCTAAAATATTACAGACCATAATACAAAGAAACGGGCATACTATAACGAAACATTAAGTTTGTATAGTTGTGTGTCTGAATACTTTTGTCACAAAGGAAAAGCAGGTTTAGTTTTTTATTGCTTATCACATGGATTCAAGTTCATTTAATATGTATTTAATATTTGTGCTCTTCAATAAGATATAGTTGTGTTATATAAGTGACATGTCTAGCTTTTGCTACTACCGGAATACAGATAAATATTTAGTTGAAATATTGGTGTCCGAATACTTTTGTCTGTCTCTGTATCTTCAGATGCCCAACGTGCTTCGTGTGCAAGATGGAGGGTCATTTGACTAAACAATGCATTCAACAAATTACTGAACTGCCAATACCTACCACTATCGACTAACACTGTCGACTTACCTCCTCCCTCACTGGGAATGGTGCTTCCTGATGAGCCTCCCTTACTAAAGAAGGGGCCAATGTCAAAACCAGTCTAACAGAGCCACATATTCCGACCCCAATGTTGGAGCCATACTGTTCCTGCTGCTTCCTCTAGCACAGCATTGCAATGTGTGAACATTCCTCCGAAACAAACTAACGACCAGCCTCTGGTGCCTCACGCTAGTACAAAACGTCCACTTTCCACTACCAGTAGTGGTGAAACAGAAACGTCTGAGGGGCCTGTCAGCTATCACTCTCACCCGTCTCCAAAAGCTGAATCTGTTGATATTGTCCAAAAGCACAAATCTACCCCGCTAGCCAAAAAACCAAAACCTTCACATGCTGTGCTATCAGTAAATCACTTTCGTCCATCAAACCGATGTTGGATGCCGCGCCAAGTGAATTTATTTTCACCTTTACTAAACTTTGCAGCTTCTATGAGAACACATACGCGTCAAGTGACTTCACCAAAGTAGCCATAACCTATACTACTGATTTGCAAGGAATAGTGGAAATGCTTCGCAAGATACATTCCCACCTTACAGGCAATAGCATTAAAAATCGCACAACCCGACTACAAAAACTAATATTTATAGAGAGCAATACTGATGAACCAAAATCATCCCCTATGGATGCTGATGAGGTTGAAGGGTCTGTTCATAATAAAGTGCTAACTCGCCCTATTACAATGGAATATCAATAGTTATCACCAGAGCTAGGAAGTTCATGCATTTGCATGTTTTTTCATTGGGGTTAAAAATGTATGCTTTTACATTATGTGCACGAATTATGGAATTTTAAGTTATTTGGACGTGATTTTATGGTGCATATAACTGCACATTTTCTTGATTTTGATAAATGCATATTATTTCAATACTATAGCCTCTATATAGCATATATTGATTTTTATGGTTTTTTCCCACCTGGATAATATTTTTCTTATTGATAGTGTTGCATATGATGTAACTCGCGAGGTGGCGAGAAGCAATGCTGAGGCATGGTATGCAGTGAATCCCCTGTTTCCATTCTATCTATGTGTGTAGAGAATAATCAGTGCGTTATACGACAGGTTTATATTAAAGATAAAGTGCAGATCAACGTTTTGAGCAGCGCTTGCCTCTGCGTGGTCTTCAAACGTAAGTGTTGTGATACGGTTCTCTCTAAATTAAATTAGGGTATAAAATGTTAAAAAGCTCTTCAAATGGCGAAAATAAAACCAACTTAGAGTGCTAGTTTTGTGGAGCGTGTGACAAAAATATAGGGAGTGAGAAAAGATTTCAAATAGTTCAGCACATAAACAGCAAAAGATAAGAATTTAATCAGAAAACTCGCAAACAAATAACCTGTTCTAAAACAGTAGATTGTTTAGGAAGTAGGGTTTCTGAATTTTCCTATGACTTGTGTCAAGTATTTTTAGCTGCTGATATTCCCTTGTTCAGAATTAATAATCCGATATTTAAAAACTTTCTTGCCAAGTGTACTCAACAACATGTGCCTGAAGAAAGTGCATAGCTTAAGACTTATGTAGGGCATTGTTACAATAACGTATTGTCAAATATACAAAATTTAGTGGATCAGTTTGCGTGGTTGTCTTGATCAAACCCCTGATTCTGAGCGCTGTTCTATTGCTAATATATTCGTGGGTGCTTTAAATAATGAACAAAAGACTGCACCTTATCTTCTTAATGTGTGCGAATTGTCCGCCACTGACAATGTAACTGTGACACAGTTTGTGATGGACTCTTTGAAATTACAATGCCCGTGTGGAATCGAATACAACTGGTTGCTTTAATTTGTTATCTTATATGGTAAAATCAGGAAAAACTCTGAAAGGTATTTTTCCTAACTTAATTTATACAACTTGTTAGGCACACGCTCTTCATCGAATTTCTGAGACAATACGCGATTCTTTCCCACTGGTAGATAGATTTGTGTCCAGTACAAAGAGAATTTTTGTTAAATCTCCTAAAATAGTCGAGTTGTTCAGATCAACAGCACCTCATATCCGACTTCCTCCTGCAGCGGTGTTAACTCGATGGGGAACTTGAGTCGATGCAGTTTTATATTATGCTGAGCACATAGAAATAATCGAAGAGGTGGTTAATTCATTGGACTCGAACGATGCAAAATATTCTGTCAGGCACTGGGTTAAAGAAGGATCTTAGTTTCATATCTGCCCATTTTTCTTTCTTACCAATAGCCATAACGGCATTAGAAGCTGTAGGATTTCCTTTGCATGAATCACTTACTGAGCTTGAAAAAACAATATGTGATCTAAGTTCGATTCCTGGTAGCATAGGACAAAAGTGAAAGAGAAAGTGAATTATGTAATTTCAAAAAATTCTGGTTATGAACAGATGTGCGATATTCGAGACATCCTCGAAAGAAAACCATCTGTCACACCAAGAGACTTGACTCTCTCTGTGAAACAGTTATTTAAATATGCCCCTATAACATCTTGTGACGTGTAAAGAAGTTTTTCACGTTACAAAAGTGTTTTACCAGACAATAGACGACGTTTTACTGTTGAAAATTTGTGTAGTGTTGGTTGTGAACAGTTAATAGTAACAGCGGGACCACTTCTGCTTCAGCCTCTAAGGAATAAGGTAACTTTATTATTTACACTAACTCGTCTACTGCAAAGGGACATGAACTGTTCTAATGAAATAGCGCATATTTTGAAGTTTTTAAGAGCATATTTGCATGCATATTTCAGTGTTTTATAGGGCATGAACTTCCGAGCCCTAGTTATCATTCTCATCTTGAATACCTACAGCTGCTTTTGCACAATCCTCTTATTCTTTGTTTACAAGAGACCAACTTCAATGAAAATTATATAGCTCCTCTTAAACAATATTCTGGCTATCATCGTAACCGCACAGGAGCTTGGAGAGCAAGTGGCGGTGTTGCGACTTATATTAAATATATTTTACCACATAAAGAAATACTTCTTAATACTCCATTGGAGGCTGTAGCTGTGGGTTTTTTTCAACAACAGAGATCTGCATTTGCAATCTTTACCTCCAAACAGTATCACTGTTGATCTATTGACGCTTTATGCACTGATTGCTCAACTGCTTAAATCATTTGTGGTTATCCTGTAGGAGTGCGGCGTCACGTGGTCGATACTTAAGCTACCAAAGCTGGAAAATTGAAATCCGCGGAAGCATCCGAATGTTGCCAACCAACTTGTTAACGTTATTTCTTGCTCTTATTTAGAGTTGTTTTGTAATTAAGTGATGTGACGTAAGTTCTTGTGCGGTGCGGTTGTGGTTTTTATCTGTATTCTACATACGTTTGAAAATGAAAAATTGTACCAAGGAAGAGATATTGTGGCTCATCGAAGCATATGAACGCTTTGAGTTTTAGCACAATTCAAAACGTGAAAATTACAACAGGTACTACGGTGACCTAAAGCTGCTCACCGTATGGATTTTTGCCAAACCTGCAAAATGTATGTCAAGTATAATGTAAATTTTACCCTGTAAGCTGGGCCTCTATTAGGGCCCTATGTACCGGCACCAGGACAATACTCGAATAAATAAACTTTTTGCGCATTTTCACAGATGACTACACTGATCAAAAATACGAAAATCCTTATTTGTGGTTGTATAATACAATAATTTTATTACAGATTACGCATTATTACAACTATAATAATGATAATCAATAATAATGAAGTAATTAATAATGAGGTCGCATAATATAGTAATGTCATTACAGATTACGCAGTATTAACAAGTATTGGCTATTTTGTGATGCGTGGTTGGTAGTTTTAGCGAGTTGTACAAGGTTAAGTTGACAACATATTTCTGCCTTGCAGCACCATCTTCTTCCGTTGTAGGTCCGTGACATAGAACTGTCAGTGAACCACGTGACGCCGCACTCCTACAGTTTTACCACAGGTAAACAGTCACAATCCTGTGTGGGACAGAGAGAAACTTGATCAACGCGGGAAAATGTTTGAAACTTTGTTACACACTCCAGATTTAACACTCCTTAATCTTCCAATGCCAACCCATTATGATATCTACCATAACAGCTACAGCTGCATTGATCTCACCACGTGTTCTTCCAGCATAGACCACTGGAATAAATGTGCTATCTATTCCACCCCTCAGGGTAGCGATCACTTTCCGATCACCATCTCTGCCCAACATTTTACACCTACTTCTCAATTACAGTTTCCCACTTGGAAGATTAATAAAGCAGATTGGAATCTTTATAAAGATTTATTTTTGAAAGCTTTTCAACAGCTTCCAATTCCTGACTTGTTTTCACAAATGGCTATCGATGAAATGTTTTTAAATTTCTCTACCGCTCTAGTTGAGACGGCAGAACGTTCTATACCTACAGCCAGAACTGGCAACTACAACAGGACTGTTCCATGGTGGAATGAAAAATGCCAAGAAGCTATTAAGTTAAAACATAGGGCATACTATTAACACAAACGAAATCCTACCTTAGTCACAAAATCTGATTTCCAGCAACTTCGAGCTGCTGCACGGCGTGAAATTAAGCGAAGCAAAAGGGAATCTTGGTTCACCTACATCTCATCCCTTACCATCAAAACTTTTCAGACTGAAATGTGGCAAACTCCGAACTATGTGGTACACGTCGGAAACCTTCGATCAATCATCTTCGAAGAACACCCTCTGACGAAGGATAACCAGACAGACTTTCTAACTCTTTGCACCTTACGAACAACTTTTTCCTCAGCTTTCATGGATTTCAGCCAGCCCTTCAACGAAGACATTACAACGGATGAAATGCTTGCTGAATTACATCACTAAGATCAAAAGTGCTGGACCTGACAACATTCCTTATGCGCTTCTTAAAGAACTGCCACATAGGGGGTTACAGTATTTATTGAAGGTATTCAATTACATCTGGAAAGCACAACGCTTTCCCAGTCAGTGGTGATCGTCCATTGCAATTCCTATACCAAAGCTAAACAAGGATCATTCGAATCCTAACAACTCGCCCTATTTCACTGACATGCACCATGTGTAAACTGCTAGAGAAGATTATTAACAGAAGATTGCGTTGGTTTTTGTAACACAAACCATTCAACGATTTACAAAGTGGCTTCTGCCAATACAGATTGGCATTAGATACCTTCATGATACTGGAGTCTGAAATTTGCAATGCTTTTGCCAGCCATCAACACATGCTTACACGACATTTCTAAAGCCTATGATATGGTGAAAGGTCCTCGCATCATTCTAGAACTCCTTAAGGCCAACGTCAAAGGAAATGTGCTTGGATTTATTGTTAACTTCCTTCAAGATCGAAGGATGTGTGTGAGAACCAATGGTGTCTTGTCACAAAGTGTTGTCCTTGACAATGGTATACCCCAGGGCTCAGTATTGAGCATAACACTTTTTAGTGACTATTAACTCAGTATTTTCATGTCTTCAACCTGCTGTGCTGTTTGCTGATGACCCAACAATATTGTAAAGGAAAGAATATTACTACTACACAAGAGCTACTACAATCAACTCAACGATTATAAAAATTGGAGCCAAAACACTGGCCTTATTTTTTCTCCCCAAATAAATTACAGTTTAAAAAAACTGTAGACACACTTTCATAAACTGAACTAAAAAGTGGGAAATAATTTTAAATATGGAGAGTTTGTTCTATATCGATAGAAAGTCAACTAGTTCATTACATTAAGGCAATTGAAGCTATTAACAGTGAAGCAACAAGATTCTAAAGTAAGAACAAATTAGAAACTAAAAACTCCACTTATCCAATGAGTTGGAGTCAACTCGAAACTTTAGTCAGCTTTGCACCAAAGAACTTGGAATATTACTAAGATAAGTGAAGTTTTTAGGTTCTAATTTGTTCTTATTTTAGTTCATTATATTTCAAAATGTAAAAAGTTTAAAACTTCTTATTTTGTTAATATAAATTAGTTTTTATTTTATTGTAAGAAAGCGTGGGGTGTCATATCCAATGCTATAAATAGACATTGGTAGGTATTTAAAAAAGTGAAGTTATGATAAAAGTAACGTGAAAAGCACCCCACACTTTACAATGAAATTTATTTTGTTAATATAAATTAGTTTTTATTTTAATGAACTAGTTGACTTTATATCGATATAGAACAAACTCTTCATATTTAAAATTATTTTCCACTTTTTAGTTCGGTTTGTTATAAAAGAGTGTTTTTACTTTTTTAAACTTATTAGCTAATGCTGGATTTCTGACAATGAAGTCATTAATCCCCTTGCTCTCCAATATAAAGAGAGCAATAGCAGTAATAGTAACCGCTTTTTAGAGAGCACCATATTTTTATGTTTTGGCGGTCACATCGCTCTCACAACCCCCAGAATGTCTGGAGGACTTTTTTAAACTATAATTTATTTAAATTTATAATTTACTTTTAATTTTTTAGTCTCGTATTTTTTTCTAATGTTTTTTTTTTCGAAATTTGGAATTTGAAAACAATTTAAAATGTCTGAATTCGAAATTTCTTCCAACTTTTTTTTTAATTTTCAAATCACATTTTTTTGGAAGAGTGTTAGGTTACAATTACTGTTTTAACTACACTATCAGATGTTGTGGACTTCCTAGCCCAGGGTAAACTTCGATCCACAAGCCTTCCCCCGAAATCTCGTGTTCCTCTCAGCTACCTCCGGCATCTATCTTTCAGTATTTTCAAGTGATTTAAGTCCTTTGTCCAGTTTAACTTGTGTCAATTTTTGAACTATCAGCTATTGTGGGTGTCTTGGCCGTGTGTGAACTTCGATCAACAATATTTCCCTTGGGTCTCATGTTCCTTTCAGATCCTATCTCTGGGAATCTACGTCATCCAATATATATATTTTTTTAATTAATGCAATTAACAGGGTGCATGTAGAAATCTGCCTTAGCAACATCTAAGATGTCATAATTGTATTATTTCCTGTAACTTTAGCTTAATCATTCCTTATCCTTACGATTCTGGTCAGAACATTGGCACAAAGTCCTGATATTGTGTATTCTCATCGGTCCTCATCACGTGTGTAAATTTTCAAGTCAGGCAACTAAGTTGGTGAAAATTACATTGAAAGACTGCTATATTGATAAATGTAGCAAAGTAATTTTTTTATCATGATCCTGGTCAGGACATTAGGACAAAGTCATGCTATTAGTGTATTGCCATTGGTCCTCGACACGTGTGCAAATTTTCAAGTCAGATGACCAAGATGGTGAAAATTACGTCGAAAGATTCCTTTGCGTTTATAAACTTAGCTTAGTCATTCTTTATCCTCATGATCCTGGTCAGAACATTAGAACAAAGTCATGATATTGCTACACTGTCATCGGTCCTTAAGATGTGTGCAAATTTTCAGGTTAATCAGACGACTCAAGTAGCTAAAAATTACTTTACTTTGATAAATTTAGCTAAGTCCCTTTTTATCTTGATGATCCTGGTCAGGATCTTAGGACAAGTTTATAATATTATTATATTATCAGATGCTTGACATGTGTGCAAAATTTCAAGTCAGACGACTCCAATTGGGTGAAAATTATGTCGAAAGATTCCATTACATTAATAAATTCAGCTAATTAATTTTGTATTATCCTGATGACCCTAGTAAGGACCTTAAGATAAAGTTACGATATTATTGTATTGTCGTTGGTTCTTGACACGTGACAGACGAATGTAAGTTGGTGAAAACTATGTCTAAAGTTCCATGAAATAGATAAATTTAACTAATTAATTTTGTTTTTTCCTAATGACCCTAGCAAGGACCTTAGGATAAAGTTATGATATTGTATTTTCATCAGTGCTTGACATGGGTGCAAAATTTCAAGTCAATCAGACAATTCTAAATGGATGAAAATTATGTCGAAAGATCCCATTACATACATACATAACGTGTGAAGCTAATATACAGATTGAAAACTCCTAGTCCAAACCTTATACTACGCATTACCAACCTCCAACTCCCAGTGGTAAATACTGTTTGTATACTGGGCATGCACTTTGATCACAAGTTGACTTGGATATACCATCTTAAGCTTCTTAAAGCTGATTGTGTTCAGCGGTGCAGTCTTTTAAAAGTCTTAGCTGCCAAAGGGTGGGGAGCCGATCTCGGTGTTCTACCTCACACTTGCAGAATGACCGTCCTCTCCAAGTTGGATTACGGTTCCATTGTTTATAACTCCACCAAACTATCAAGTCTTAAAATGCTCGACGCTGTTCAAACCACAGCTCTAAGAATTGCACTTGGGGCATTCCATACTAGTCCTACAGAGTCTAAAAATTGCAGCAGATGAACCACCACTTTCCATCCGACGTAAAATGTTACATCTTACTTACATTACCAAGACTTTAACCAGACCTAATTCTGGTGCAGTTGCTTATATATCACGCCAAGATAATGCTCACCCCAAAGGGTTCCCTATCCTACCCTTCTCCCAAAGAATTGTTACATAACAAAGTTTAATCTGGCTATTCCTTCTTTCATTTCCCGTACCTTCAACATAAATGATACACTATGGAGAATAAAATCACCTGTCATCAACACCACTTTGACAAAATATGTGAAGGCTGATAGCCAAAAAAACTTTTTTTTTAACCATGCTGTTCAACGAATTGTGTGACATGTATGCCAATTTTGAGCCAATTTATACGATGGTTCCCGGTGTGACAATAATGGCTGTGCAGTGGTTGCTCCTAACCACACCATGATGTATAGTCTACCACACACTCGCCATTTTCTCCAGTGAACTGTTTGCTATACGTTTCACCATGGATTATATATCAAAGAATGAAGACTTCAAATCATTCATTATATACACAGATTCCCTTAGTGCATTAATGGCTATACAACATCGATCTCCTTGCCACACCTTGGCAAGGGAGATACCTGAAATATGTTAGCTAATGCAGGATTACTAACAATGAAGTAATTAATCCTCTTACTCTCCAATATTTTTCACTGATGAATGGGGCACTAGAAGTGGCCGGGCATATTTGAAGGTGGTCTCGATCCATTTCCTCTTGCAGATCACAGAGGGCAGAGTGTTGAATATATCCCAATTCTGTTTAAATGTTTTGCCAGACAATCATGTCCTGTAATCAACCTGAAGGTTGCAACTGCTGTTTTTCGAGGATACTCAGGAATTACTGTTTGAATGTTTCGTAGTTCCCATCTTTTATTCTTTGATTTTTCATAGTAATATTTTGCACTCTTTTTTTAATTCAGAGTTCACTAATCTTTTAGCTGCATAAAATGGTAGATTAACTATAGATTTTTGTACACTGCTGGTACCCTTTTTTTGCAAGAAAATCAACTTTGTCATTACCACTCAGTCCACAGTGAGCTGGTATCCATTGGAAGACTAGGTGTTTTTGAAGTGCTGTTAGATGGGCAAGGATTTTCCAACATTCTATAATTCTTTGGATTTTTGGTGACAACTCTGAAGTAATTGCTATAATTGCTGCCCTGGAATCAGAATAACTGCTTGCTGAAAGTGTGAAATGTTGTACAAAAGATTTTGTAGGGCCATTCCAATTCCTTCAATTTCTCCATCAAAGTTTGTAGTTCCATAACTTAAAGATTTGTAATCGGAAAAGAGGTGACATGCGACTCCAGCACCTGCTCCATCTTGGTTTGATATCAATGATCCATCAGTATAAACATGGAGCCATTCATGTTCTGGAAATCTAGTATGGATTGTCTCTAATGCCAATAATTTTAGAACACTAGTTGGAGTACCACTTTTCTTAACTTCTTCTGTCAGGTGTAAATAATATGTGATGTCTAATGTTTGTGTCAGATTAACTTTAGATATGAAGTTTTCCTTTGAATTAGGAAGGTATATATTCTTCCATGTCTAATTTTGGAAAGAAAGCTCCGAGTCTTTAGTGTATGTGTAAAATTCCTCTTGTTCCATGTATTGAATGGGAGTCTGGTCAACTTTTCGTGTTGAGCAAGAGCTGCTTTTTCTATTTCATATTCAATGGGGCATTGGTTGGTATTTCCATAGCTGCTATTGGTGTGGTTTTGATAGCACCTGTAATTAGTCTCAGCCTTTGGTTTTGAAAGATTTGAATTTTTTTTTTTTTGTATTTGCTGTTATAAGAAGTTAGTAAATAATGGCTTTATATATACATTGTATGTTGTGTTAAGAGTTGCTCTGGAACATCCCCACTTCCATTCCTGTTAGACGTTTTAACAGTGAAAGGTGCCTCTGCTCTTTGTATTACATTTTCTATTTGTTTGGTCCATGTAAGTTTAGTATCAAGCATAACTCCTAAATACTTTGTTTCTGGTAATTGTTGACTCTCAAAATTTAGTTTTATTTTTAGTGGTTTTTTCTTAGTGAAAAGATTTGGTAGTTTGATTTTGTTGTATTAACAGTCATTAAATTTTCTTTGGTCCACTTTTGTAGGTTGGTTAAGGATTGTTGCATGGTTTTTTTCTAGTTCTGTACTTTTGTTTTTTTGGTTTTTAAGTCCACATTACTAAGTCATCAGTAAATAGTGAACACTTCACATCTGATTCTTATATTTGTTGTGGCAGATCGTTAATAAATATATTAGAATGTATAATGCTGAGCACTGCACCTTGTGGTAAGCCACGGTGTACTTGTTTGTATTTAGATATATTTCTTCCATACCTGGTAGCAATAAAGTGTTGTGTTAGGAAATGACAGCCACGAAAACATTGGATCTCATATCCCAATTTTTTTTTTTACTTAAGTAGTTTTGTTCTGCATATAGAACAATATGCACTTTGGAAATCAATAAAAACTGATACATTATCTTCTTTCCTATTGAAAGAGTCTGATTTTTTTGACTGAGAAGTAAGACTTGTTCATTTGTAGAGTGGAACTCTGAATCCAGCTTGACATGGGGATATTAAATTTTGTGATTCTAGAAACCAATTTAACCAGTTTGACACCATTCTTTGCATCACTTTTGCTATTATGTTAGTAAGAGCTATTGGTCTACAATTTTTTTTGTTTCTGATGCTGTTTTATCTTTCTTCAAGAATGGGACAATTATTGCTTTTCGCCATTCAGCAGGTAAAGTGGTTTTCCAGGATAGATTGTAGAGTTTTAGTAGTTTTGTTGTTTTTCAAAGTTTTTTTTATGAACTCTGGATGTATGTCATCTGGTCCAGGAGACTTGATATTTTTTTTAGATTATTTATTGCAATGTTCAGTTCTTACCTATTAAAATTTTGAAAAAAGATATTGCATCGAGTGTTAGGATCACATTTTCTTTCTTGTTTCACATCTTAAATTCTTAATGTTCCTTTTTATTATTTCTTGTTACTTTATGTGAATTAGCATAATATTTATTGAATGTTTCGGCTATGACTGCATAATTTACTAATTTTTATTAGTTTGTATAATAGGTGTGCTGTTTAAGAGGTAGAACCGGAACTTAAATTCAATGCCACAACTTAAGTTTAATTTTTAAGTTCCGGTTCTACCTCTTAAACTTTGCCCACACACGGCTTGTGTGTTTAAAAACACCAACAGTAAGTTTGTTGGCATAAATAAATAATATTTACCAGGTGTGCTGTTGTTTACTTTCCTGTCCTCGACATTTATGAACTTATGGGCTTTGTTACCATCTGTCCTACAATCCATTTTTCTAAGAAATTATTGAAGTCATTCTTTTTAGTTCTATTAATTTCTTTTTCTAGTGAAGCACATTTCTTTTGCCATATTTGTGTATCCGATATGTTTTTTGTTTGTTCAACTGTATTTCTAGCTATATCCCTTTGCTTTTTCATTCTTCTAACTGGGGGTTCCAAAAGGGTTTGAAATTTTTAGTTCTTCCATGAGGAATATTTTTTTGTGTTTTTTAGGATGACTTTACAGAAATTTTTGTTCAAATAATCTGGTTGGTCATGCAGCTGTGAGCTTGCTTGTTCTTTAAATTTACGTTCCAGTTCAGTTTTATATTTGTTCCAATCTGCTTTTTTGAAGTTCCAATACAGATTCGTGTGACGTTGACTTATTTGTATTATCTCAGTTTTATATCAGCAATTACTGCTCTGCGACCAGAACTTGGGTCCTCTAACTTTTTTTTAAATTTTTGAAACAATATCTGTTGTAGCTAACAAGAGGTCTGGGTTACTGCCTGCTCTAGAGTAATGCATAAAGGTTGTGGGATCTTCTTTACTATAAATCAGTTCAAAAGTCATGGTATTCAAAAATTCTTCCACTATCTACCCTGTAGAATCCACTTTTCATAACCCCATCTTTTGGAATGGGCACTGAAATCCCCAATTACGATTGTTTTATTTAATTGGTCAATGAGTGAGAGATCCGGTTCATTCCTGGGAGGATTGTAAATACTGTAGACAGGTAGATATGTTTTGTTATCTCCAAAAATTTAGCTTTATTAATTCACTTTTATCTGTGTTATCCATTTCTTTAACAATTTCAAAGGAGGATTTCGTATCCTTTTTTACTCCAACTAATATTCCACTACTAGTCTATTTTTGGGTAGTAGGTGTAGCAGAAAACCAGTAAAATTGAAGTATTTAAGTTGATCATTTGTTAGATTTGCTTCTTGTATGAAAAATATATCTGTTATAGTCAAATACAACTTTATTGAGTTCTACTCTTTGTTTAGGTGAGACCACCTGCATTTCATTGTATAAGTCTGATATATCTTCTATTAATATAACGTTTTAGTTCTCAAGAAGTAGTCCTCGCCTGGAGATCCGAATGGGGGACTATTTTAACTCCAGAACATTTCACCCCTCGAGTCATATTTCATAATTTGATATTGAAGAGAGCAATAGCAGTAATAGTAATCTTTTTTTAGAGAGCACCATATTTTTATGTTTTGACAGTCACATCACTCTCTCACAACCCCCAGAATGTCTGGAGGACCACACCTCTTGGTTTACGGGTCTCACCGACCTGACAGGGAGATATACAATGACCTTATTTCATCAGGTAAACAACTGATTTTGGCATGGATACCATCTCACTGTAACATACCAGGAAATGATCTTGCTGACACTGCCGCAAAAGAAGCTACCAAGCGTCCTCCAAACTTACCAGATCTTAAGCTACCACATGAAGACTTTATGACATCTTAAAAGAACTATCCCACACCGATGGAAGACAGATTGGACAACTACATCCAACAGCAAACTGCAAGATGTCTGTCCAATACCTAACCTGTCCACAACGATTAGAACACTAACCCGGCGAGACCAGGTACTAATAACCCAATTATGCATTGGCCACAGTGCACTTACTCATTCCTACATTCTGTCCCGTGAACTTCCTCCTAAATGTACTCTGTGCGATTCTAATCTTAGCGTTCAGCATCTGCTCACTGTTTGCCCAAGATACACTCGCCAGCGACTTCAGTATGGAGTTCCTGAAAACCTTCAACAATATCACAAGAAAATCATCAAGTTCATCAAAGCACGCAAAGTTAATGTTTAAATTCAATGTAAACTTCATGATCTTTTTCCCTTTTTTTCTCTCTCAATGTTTAGTCTTGATGACTTCCGTTGAAGCGATTTTAAATAAAAAAAATATAAGATAATTTGTACAAATGTTTATCTCAATTAACACGAAGATATAGGAATAAGAGTTTGTAAGAATGGCTAGCACAAGAGTAGCAAAAGTCATGCGAGTGCAGATTTTTTTTACTTAGTTTCTTTTCTAGTAGAGGAAGTATTCTATTCCACCCAAACATTCGACATCGAGATTTCACAGGAAATGTTTCGAGGCCCACTGAATAAAAAATGCATTTAGAAAAAGGTGTCTGTGCCAGCATAACTCAAAAACGGAAAATCTTAAAAATCAAAGTTGGTATTCAAGTTTGGCATCCTTCAGGATGCGACACGAAGATTGTGAAGAAAATTCTTCCACCCTAAACTACCGTTTACATGTAAAATCTTGTACAAATTGATGTTCTTGAAAATGGCCAACAATTTTGATTAAAGTGCCATATGTTTGAAATATCTTTATCTGAAATGAAATTTTGATTTTGACTATTATCGCTATAGCCCATGTAGTCCTGTTTACTCTGGATGACTTCTGCATAACTAGTAAACCGTAACCGGTAACAAAATTTAGATCTCGTTAAAACAATTTCTGTCCAAAAGCATATTTCTGAGTTGAACCATTTCGGAGATAGTGTTATCTGTGCAAGTATAGCAATAATTAAACTCTTCTCAAATGGAAGGTCGTTTTCACTTTCGTAACTGTTTGACCATGCAAAGAGAACGGAATTTCAAAGCTTTAATACATTTGGCTATCGCACAAAACCTACTGTATTCTAATATTCTCCTTGTATCTACAAGGAAATAGGCAATAAGATAATCTGTACAAATGTTTATCTCAACTATAACGTGGAGATATAGGAATAAGAGTTTGTAAGAATGGTTAGTACAAGAGTAGAGGAAGTCATGCGAGTCTATAACAGATTTTTTGTGGAAAGATTTTTTTTTTTTAATTTTTTAGTAGCGACTTGTCAAATTTGGTCCAAGAAAAAGAAAGAAAAAAAAAAAAACAAACAAATCCAGCTTCCAACTGGACCAACACCGATTGAGATTTGGTATTGGGTTTTGTACCCCAGGATCATCAATATGGCCTCCGTTTCTCGAAATAATTCCTATTTGCGTTTTACGACGTGTCAATGTTTGCGAGCTGTAATTTCAATACCAGTAAAGGCTAGGACAAGTTTGAACTGTTTCACGACTTGCATCGTGCAAAAAATACTTCTGACAATTTTGGAACCAATCTTAAAAGAAAGATTTTAAAACGCAAAACAAGGTTGCGTAGAGAACACGAAACGCTGAATTGCAAAGTCTATGTGCTGACCAACCAGCGAAACAATTGGGCGACTTAACGTTGGCTACAAACACTAGGGTGATTGTGAGAGCAATGTTGGCAGCAAGCCAACTGTTCTGTTTTGTGTACAAATGCCGTCGGCGCATGCGCCATAAGTATGTGGACTTAGATTTTATTAGTTTTATTTCAAACGAATTTGTATTTGACCGTTTAGAGAACGTTTAGTTATTTTTGTATATTTGGATTATATTTGTGGCACATACTTTATTCAGCAAAAAGAATTTGAATCAATATATTGTGCAAGATCATTGTCTAAATTTGTTTTATTTCCTTTTCTTTTTACTTTCTCTAGCACCTTTAGTAATGCACCGTATTCCACCCAAAAATTCGATGGCGAGATTTCACCGGAAATATGTTGAGGCCCACTGAATCAAAAAGGCATTTTTAGAAGAAGGTCCGTGTGTGTGCCTGTTTGTCCGTCAACCTGTGAACAACGTAACTGAAAAACGAGAAGTCTGTTAAAAACCGAAGTTGGTAAGTAAGTTTGTCATTTAAGGATGCGACATTAAGATTTTGAAGAAAATTGCTCCTCCTTAAACTTCCCTTTACATGGAAAAGGGAAATTTTCTTGAAAATGGCTCCAACTATTTTGATTAAGGTACACTGGGAGTGAAATTTTGGTCAAAATTGTTAAAAAGTCAAAAACTGCTTTTTTTTTTGCCTTAAAATGTTCCTGCAACACCGGTGCATTTGGATCAGCTAACATTTTTCATATCTCCCATGTGGTCATTACGGCCCTTTCAAATAGCGCTCTTCCCTTAACGTACACAGGATGCTCCTATATAAAAGCCTGTTTTTCTCAAAAGATCGCGCCTGAGTTTTGCTTCAAATTCAATGAAAATTTCCAAAAGTATTCATAAATAGCAGCTAAACAAAACTATGCTTCAATATTGATATTTTTAACATGAATTCCAAAAACATTTTTTTGTATGAAAAAATCAATTTTTAAGATTAAATTTTCTTTGTTATTAAAAAAATATGTACAGCATAATCAGCAAATGTATTTGAAATATCTCTTCATACAATTGTTACCCATGTTTTAGAGTATCAGTTCTGCCAATATAAATGAATTTTGAAAAGTCAATAGACGCGAGATCTATTTTGAAAATGTGCCTCTTAAATTCATAAAATAATTTATATATCAAACGAATTATGCAATTTTAATGAAATTTGGTGTACCTCCTATTCTCATATAAATACAAACAGTAAAAATTTCAGAAAAATCTATCAAATGTGGAACTTTAAAATTTCACTCCCAGTGTCCCTTAAAATGCCATATGTTTGAGGTATTTGAATGACAAATGACGTGTATCTTCAGTTTTCTGGCTATAGTCTATGTAGTCCCGTTTACTCTGGATGACTAACAACTCTCAAACTGTGTAAGATGCACCAAATCTTACTATACAAAAAAGTAGATCTTGCTAAAATAATTTATGTCCAATTTTTTTTAGTAGAGTGAACCATTTCGGAGACATTCCTTGTTATTTGTGTGAGTTTTGCGGAACAAAAATTCATCAAATGGAACATCGTTGTTCATTATTTACATGTTAAGTGTGCAAAGGGAACGGAATCTCAAAACTGTAGAAGATTTGACTATCGCTCAAAGCCTACTGTATTCCCATATTCCCCTTGTACCTACAAGGAAATAAGCAATAATAATTCCTACAAATGTTTGTTCCAACTAACATGAGGATATAGCAATAAGAGTTTGTAAGAATGGTTAGTACAAGAGTAGAGAGTCATGTGAGTGCAACACATCAGATTTATTTTTACTTTCTCTACTGGTAAGTAGGGGAAGTATTGTATTCCACCCAAAAATTCGAAGTCGAGATTTCACCGGAAATACATGTTTTGAGGCCCCCTGAATCCAAAAAAAGCATTTTTAGAAAAAGGTCCGTGTGTGTGTCTGTGAATCTGTGGACAGCATAGCTCAAAAACGAAAAGTCGGTTAAAAACCGAAGTTGGTATTTATGTTTAATGTCGTTCAAGGATGCGACACGAAGATTTTGAAGAAAATAGCCCCACCCTAAACTACCCTTTACATGGAAAATTTTTCGAAAATTTTGATTTTCTTGAAAATGGCTCTAACGATTTTGATTAAAATGTCATATGTTTGAGATTTTTATGACAAATGAAATGTATATCTTGAATTTTCTGGCTATAGCCCCTGTAGTCGTATTTACTCTGGACGACTTTTGCATAACTGGTAAACCGTTAGAGATAGACCAAATCATACTATACAAAAAATGTAGATCTTGCTAAAATACACAATTTATGTCTGAGTAAATTTTCTTGTAGGGTGAACCATTTCGGAGATATTCCTTGTTATGTGTGTGAGTTTCAGAAAACTTGGAACTTTCGCGAAATGGGTCATCGTTCATTTTTTTTATATGTTACGCGTACAAAGAGAACGGAATCTCAAAGCTTTAAAAGATTTCACTATCGCTCAAACCCTACTGTATTCCCATATTCCCCTTGTACCTACAAGGAAATAAGCAATAAGATAATTTGTACAAATGTTTAGTTTAACATGAAGAAGATATAGGAAGATATTTTCGTAAGAATGGTTAGTACAAGAGTAGAGAAAGTCATGTGAGTGCAACACATCAGATTTTTTCAAATCCTATAAAAGCAATTGCTCTCCCAGTTACTCGGAGAAATTAACACAAATACAAAGAATAAGTAACATTGTTCCTACATCATGCAATATCGCAAATGATGTCACAAGAAATGTTTGTGGAATGTAAAGCAAAGAGCAGTCTTGTGCTGTGGCCTATTCATCCCCCTTCCTTAAAATCACAACTCCTTGGCGTAAGTGAACAAGTACCTACAAAGTCGCGACCCGGGAATCGAGTCCAGAAGTGAGTACGAGTCGCTTGGGTTAACCCAGGCGGATGTTAAGATGGCCGCGGTACCTATCCGTTTAGTTACGGATTTACCCGTGAGGTAGTATAGGTTATCCGGGAACCGAGAAGAAGCAAGTTTTCATTTATACAGGATAGCGATAGCGGGGAACTGTCCAAACGTAATAACCAGAACATTTCACTCTGCGTTCTCAAGTTCTCTTCCTGCATTGTATCACAGCTAGTGATTTAGCTAACTGATAAGTACATACTATCATAAAAGAAGAAACTCACATTAACACCTACATCTTGAAGGTGAATTAAAAATTTACTCCCATTTCGTCATTCAACTTATTCCGATATATGTACCACCAGCACACAGCGAGTCAGAAGACTCAAGATGGAACAGAACGTTTGAATTTGAAACTCGCAAGTGAAATATACCTACGTCAAAGAATGACGTTTTATATCCAATGGAAATATACACGAAAGAAACTGCCACACTATGATAAATTTTGTGTCCAATACAAATACCAGTGCGCGTAGCAAGCGTGAGAAACAAACATGGCGGACGTAAATATTAATTTAGTGATTGCTGTATGAAGTATAGGTTTGGGATATATTTCTACGAGTCTGTCTCAGTAGGAAGAAAAGGTGTATTAGAAGTAAAAGACACGGTCATGACAACAGGACACGGGCCGAGGGTCTACTACAAAACGAATTGAGGTTAGACGACCCGGAAAACTATAGCAATTTTCTGTGAATTGACAAAGATTTATTCCCGAACCTTTTACGTCGTGTCGAAGGCAAAATTACGCACCAGGACAAATGAGAAACGCGAAACAGATAAGGAACAAGTGTAATAGTTTTAATTCTAGAATGGACGGATAGGCGATTTGCACTCATTTCATAACAAAATTTGAACGCTTAACTGGATTTCTTATTTATGACATACCCATGTAATAATCACCTCAGTAATGTGTGTTTATGTTCACGAAAAATCGTTAATGAATCTTCCAGAAATAAATTATAGTTTAAAAAAAACAAACACGCTTTTATAACAAACCGAACTGAAAAATAAAATTAATTTTATATTAACAAAATAAATATTGTAAAAAAGGGTGCGGTACTTTTCACGTTACTTTTATCACAACTTTACTTTTGTAAATAGCCAGCAATGTAACCATAACACTGGACATCCGACACCCCACGCTTTTTTACTTTCTCTACTGTTCAGTAGAGGAAGTATTTTATTCCACTCAAAAATTCGATGTCGAGATTTCACCAGAAATGTTTTGAGACGCCCTGGTTAAAAAAAAAAAAAAATTACAAAAAGGTCCGTGTGTGCGTCCGTGTGTGTGTCTGCGTGTCTGTCAGTCTGTGGACAGCATAACTCAAAAACGAAAAGTCGGTTAAAAACCAAAGTTGGTATTTAAGTTTAATGTCTTTCAAGGATGCGACACGAGGATTTTGAAGAAAATAGCACCACCCTAAACTACCCTTTACATGGAAAATTTTTCGAAAATTCATTTTCTTGAAAATAGCACTGACGATTTTGATTAAAATGTCATATGTTTGAGATATTTTGATGACAAATGAAATGTATATCTTGAATTTTCTGGCTATAGCCCCTGTAGTCGTATTTACTCTGGACGACTTTTGCATAACTGTTAAACCGTTAGAAATAGACCAAATCAAACTGTACAAAAAATGTAGATCTTGCTAAAATACACTATTTATGTCAGAATAAATTTTCTTGTAGGGTGAACCATTTCGGAGATATTCCTTGTTATGTGTGTGAGTTTCGGAAAACTTCTCACTTTCGTGAAATGGAACATCGTTGTTCATTATTTACATGTTAAGTGTGCAAAGGGAACGGAATCTCAAAACTGTAGAAGATTTGACTATCGCACAAAGCCTACTGTATTACCATGTTCCCCTTGTACCTACAAGGAAATAAGCAATAAGATAATTTGTACAAATGTTTATCTCAACTAACACGAAGAAGATATAGGAATAAGAGTTTGTAAGAATGGTTAGTACAAGAGTAGAGAAAGTCATGTGAGTGCAACACATTAAATTTGTTAGAATAAAGTTTATCATAGAACAAATTCTTCATGCTTAAAAATGATCTACTTTTTAGTTCGGTTTGTTAAAAAGTGTTTGTTAGTTTTTTAAAAACTAGCATTTATTTTTAACTTTAGTCTCTGGTTTTTTTATTCAATCGTTTTTAAAATTTTAAACTTTAAATCTTAAAATTTTTAGATTTCGAAATTTCTTTTGAATATTTTTTGAACATTTTCAGATTTTTTAACAGTATCAGATTACAATTACCATTGCAACTACACTATCAGCTGTTGTGGCCTTCCTGGCCCTGGGTCCTCTATTTTCAAACAGTTTAACTCCTTTGTCTAGTTTAACTTGTGTCGATTTTTAAACTACGAGTTGTCTTGGTCCGCGTTGTGTTCCTTTCAGGTCCTCTTTCCGGACATCTACATCATCCAGTATATATCTTACATATTTAAACGAGCAATTCCGCGCAACTTGGAATCGGCTCTAACGATTTCCATCAAATTTTGTATTCAGATAGTTTTGCCTTTTAAATTCATCTATATAGGTGTAATTCCCGAAAAAAGCAATTTTACATAAAAAATTGCATTTTTTTATTCCCGCTTTTACAGGGCAATTCTTGTATATATATATTCCCCGTATTTCAGAAACGGCTCTAAAGATTTGATTAAATTTTTGTATGCATGCATATCACATTCAGTGTTTTCTCTACTCACTTTCAGGTAACACATTCACATCTCTTTCCCTACACACTCTTCTAGAAACAATTTTCCATAAAAAACATGATTTTACACCAAAAATAATTTGTCCCCACTTTTAAAATAAGCCCTACAATTTTCTGTATCTTTGAAATAGAAATGCTGCAAATTACACTCGGTGTTTTCTCTACACACTTTTAGGTAACACGTTCACCTCTCTCTCTCTCCCCTCTCACTCTTCTACAAATAAGTCATACCATTTTCAGCATGTTTGAAATAGAAATGCTGCACATTACATTCACAGTGGTTTCTCTACTTAACTACTTTTAGGTAACACATTCACATCTCTTTCTCCACTCACTCTTCTATAAACAATTTTCCATAAAAACGTGATTTTACACCAAAAATAATTTTTATACCCAGTTTTAAAATAAGTCATACCATGTTCAGTAGTTTGAAATAGAAATGTTATTACATTCACACTGTTTTCTCCTCTCACTTTTACGCAACACATTCACATCTGTTTCTTTACTCACTCGTCTACAAAGAAGTCATACAATTTCTTCCATGTTTGAAATAGAAATGCTACGTATTACATTCACATTGCTTTCTCTACTTACTTTTGGGTAACACATTCATAACTGTTTCTCTACTCACTGTTCTAGAAATAAGCCATACGATTTTCTGTATGTTTGAAATAGAAATGCTGCATATTACATTCACAGTGTTTTCTCTACTTAAGTACTTTTTGACTCTTAACAATTGCGATAAAAATGATTATTTAGTTAACGTTTTTCCTTTCAGGTTTATCTATCTTCTCCCACAAAAAAGATTAAAAGATTTCTCAAAAACAGGCGAAAAACGCCGAGCGAAGCTCGGTCACCCAGGTATTGTATTTAATTAAAGCAATTTTCAGGGTGCATGTAGAAATGTGCCTTAGCGACATCTGAGATGTCATAACTGCACCACTTTCTACAAATTTAGCTGTCATTCTTAATCCTGGTCAAGACATTGGGACAAAGTCGCGATATTGGATGCCCATCGGTCCTTAACACGTCTGCAAATTTTCAAGTCAAACAACTGAAGTTGGTGAAAATTACGTCGAAACATTCCTTTGCATTGATAAATTTAGCTCAGTCATCTTATCCTGAAGGTCCTAGTCAGCATATTAGGACAAATTCAAGATATGTCATCAATCCTTAACATGTGTCCAAAATTCAAGTCAGACGCTTCAAGTTGGGGACAATTATGTTACATTGTTAAATTTGGTCAAGTCACTTTTATCCCGATATTGCTGGTCAGGACATTAGGACAAAGGCGTGATATTGTATGGTAAGCGGTCCTTGACACGTTTGCAAATTTTGAACTTAATCAGACGACTCAAGTAGGTGAAAGTTACGTTACATTGATAAATTTAGCTAAGTCCTTTTTTATCCTGATTATCCCGGTCAGGGTCCTAGGATAAAGTTATGATCTCCTATTGTTAACGACCCTTGGCATGTGTGCAAATTTTCAAGTCAATCAGATGACTAAGTGGATGAAAATTACGTCGAAAGATTCCGTTATATGCATACAAGTGAAGCCAATATAAGACGTGTCAAAATTAAACCTTTTATTAAAATACCCATCACATTAAAAGTGCCACGAGCCGTACAAATACAACAGCTGACTACATGTTGCCTGCGCAGTCCGCCATATTGTTACGTTACAGACGCTGATTGGCTATCTTCAAGTTGTTGGATAAACTCAATCTTATGGTATACAAACAGGTTGGATACAAAAATGGGATAGAAATTGTATGCAACAAAATTGTATCCAACTCTCGATGTCTCAAAATGCGCTTTTGTTGTACACAATGCTTTGGACCATGGACATCAGCAAGTAACAAGTATGTTTACGACTTTACAATTTCTAAAATACTTCCAGCTAAAACGTGTAACCCAACTCTATTTATTGTCTAGAAGTTAGCGCTACTAGTGTTGCAAAACTTTTGTGCGTGCCTGTACGTCTAACACGCGGCGAGTTGAGTCAGCTCCGCCTTGTTGTTTACAACAGGATTCAACTAGGTTGAGACACAGTATACCATAATGCAGAACGCTTATCGCAATTAGGAAAGTGAAGTCATTTTGCACCAACTCCAATGTACGATGTCACAAACCCCACAGAAATAAGGACAATTTTGAACTGAACTACAGCGATTGTTAAAGAATTTCAACATCACGTTATGTCACAATGAACCAAATACAAGTAAACCTAATACCTCAACAGAAACAACGAACTACTTTCAGGAAGTAGCATGAAACCAAACAGACGGAAAACAATCTCACAGAACCAACTAGTACCGAGCTTCCATTTGCTGCTCAGGTAAGTAAAGAAGTCCGGGAAAGCTGATACAGAGAGAAGTACTTGAAACTGCACTCACCACAGCCACCAAATTGTCTCCTTTAAAACTACCCTTCCGAAAATAAATAGTATTGCATTGCCACTTAAGAGAAAGTTTTAAGCTTGCTAGGGTCAAAAATATCAATTGTGTTTTTTTAATGCTTTTGCAAGTTTAACCTCCATTTTATCATAATCAAGTCCTTGAACCCCTAAAAACTAGCCAGAAGTGTCTTTAAAATAAATTTAGCTGTCCAAGGACGGATATGGAAATATCTATGCGATATAAAAAGTCGGTACGTTTTAAAAAAAGCATTGATTTATGTGTGTACAAAATTTCATACTTCTAGAGCCACTAGTTCTTAAAATTAACATTGCAAGCAGAGAGCTTACAACCTCCCCTAATTTTGATACAGGTTTTTCTCAAACTTATTTTTCTGCATACTTTGTCCCAATCTTTCAGAAACCACTTATTCTAGAGTAATGCAACTTTTATCGCTCGTTTCTGGGTTATTTGTGGTGCTACTGACTTTCTTATAACACAATCATAAATCATGGATGCTACAAAGTTTGCTTATTAAAAACAAAAATGGGTGAAAATATACTCAATTTTAAAAATATTAATGTATCTATGTAATATAAAAAGTCTAATTATAAAGCATTGATTTATATACATATGTACCAAATTTCACGCTTCTAGAGCAAGTAGTTTCTCTGAAAAGTGGAGTTAAAGTTCCTAAAATTAACATTGCAAGCATAGAGCTCATAACCCCCCTTTAAAGGATGTCAAATTCAGCATTAAGGATCGGAGCAAAGAATAAAAATACTGACATACCCAGCACATTAAGTAGGGGAGGCTAAGCTCACGTGTTACCCAAACAATACATTAATATCACAGAAATAAACTCACAAGGAATGCTAGACCATACACTGATGGTGTACTCCAAGTACGGAACCAATTCCAGTTTTTTTAACAGGGCAAGCTCAAGTTAGACATACTGATGAAAGTTACTTACCCAACGCAGAAATCTTCTGGTGTCCTTTGTTCCGCTTGGCAAAATCAGCTACCATCTTCAACAAAATTCGCAGGCTCCACCTGAACAACAGAAAGGACCGGATAATTGACACACGAGCATCTCGTAACCCAAAGTCAAGCTACTAAGTGTAATTACTGCAAAGTAACGTCTACAACAAAGTACTTTAATGCAAACATTTCACTAAAGGAAGCACTTACAGCTGCTGTAAACACTCAAATGTATACTTGCAATGACAGTAGGAATTTAGTAGCAAGTCTTGTAATAGATCATTTTAGGTTTTCAAGGTCAAGACGTGCTAGTGCCCGTATGTAGTATTTTTTTGCGCTGAGTGTAGGTTGTTTGTACCTGGCTGTCTACGCGAAACAATGAAGTATTGGCGCATGCGCGGGTCGGCTAGTCGAAGCGATGGAGGAGTTATTGCCAACCGAAGATAGCAAGCCTTGCATGCAACGGCAGTAGCGCCAACGTTGCATCTAGTTCAGCTATCGTGTATTTATGCGTGTATTAGTAATCTGGGTAGTGATACCTCGGAAACGCTTCAGGAGCTGCAACCGCACAGGAAAACTGCGGAAAAACTAAATAGTCAAGTGTATATAGTGCAGTGTAAATATGTATATACTAGCGTGTGTGTGTGTGTGTGCGTGTGATGGGACATGTGTGGTATGCCCAGGAGTGAGTGTGTGTATGTATCCGTGTATATAAATTAAAAAAAAAAAAACTATCAAAAACGGACAAACATAAGACCGAGTATACGCCCAAAAACTGTTCTCGGTGGGCTAAAGTTGCCCATTGTATGGGTTTTTGAACATATAAAAGCAAACATGAACATGTAAATACTGTAAACTATAATTAATGTTAATTTTAGCCTGTAAGCCGGGCCCTTCTGTACCGGCACCGGGCAAATGTTTTCTATAATAAAATAAGTTGAAGTTGAAGGGTAGTGATATGTTAGTATTAGAACTGTTATTCAACGCCTTATATACGTACCGCAACGTATGTATGACTGGCATTCGGGTGGAAATACACGTTATGAGCTCCCCTGAATAAAAAAAAAAAAATCGACTTCGAGATTTCATTGAAAATATACGTTATGATAATTTCTGAATGTAAAAGGTATTTTTCGAAGGAAAAAAAAAGTCCGTGTGTGGATGGAATGAACAATCTAATATATTGTTTCGCGTAGACAGCCAGGTACAAACGACCTACACTTACCTTTTTTGCAATTCCATTGCTCCTTTTTTTACAATCGTGAAGTTTCTATCTAATCTTCATTATGTATTATGTTCATTTACTTTTCTTCTGTTTTCACCATTGTTCTTAATATTGTAATGCAATTGTATTAGCATTGTTTGTCTTACTTGATTTTTTTTAAAGAAACAAATTAACATGGTCACTCATGAACTAAGTAAAAAAACAACGTAGGCCTAGCCACACCAGATTCGTGTACGAGACTAGTGTTTTAGTGGAAGATAAATAGCAGCGCATTTGACTTACGAGTATAAGCGCTTGAAACTGCACGACGTTTTGTAAAGAAATATCCCCGGTTTTACTGCTATTCTAGTGTCCATAAAATGCCAATTCGTGTATCTGGTATCAAACTCAGCAATGATTTCCATTAGTCAACTGTCTGACGAGACACGTAACAAGATAAAAACAAAAAACAAGCAACAAAACATTAGATCTTCTTTGGGCAGAAGCACATGAATGGAGCCATGGATGTGGAACACTGGAACTGACACACAGATACACAAATCAACACACTACACTACACAATGTAAACAAAAACACAAAATAACAAATAGGCACTTAAGCCGAGGGAAATCCCAACACGTAAACGTAACAAATACCACACTAGGCTGAAGAGGGGTTTCCCTAAACAGCCCGGGCATGTTGTAAGCATGCGCAAATAAACATTTTTTCCATTTCATTTTTTTGAAAACAAGTTCTCGCCATAAAACAACGATCTGATGAACCATTTGCTGGCGTCATCAGGTGCTTTAATTTAGAGTTTACGAAAGCCATATGGACTTCTCTCTATGAAGAGGCATAAATTCTGCTTTATCAAAACAAAAGAAATAATTTGCAAGACGAACAGTGAGCACGCGTGGACACTAATGTTGAGTACGGTAGTTCATAAAATACATTCGAGTTACGACCACTAAAATGTTATATTTATGCATTGATGTTTCAGATCTGTCAATATTAATTTTACCCGTTATCGGGATTAATAGTTCCATAAAACACTTGTCCCATTTGACCGGGATGTGACCCACTGTGCACTGATGTATTAGTCATGTTTATTCATTTTCTTTTTACTTTCTCTGCCACGTGTAGCAAGTAGAGCAAGTATTTTATTCCACTCAAAAATTCGATGTCGAGATTTCACCGGAAATGTTTTGAAGCTCCCTGAATCCAACAAAATGCCCTTTTGTTTTTTCTTTTTTTGGAAAAAGGTGTCCGTGTATGCCAGTATGCGAGCAGCACAACTCAGAAACGAAAAGTCTTAAAAACCAAAGTTGGTAACTAAGTCTGTCTTTGAAAGATACGACACTAAGATTCTAAACAAAATCCCCCCCACGCTAAACTACCTTTTACATGGAAAAGGGCGATTGCTCGAAAATGCCTCTAACTAATTAAAATCCTCATGTTAAAAAATAAATATTTCATTTGTCAAAAACATCAATTTTCTGGCTATAGCACACGAGTGCTGTTTACCCTGGATGACTTGAACAACTGGTAAACCGTAAGAGATAGACCAAATCTTACTACACAGGAACGTAGATTTTGCTAAAACACAATTTATGTCGAAATAAATTTTGTTGTAGAGTGAACCATTTCCGAGGTATTCCTTGTTATTTGTGCGAGTTTTGTAAAACAAACTTGGCATGAAAGAGAAGGGGATCTCAAAGCTTTAAAACATTTGACTATCACACAAAGCATACTGTATCCTAATATTCCCGTTGCATCTACAAGGAAATAAGCAATAAGAATTTTATTTCTACAAATGCTTATCTCACGTAACACAAAGCTGCAGGAATAAGAGTTCGTAAGAATGGTTAGCACAAGAGTAGAGAAAGTCATGTGAGTGCAACACATCAGATATTCGTATTAGTGCAGTAGTTTAACACGTGGGGGCCTCTACACGCAAATTCCTGCATTTATCCACTTGGCTACACCGTGGCTAACAACTTTTAGAGTAATGTTTACTTATATTAGTACATTCAAGGTTAAATTTTATGCAGGAAAAAAAAAAAAAAAAGCTGAATTAAGAATTTAAACTCGAATCTGTTTCCTGCTCGTAGGCTGCGACTCCAACCACTACACCACGACCTAGCTTACGAGTGCAGTCTTTTGTTTGACATTTGAATTCAAAATCACACGCTAGGTGTTCTGTGAAAATGACGCTATGCGCACTTTAGTCAGAATTGTAATTTAAATTATAAAACTCAGGCAAGTTCTGAATTGTTTCCCTACGACATCCACGTTTTACACCAACTCTTAGATTTGAATATCGAAAATCCAACACCGATTCTGAATTCTTCTCGAATCACATTGAACATTCAATTTTATTTCTGACGTATACATATACTGAGTTATGTATTTTATGCAGAAAAATTATTTCGTCTTTGCTTCGCTTTGCTATGTTCTGAAGGAGATGGCAGTATAAAAACTGTACTGGCAAAATACTACAGGCCTAAACCAATCGAATTCATGCACGAGACGAGCGTTTAAGTGGGAGATAAATTGTAGCGCATTTGACTTATGAATGTATTTATGCATTTGAAACTGTACGACTTAGTGAATTGTTATCAGTTGTAGAAGTTACAAGTAATTCATAACGTCAGAATACATACAGCTATACATAATTACCTATAAAGAACTTTTACAAAGGTAGTTATGTATATACATCTACCAACCAACACGTATTTATAATCTTACAGCTATGGCTTATGCCCTATTTAGAAATTCTTCTATTGAGTAAAAACTCCCATCTATGCATACTTTTTCAATTCTATTTTAAATTTACGTATAAATTTTATTTTTTATATTTTGTGATGTTTTGGTTTTATAAACTTCTAGTCTATGGGAATTTGTGAAAATCTGTTACCCCTAGTGTTGTATTCATGAATCTGGTTAGTTTTACTGCCGTTTTCAGTTCTTTTTGCTAGCAAAATTATCTCAACTATGTATAATGAATATGTCAAAATGTTCAGTTTCTTAAAGTATCCTCTACACGATTCCTGTCCATTTAATCTTAAAATTATTCTTATAGCTCCTTTTGTGATATATTTTGTGTGTACTGTTGCACTTTGTCCCCATATTGTGATACCGTAAGCAAGATGGAGTATATTAACCCATAATTTTTCGTAGGACGTATACGTCGACATTTGTTTTAGAACGAACAGGCTAGAGAAGACAGATTTTACTAATGTGTTTTTCCCAGCTTAAATTTTTGCCTAACACTACCAAGAAAATTGGTCCCTTCCAATATTTTAATAACTTGATAAAGAAATACTCCTGGTTTTATCTCTCTGCTAGTGTCCACAAAGATACCCATTGGCCAACAGTTGCAGAAAATGAGGCGCGTAACAAAGACATCAAGATTCCAACATCATACAAGAACAAGTTTTTGCCATAATATAATGAGCGACCTGCTGAACAATGTGCTGGTTTCAGCAGTTCGTTTAATTTGGAGTTTACGAAAGCCGTATGAAACTCGTCTATGAAACAAAAGCTACTTTAAGCGAAAGCAAGACAAAAGGGAGCACGCATGGACAATGAACAGCAGCATTGGGCACTTACGTGGAGTACGAAAGTTCATAACATTTGAGATAAGACTACGATATAAACTATGTTACATTCGTGCACTGAAATGTTTCACAGCTGTTGTTAATTTTGCCCGTTGAGATCCACAAAAATACTTGACCCATTTTGACTCATGTGGCCCATTGTGCGGTACGACTACGAACTACTAGACACATGTACCTCCGATATTCCTTTTTCAAGGTTACGCGACGTTTCCACCTATATTCTCGCTACTCGACTCACGGAAAATAAAATATTTTACAACTGTAGTCTGGGTTAGTGTTTTCCATATGAATAGTATAATGACGATAGGTAAATTATCCTGAATTTCTCCACGATAACCTAGCCAAACTACATACACTTTAACTGACCTCTCGTCATGAAATACAATCTTAGGAAACGAAATAAAATATTTAACACTGCTATTCAATTGCAGTTACAGCGCACCAGTTAACTCATCTGCCGCATTGCACTAAGCTACCCTCATGGTCAAAATCAAATGCAACGTTTTCATGTTCGCCGATATAAAAAATACTCGGAAATACGCAAGTATTTTATATACATTATAGATGTTCCATTAACTTTAGCTTCTAGCCATGTTTACGAACATTCTACTGACTGTCCTAACAGTCCGAAATTAAAAAGAAAATTAACCACTTCGTAAATTCTAATGCAAGTTCAGAATTTCCTACACAAAGAAAATACATCACATTAAAGGTTTCCTATAGCGCCTGTAACTACTTGGTCATTCCTTCCCACAGAATAGTACTCGCATTTATTTGTTGCAAGTACATTAAACTTGGACTGGCCTGGAAATACCAATAAATCAGAAATGTTTCCTACCTTCTTGCAAATCTTGAAGCGACCTTCCTTTAAGTCGGAACTCGAACCCACATCACCTCACATATGATGGAATGCAAGGCATATATCGCCTTACTCTGCCATCCCTCGGAGTTCCATTTGACGATCCACATCTCTTCCTGCATGGACACCCCAGTGCATTTGCGGTGAAATTCATGCACGACTAAACAGTCCTATGATTCCCACTCGCCGACTGGCTGTCACCTGGCCATGTGCGTTGCTGTCACTCACGTTCACTCCTTATTACACTTTCTGCCACCTCCCCTCTCCCCGCCATTCCAAATCACGTGGTCATGCGCAGATTATACCCCATTGCCCATAACCGAGCATACTGCTTTTCAGAGCTACAGCTACCTATCTTATTACCTGTGCTTATTACTGTCAGCAATTCCCCTTGAAACCCTCCGAAAAAGCAAACTTCCTTCAACTTCTTTCCTTTCTCATTACGTATACGGCAACTCAATTTTATTCAGTTGAATGAACGCTCCAGTTAAAATTCCATGCGTTTAACAGGGAAAGCGCACGTTGGATTGTTCTGTTTCTTATTCTATGTCCTTGTGTGATGTACTGTGTTTATTGTTGTTGTGTTTGAGATACTGATTTTTGTGACTCAAGCAAATTTGTCTGTGAGGTGGTTAGGTTAGGTCACAGGGTTAGGTAAAGCAACAAGTAAAGAGAAAACAGAAAATGGCAGAGGCACTAGCAAAAACGGGGCTATTTTTCGACGAACTGAATAAAGTGCGAGTTATAGAACCTGAAGTATCGCACGAGACAAACAAATTAAAAGAGGAGTGTCAAGATTTTGAACAAAGTATGCTTATCTGCTGATTCCTGATTTTCAGGATATATTATACATTTTTTTTAACTTAATCGGGCCATACTCATAACACATACATCAGTCAATGAAAAAAATGACCACTGTAGAGCCTGGGCACTAAAACCTACTCTAGAAATGTTAACTAATATCCTGGCCAAGCACCTTCAGTTCGCAACATGAATTAGGTTACCTGGACTACACTTTTTTAAAATCCATACAACTGTTCTAGAGAATTATACGTTATGTAGCATAATACAATCGGTTCATTAGCTCGTACTAATTTCATCTCACTTTTATATAATGGTCTGGATTCGATACATTCTATGAATTATATTGCTGCATACATTTTGGGCACATCACTTTTGTTACACTTGCTTTTCCTCCAGTGATTCGTAGTTTTAGATGTGCAGTATGTAAAGACAGTGTACACAGTATTAGCATTGCCAATTTCAGTAAAGCCAATACATAGGAAAAGTGGAGTAAAAAGATCTGAAGTTTTTGTATGTTTCGTATATACCAAAATTCAATTTTCGTGGTAATATACTTTAAGAAGTATTGGGTATCTTGATAAATAACGTCAGTACATTATTATTGCTTTAAGATTATGATATTGCCTTCTAAAACTCTTAAAAACACGCTAGTAACCTTCACACCTCGTTAGATAGCAAACGTCAATGGGTCTTGTACCATTTCGGTAAAATGCCATTTTAAACACCAGCTGTTCCAGTTTCTTTTCCTTAGCATTCTTCTACTTTCAGAACGCCCCTGGAACCAAAGTTAATAACTTCTGAGCTCGAAATATTCACGAGTACTCCGAGAATAATGTATTGAAAAGTTAAGCACTAGTCAAAAAATATGAAATAGATCCGGTGAAATGAATAATTTTCAACGCAAAACTGAAAAATTTGATAACATGTGAACAAAAGAATAAGTTTGTCTAATTCAAATTAAAGGGTGAACTTCCGAGTGTGGGCTCTGTTGATCTAGAATTCGAATAATACCAATCAGAAACACCTTAGAACTTGATGTCAGCCATTTTAAAGCATGTGACCCACCTGCCAGTGTTGCCAGCTATAATTCAATAAAACAAGCTAAACCGGCTTGCCAAAAAGGCTAGATTATATTTTCATACCTATATACATTAGAAAACTACATTATTAAAAAATACGCATGGATTACCTAGCAAAAATAAACCTGGTCTTCGTCATCCCCTTCTGCCTCATTTCTACTGCTGCAGCTGGGATTTCTCTTAAGCTCTTGCATGTTTGCAGGATTTGTACCAAGCTTCAATATTTCGTCTGGGACTTAGCATGAAAAATCGGATGTGCTGGACTCACATGACTTTCTCTACTCTTGTACCTACTAACCATTCTTACAAACTCTTATTCTGTATCTTCTTTATGTTAGTTGAGATAAACATTTGCAGAAATTACCTTATTGCTTATTTCCTTGTAGGTGCAAGGGGAATATGGGAATACAGTAGGCTTTGAGCGATTGTCAAATCTTTTAAGCTTTTGAAATTCCGTTCCCTTTGCAGGGTTAACATAACAAATTGAATAACGATGTTCAATTTGACAGAAATACAAATAACAAGGCATATCTCCGAAATGGTTCACTTTATAAAAAATCTGAACTCACGTGACTTTCTCTACTCTTGTACTAACCATTCCTACAAACTCTTATTCTTATATGTTCTTCGTATTAGTTAAGATAAACATTTAACTTACCTAATTGCTAATTTCCTTGTAGGTACAAGCACGGTACAAGGAGGAATACAGTAGGCTTTGTGCGATAGTCAAATGTTTTAAAGCTTTGAGATTCTGTCTTTCCACACTTAACATATAAAAAAATGAACAACGATGACCCATTTCACGAAAGTTAAAAGTTTTCCGAAACTCACACACATAACAAAGAAATATCTCCGAAATGGTTCACCCGACAAGAAAATTTATTGAGAAATAAATTGTGTATTTTAGCAAGATCTACAAATTTTGTATAGTATGATTTGGTCTATCTCTAACGGTTTACCAGTTATGCAAAGGTCGCCTAGAGTAAATACGACTACAGGGGCTATAGCCAGAAAATTCAAGATATACATTTCATTTGTCATAAAAACATCTCAAACATATGACATTTTAATCAAAATCGTTAGAGCCATTTTCAAGAAAATCAAAATTTTCAAAAAAGTTTCCATGTAAAGGGTAGTTTAGGGTGGGGCTATTTTCTTCAAAATCTTCGTGTCGCATCCTTAAAAGACATTAAACTTAAATACCAACTTTGGTTTTTAACCGACTTTTCGTTTTTGAGTTATGCTGTCCACAGACTGACACGCAGACACACACACGGACCTTTTTCTAAAAATGCTTTTTTTGGATTCAGGGGGCTTCAAAACGCGTATTTCCGGTGAAATCTCGACATCGAATTTTTGTGTGGAATACAATACTCCCTCTACTTAGCAGTAGAGAAAGTAAACAATTATTCAAACATAAATTGTGTACTTTAGAAATATCTACATTTTTTCATAGTAAGATTTGGTCTATCTCTAACGGTTTACCAGTTGTGCAAAAGTCGTTCAGAATAAATAGGAGTACAGAGGTTATAGCCAGGAAATTCAAAATATACATTTCATTTGTCATAAAGATATTTCAAACCTATGGCATTTTAATCAAAATCTTTAGAGCCATTTTCAGAAAATAAAAATTTTCCATGTAAAGGGTAGTTTAGGGTGGAACAATTTTCTTCAAAATCTTCGTGTTGCATCCTTGAAAGGCATTAAAATTAAATATCAACTTTGGTTTTTAACCAACTTTTCGTTTTTGAGTTATGTTGTCCACAGCCTCGAGATACATACACAGACCTCTTTCTGAAAACTGCCAAAGAATCTAACAACTTGGTGGAATCCACACTTCCAGATTAAAAAAATTCGGGAATTCACCCAAAGGATTATATCATTACGTGCAATAGCTGCAGTAGCGAGATTAAATTATATATTATCTTAAAGGTACTGGTAGATAAATGAAAAATGAAAAAAGGCTAGAAAAGGCTAATGAAGCTTAGAAAAAAGGCCAGGAATGCTATTTGTAGCTTTTTGGAAAATTTATAGCTAGATAGGTTCTCAAAAAGGCCAGATCTAGCCATAAAAAGGCTAAGTTGGCAACACTACCACCTGCTTACCACTTTTAGGACACTTTTGTTATAAAGTGCAGCCCAGGGTCGAGAATCTTAAGTGACAAAGTGTAGCTAACAGATTTATTTTAAAAGTAGAGGAGTGAAGCAGTTGAAAGCATAGCCATAAAGCCTGTGAAGCTAAACCCCAATGATGGAAGCTCTGACAGTGGTAATGTCAATTCTAAAAGTAGCTCTTAAGCTATTCTGGCAAAGTTTTATTGACATTCTAGTACTTTTCAGTTTTAAGATGGGACTTACAGTTTATAGTTTTGCCAAGTTAACAACTCCCTGTGCAATATCTTTCTATGTTCTTTTTTAAGCTGAAATTAAACTTTTGGGAGTCATACGATAAACTTTAACAGCATTTAACATTACCATATTGAAAAGTGATTAAACATAACTAAAAAAATCTGATGTGATGCACTCACATGACTTTCTCTACTCTTGCACAAACTCTTACTGCTCTATCTATGCATTAATCGAGAACATTTTCAAAAGTAAGTTATTGCTAATTTTCTTGTAGATGCACTGGGAATATGATAATACAATAGGCTTTGAGTGACAATTGAATCTTTTAAAAGTTGTTCCTATATGATGGCTTTGAAGTTGCATGACCACGAGATAAAAGGAACCTCCCATTCAAGACGAGAAGTACTGGGAATTTAAACCTTTTTGTAATAAGAGTTCTCATGTTTTTTTTTTTTACGTCCTCCAACGCAGTGTCATATCGGACAGTGAATGAATGAAATGGGTGAAATGGTGCTCAAATGAGCTCAAGATCTATAGAGCTTTAAGTTACCCGACATTGGTCTTCTCAGGATAAGGGAAAACCTCAGAAAAAAAACTTTATCCGGATAACTCACCCTAAGCAAGATTCGAACTCGGGACATCTCGGAACTCTTATGGTTTACCAGTCATACAAAAGTCACCCAGATTATTGAGGGTTTCCAATGACATGCCCAGAAAATTCAAAATACACATTCTGTTTGTCATAAAGATGTCTTAAACATATAGCTTTTTAATCAAAATTGTTCAATGCCATTTTTGAGATCTCACTTTCCAACATATCTTCCATGTGAAGGATAGCCTGGTGTGGGGGATTTTGTTGAAAATCTTCGTCTCATATCCTTGGAAGATACTGAACTCAAAATACCAAATTTGGTATTTAACTGACTTTGTTTTTGAGTTATGTTGTTCATAGTTGGATGTTTTTTAAAAATGTTTTATTTAGATTCAGGGAGTTCCAGAACGTACTTCCAGTGAAATCTTGATGTTTTTGTTAGCTAATGCTGGATTTCTGACAATGAAGTCATTAATCCTCTTGCTCTCCAATATTTTTCACTGATGGATGGGGCACTAGAAGTGGCCGGGCATATTTGAAGGTGGTCTCAATCCATTTCCTCTTGCAGATCACATAGAGGACAGAGTGGTGAAGAATATATCCCAATTCTGTTTAAATGTTTTGCCAGACAATCATGTCCTGTAATCAACCTGAAGGTTGCAACTGCTGTTTTTCAAGGATACTCAGGAATTACTGTTTGAATGTTTGGTAGTTCCCATCTTTTATTCTTTGATTTTTCATAGTAATATTTTGCAATAATTTTTTTGACTAATCTTTTAGCTGCATAAAATGGTAAATTAACTATAGATTTTTGTACACCGCTGGTACCCTTTTTTGCAAGAAAATCAGCTTTCTCATTACCACTCAGTCCACAGTGAGCCGGTATCCATTGGAAGACTAGGTGTTTTTGAAGTGCTGTTAGATGGGTAAGGATTTTCCAATATTCTATAATTGTTTGGTTTTTTTGGTAACAATTTGGAAGTAATTACTATAATTGCTGCCCTGGAATATGAGAGAATAACTGCTTGCTGAAAATGTGAAATTCCGTACAAAAGATTTTGTAGGGCCACTCGAATTGCTTCAATTTCTCCATCAAAGTTCGTAGTTCCATAACTTAAAGATTTGTAATAGGAAAAGAGGTGACATGTGACTCCAGCACCATCTTGGTTTGATATTAATGATCCATCAGTATAAATATGGAGCCACTCATGTTCTGGAAATCTAGTATGGATTGTCTCTAATGCCAATAATTTTATAACACTAGTTGGAGTATCACTTTTCTTAACTTCTTCTGTCAGGTGTAAATAATATGTCATGTCTAATATTTGTGTCGGATTGACTTTAGATATGAAGTTTCCCTTTGAATTAGGAAGGTGTACATCCTTCTTGATGTCTTGAATTTTGGAAAGAAAGCTCTCCTGAGTCTTTAGTGTATGTGTAAAATTTCTCTTGTGCCATGTATTGAATGGGAGTCTGACCAACTTTTTGTGTTGAATAAGAGCCGCTTTTTGTATTTCATATTGAATGGGACATTGGTTGGTTAGTATTTCCATAGCTGCTATTGGTGTGGTTTTGATAGCACCTGTAATTAATCTCAGACTTTGGTTTTGAAAGATTTGAATCTTTTTTGAGTTTGCTGTTACAAGAACTTCGCTGCAGAAATCTTGATGTAGAATTACTATTTATTGTGTGCAGTAGTGAAAGTAAAAAATTAAAATCTTAACAATGGATTGACATAGTTCATTAAAACTTTAGTGTGGACCTTATGGTTATGTTTCAAGCATATGGTAAAAGAAAGTCTAAGCAATCAGAATAAAACTAGGTTTTTGAACTTTTGCGTATGCATTGCTTTAACATCATTATTGCAGTTCTCTTATTTTTCTGTGTCTTACCAATGTAACGCATGTTGATTAATTCCCTACTTACAAAATGGTCGACTTTCATTGCAGAAATTACAGAATTCCAGAAAATAGCAGATGGTTTCATACAGATGGTAGGCTCTTTGGCAAAACTGGCTGAAAAAGAAAAAATGAAGGCTATAGGAGGTTGAAATCTGCTGAAGTGTATGGCAAAGCAGCGAGAAGCACAGCAGCAGCAGTTGCAGGTACCCTTCTTTCTCAGAATATGCAGTGTGTTAACGATATGAGTATGCAGATTTCGTACGAGGGTGGATTCAAATATAATAAATAAAAGAGTACGATAACAAATTCATCTGCCATGAATGGTAAAGGAAATAGTTGAACATTATTGAATGCATTATCTACACAGTCTGGCAACAGAGTAGGTCTGAACAGGTGAATGTTTTGGTTACTAATATGTCTACTGCTATTAAACATGTGTTCACACATTCCTGACCTTACACTTTATACACATGCCAAAGTTATGCAACCGCCACGCATGTTCATGAATTAATTTGAAAACACATGCTGGAATCCAAGTCTGGGACTGATACTCCTAACACCTTATAGTTCATACCCAAAAGAATCATTTTAAACTGTACATTGTATGTGCTTATTGACATGGTCATTTTTGTATACAATCTTTCATAAGTAAACAGTAATGGAAATAAAATTAGTTTTAAAAATGTTTGTACATGTTAAATTTAGCATTTTAAAAGGAAAAGTTTACAGGAAAGAAAAATAATTTTCAGCCATTATTGTGGAGTATGTCACATCTATTATGTAGGAATTGCTCCAACATTTTGGATATTATGAGGAGATCCATTCCAGGTGGAAAAAATACAGATACGTCTCTAGCCAGTGACCTCTAGTAAATCAAATAGTGTTATGATAGACCAGAGCTTATCTGTGTGTCTATCCTTCATCATGATTATGGTCCTTCTTCCCTGGACTGTAACAAAATGTATAGCACCACTAGTGACCTCTAGTAAATGGTATACAGTGTTATGATAGACCAGAGCTTATCTGTGTGTCTATCCTTTGTCATGATCATGGCCCCCTTCACTGGGCTGTAACAAAATGTATAGCACCACTAGTGACCTCTAGTAAATGGTATACAGTGTTATGATAGACCAGAGCTTATCTGTGTGTCTATCCTTCATCATGATCATGGTCCTTCTTCACTGGGCTGTAACAAAATGTATAGCACCACTAGTGACCTCTAGTAAATGGTATACAGTGTTATGATAGACCAGAGCTTATCTGTGTGTCTATCCTTCGTCATGATCATGGTCCCTCTTCACTGGACTGTAACAAAATGTATAGCACCACTAGTGACCTCTAGTAAATGGTATACAGTGTTATGATAAACCAGAGCTTATCTGTGTGTCTATCCTTCATCATGATCATGGTCCTTCTTCACTGGGCTGTAACAAAATGTATAGCACCACTAGTGACCTCTAGTAAATGGTATACAGTGTTATGATAGGCCAGAGTTTATCTGTGTGTCTATCCTTCATCATAATCATGGTCCCTCTTCACTGCTGTAACAAAATGTTTATCTGCGTCTATCCTTCATCATGATCATGGTCCCCCTTCACTGGCCTACAAAAAATGTATATAGGTTGCGCGTTCGTTCTTGACGAATGACCTTGAGCAGAAATCCAATGAGTGAGCCTACCCTTAATAAACAGGTCAGCAAATGTTTATGCTACGATAACAGACACCTCTGTTTTCCTCTGTCGCGTTTGTGTATACAGTCGACTGCAGAAGTTTTGTGCGGTACGGATGTATGTATGCATGCAACGAAAATAGCAATTCAGATGAGGGAGAGATGTCGGGAATAGAATAAATGCAAGAAAGTTAAGTGGAAACAGTTATAGAGGTATAGTGTATAATACGTGTGGCTGATATTACTGCAAGTGTCATAAATTGATTTGTAGTGTTGTACTACTTCAGCTCAGAAGCATGCGCATCATCTCACTGCAGACTGTACCTCCTCTCTCTCGTTCCCGCAAAAGCTGAGTAGAGACTCGCATTCAACCTTTCATATAAAATTTTCATTCGTCAAGAAGTAACGCGCGACCTATAACACCACTAGTTACCTCTAGTAACCAACAGTAAATGAGCGCAAACATTCAGTAACTGACAATGTGAATTGTAAAGTGAAATCATTCACATAAATTCGTTTATTCACTTGATATGGCTTCAGGACATGTTTCCCATTTATTTTGTGACAGTTTTTGTTTATAGTTTATTCTGAAGTATAATATATGGAGTAAAATGTGTATATAGCCTAGGAAG
Organism: Tenodera sinensis; assembly: GCA_030765045.1. Lineage (NCBI taxonomy): Eukaryota > Metazoa > Arthropoda > Insecta > Mantodea > Mantidae > Tenodera > Tenodera sinensis. The sequence continues at coordinate 12,636,700 of CM060972.1, forward strand.
TGGTGTTCATTGCTTTAATGCATGTTAATTTTATTGTGGTACCAGTAAGAATTTCAGACAGAAGCAATACTACCAAGTAGGATTCTTATAAAATGGAATTCCCATTTATTTTACAAGTAATTTTTGTATATTTACTGCACTTAACATTTTAGCCATATTAAATTTTATGTAATTGCAAAATTAGAGATTCATCCGAAAGTAAGTTCCGATTGCGACTAGAGATTCCAGAAGTAGTTTGACAAGAATGACACATGTAGCAGTAGAGAAGGGATATATGGGAATACTGCAGTACAGTTACTGTCTTGGGACAGCAGTGGTTATTGCACCGTGCTAGGAGAAAATGGCTACATTATTCTGTCTTCCGCCAACTGCCAATTATGCCATGTTTATGTATATGACATGAGCAACAGTATAGTCAGTTGATGGTCCAGGCATTAACTGAATGCGGAACAAATATGTATGATGAAGACCGTAATGGCTGACTGCCCCTGGTGAAACCAGAACTGATGGAAAGTGTGCAGGAAGCAATTTTGTAGAGCAATCGCTTCACAATCTCGGAACTCTGGTCAAATCTTGTTTCATCTCTTGAAGCATTTTCTGTGGCTAAATGTTTCAAGGATGACACTGAGGTACAGATGGCAGTGGCTGCAAGGCTCCAGACACCTATGACACGGGCAAATATTGCTGCACCAGTACCATAATTGCCCCAATAATGGCGGGGACTGTGAAGTAGCGAGTGAATTTTTTAAAATATTGAATAAACATTTCTTACCTTCTGAAGCTTTTTGTTATCTTTCTTGGCCAACGTAACTTACTTTCGGGATGAACCTCGTATTGCCCTTTGCTGAATGAGAGTAAATTTTATGAGTTTCATGCTGGGTTGTAAGAAAATGCCATACAAGTAGCTATTCTCTTCTTTAGTTAATGACTGAGTAAACTTGTGAAGTCTCTATACTTCAGGCAGTTGCAAGAATGACATTATACAATCAGTTAACTATTCTCGTCTTCAAGAAGAGAAGATACAATTTGACAGAGCCACTCTAGTCGACTACATGGTTATCTTAATCACATAAGATGTCACTGCAACAAACAACTGCCACACGTTCAGGATTGCACTTCTAATTTTGTTGATAAAGTCGCTTTGTGTTTTCTGTAAGCCAAAAGGAATAGAAGTGAAATTTTCACTTAAAAGGGACGGTGGGTGGCTCCGATGAATTTAAGAGGCAACATTATTTTCTTAAACCACTACCTATTAACTCAGGATAACTTTGCACCTACCCAGGATTCACTAAAATATGCTGGCAGTGGAGTGTTGTAAACATGATTAGCAAGTTGCATAAACAAGAAGGTAGCATATAAAGGAAGTAATCAATGAAAATTGAAGCTATTAACAGTGAAGCAACAGAATCTAAAATAAGAACAAATCAGAAACTAAAAGCCCCACTTATCTTAGTAATGTTGCAAGATCTTCTACAGCTGTTTCAATTTTCACCATGTATGCAATCTTAAATGAAATGCACTCAGATTGAATATAACCTCTAAAACTATAATCCTATACATCTATCAACAATAATGCATACATCAATAGTTTTTATTTACTTGTATCTGAGGATGTCATATTAAAATAATTAAGAGGAAACCATGCAATGGAAGCAATTCACTGTTTATAGAACCGAGATTCAACCTATAGTGATACTCGATTGATTAGCATTGTAGATCGGTCTTGCAACTTATTACAGAGGCAAATGAATACTTTAGCATTAACAAAACCTTTAAGTGCGTTCTTGCAACCCAACATCAATCGTGGAAAGTTGGCAGGTATGGGTGTGTGTGTGTGTGTGTAGAGAAGCTCCAGACTTTTCTTTTATTTGTTTATTTTGAATGTTGCTCCTATAGCCTTGTTAAAGGTAATATTTTTTTCTGTTTTTCAGGCCCTTATTATTGAAAAGTCATTAGAGTTGGAGCGATTGAGGGTCCAATACCAGTCCTTGCAGAGAACAGAACAAGAACAGCAAGAAATAATAGAACAGTTGATTCTTTGTTGATAATACCTACCTAATGTTTCTGTTTTATTTATTCTGTAATAAAAATACTAAGTTTTGAATACACCAGAGTTATATTCTGCACAGTACAAGTTTTAAAGTCAGTAGAAAAAGTTGCTTACTGTATTTAATTGTTACAATGGTTTTGCACCTTGCACCTGGATTTATAGACAAGCAATTCACTGCATTAATATTCCAGATGTTCACTATCAAGAAGTATTAAAAAATAATGCTACTGCAACCTGTTAGGCTCATTGGAGAGAGTACATGATATACAGCATGTTGTAATATATTCATTATTAAGGACACAATTTTTTGGTGGATCGTGAATACACAAAGTATGTCAATATGTAATAAAAAGATTTCAGAATAAATTCTATTGCAATGGTCTGCACACTTAATGTTTACTCTCGCGATTAAATGCAAATTTTAATCCAACTCGTGAGTTGTATATTTACAATTTATTGCGATGTTTATTTACGGTTTAAGATGAAGTTAACGTTTAATGGCAATGTTTCTGCAAAACTGGCGTTAAAAGATTTATTTCAGGAATAAAATAAGATCTGTTTCCCCCTTTTGCAACACAGAAATCCAGATTCAAGGTCAAGAGTTCAAGCTCTGTGTGTCTGGAAGAAAGGCAACTATGTTTACAATAAGCAGGAAAGGTACAAGGGTAATTCAAATATAAATGGTAATTGTTGCATATCACGGAGGAAGCAGTTCAGAGCGGGGCAATGGAGTGGGGGGGGTTCAAGGTTGGTGTGTTAGGGAGGGGGAACTAGCTTTGTTAGCTGCTTCGCTAGGTTCTGATGTCAGTACAGCCATGAGTGAGCAAGAGGTTCCTTCGTCATTTTGTGCAACGCATTATTATAAAGTTTTTAACCATGAAGGGGTTAAACCTTCGGAGGTTATAACTCATTTAACGGTACAGTTTGGGGACACTACACTGTCACAAAATCGAGAGTTTACTTGGGCCAGACAATTTAAGGGTGGCCAAGAATTTGTGGAAAACGAAAGTTATGCTCGACGCCCAAGGTCAAATCTCACAGATGACAACATCCGTGCCGTTTGAGTGCTTATTGAAGGTGATCACCACTCTACTGTTGAAGAAATCGCATCAGAAGTTGGTTGATTTTCTTCATGATCGACGTACAGTGACTGCAGCTTACTATTGACAATTATTAAGGTCTGTAAAAGTTGCCTACTGAAGCAAAAGACGTCGTATGCACATCAGAGATGTCATCCTTCTTCAAAACAATGCAATACCTCACGCCGCCAATTTGACAATGGACACAGCACTGGGAAACCCTTAAACACCCTCCCTATAGTCCAGACTTGTCCCCCCCCCCTGCCCCCCAAGACTATTTTTTGTTTGCACCCATGAAAGAATTGCTTGGAGGGAAACATTTCGAAAGTGACGGCATGTCGAGGAGCATGTGCACAATTGGTTGGCGATGCGCCCTCAAACTTTTTTTGAAGAAGGAATGTTCAAGCTTCTGAAACGTTGGCAAAAATGTGTACAATGTGAAGGAAGCTATATAGAGAAATGTTGATGTAGTCACTTGTGTATATATTTGATCAATAAATATTTTTAACAAAATTACCGTTTATATTTGAATCACCCTTGTATATGACAGTAGCTGGGAAGGTAGGTTGACTGATAACCAGTGGTGTACGTAAGTGTTCAATGCATGCATAGAATAACATACCCTCCATGCTACAGTATCACCGCTGGAGCAAAGTGCCGGAGACAACAGTCCCCTCTACTGGTTTTCCTGCACTCTGCAAACACACAAACAATACGTTCACTTGTATTTTACAGAAGGCTGTGATAGACAGCAAGGAGCACAAGTTTTTAACTCCGAGTTTGTTGCATGTGATTGTACAGTACATTAAAGCAAGTCCATTCTGACAGCTAGGTGCACACGTGTGCTTGAAAGAGTTTCCACGGCAATGAACATCATCCTGTGTGGTCTAGGGGTAACATACTAGCCTCTGGTTCCCTAGGTCACGGGTTCAAACCTGGTGGAGGGCAAAGAATTTTTATGGCTGTAAAAATCCTTAGCACAGCTACCTTTGGAAGGGAAGTAAAGCCAGTGGTCCCGTGGTCAGTTTGTCAACAGCTGATATGGTGGCTAGGCTATCAATGAATCTGATTGGTGGAAGTACGTGAATCACAGGAATTAGCAATAAGCGAATGGAATGGTAATGGGTGTCAACCATTTGGTTAGCATGTGCAAAGTCAGTAACCATCTTATTCTTCAACAGTGTGTTATTGTTTATTTTTGTAGTTATTCTCACAAATGCACATGTATATGTTACAAAGACCTTCACTTATTGTTTACCTATTTTAACTTTTTTCTACGCCAAATTATGGACTTGTTCAGTAGTCCAACAATATCCACTCCAGTTAAAAAGTACACGTGATACAACAGGATTGTAAATGATGGACGAGTCTTAATTCAATAAATCCAAAGTCACATTTTTCTTAATTTTTAATTACTGGAGTAGGTGTTCCTTTTCTTTTCAGTTACGAACAGCATAACATGGCTGTGCTTCCATATGCTCAGATTTGCTCTTACTGCTGTAACATAAGCTAGTCGCTGAAAGTTATAGACGGAACAGCTTATTGGAATACCTCAAAAAGCAACTGTGACATTTTCCCTCCATTATGGCGTGGTCTGGTGATATTCCATTTGTTAGATCCAAAAGTGCTATTGCAGAACAAGATTTGCCAAAGGTGGATCATATGTCGTGTGGTAATGATATTCAAGCATTGTTATCCTTTGAAAGCCTGTTACTTTAATCCTGTGATATTTGAGGTTAGAAATAATGTTTTTATTTTGATAAACAATGGTTATTTTATTTCCTTTAAAAGCTGTGTATAAATAGTAGTTTGGCAGTACTGCTTTTTGGTGTAATGTCCACTGCAGTTTAGTGTAATGTCAGCCATTTTGAATTCTTGGGAACTGCCAATAAGTTGTTTCCCCTGTGGTTGCACTGTCTATTTTTACTTTATGAAGCATAAAAAGGTGGTGATTATGCAATGAAACGGTACATTGGCGTATGATGGTCATGTAGCCAAAGGCAGACTCCCATTCTTGTTGGCCTTCTCCGTTACAGCCATTTCACTGCAAATCCGATAAATAGATTTGAAGAAGTGTGTATGCTAAAGTTAGAAGAGTAGAACCAAACTGAAAAATTCATTTGAACATGGATCTTTGGCTTACTCTGCAAGTCAGTTTGGGAATTTAATGTTGTACCAACAAGTTGCCATGGTAGCTCAGCACAGTGACACAGAAAACCGGATCAGTAGTACAAATGCCAGCTATGGCATTGAATTTTTCTACCTTCCAACTTCAGGTTTACACATTGGAAAGTTTTTCATTGATTGTTATTCACTAATTGTGTTAGTGAACTGAGAAGAGGTGCTGTTTGAATTTTGTATTATAAATATTCAGATTTATGTAACGTTTTTAAATTATTTTGAATAAAAACACATTAAATTAATATTCCAGGAGTGTCTGTCCTGTAACATTTTAGTTTTTGAACATCATAATGGTATTTTGAGATGAGACACTGAACATGTTTGTTTTTTTGTTCAAGGTTTTAAAATACTGATTGTTCATTTTATTTTTGAATCAGTTTTATTAAAAGTGTCGACACTAAGGGGAAGAACATGACTAGTACACATGTGACAGAGAAGTTGCCTAGCAAGCACAGCATTTAATATAAAAAACTAGAGTATATGATCGTATTTCCTTGATTACATTACTTGTACTCCATATAAACACAGTTGGCACTACCTATGACCCCCACAAAAAGAACGAAAGGAGGAAATACAAGCAGAAAAACGAAACATTATTTACATGGACATAGACATGTACACTGATGTTTACTCAATCTTAGAAGCTTATAATTTCTTTATCTTCTTCTTCTGCATCCTCTGAAGATGATGAAGCAGCCATCAATCTTATACAGTTCACAAACAGTTTTGTTTTCATTGCATTTTGCCTTCGTTGGAGTTGTATAGTTTTGAATATCTAGTTTAATGGTTCTTATTGCTGTACATATGTGAACGCCAATGTCAGCCATAATATGTGCAATCAGCAAGTTACATTTGCTGTTCCCTCCTTTAAAGTAACTGTACACATGTGTGCTGCCTGCTTATGTACTGGTTTGTCATGTCCTCTGGGCAAGGAATTTGCTTTATAATTAGCCTGTTTCCCACGGCCACTACATATTTATACAGGTTTAAGAGCTTTGTGCAATCTCTGTTGTGTGCCACTACTCCTGTCTGACTGCATAAACCTTACAACTCTGTCTGCATTGTTTTCATTTCTATACACGCGCCCTCATCTCCTCCTTCCACTGTCTCAAAAGACTCTGAACAAAGTATACACAAGTTGGCTGATATTACAAAGAACTCAATAGACCATGCTCACTATTTTACAATAAATTTTGAGTATAAGAAAGCTTTCCACTAGAATACATGTTTGTTAACAATGGGCCAAAAAACACATTCATATGGTAATTATTACTTATTTATGCCAATGAACTTACTGCTGGTGTTTTTAAACACACAAGCCATGCGTGGGCAATGTTTAAGAGGTGGAATCAGGACTGAAAAATTCATATGTGTTTGAAACACAATTTAGACAGTTTTCCCAATGTTTTGTTTACTGACAAAATGAGACATCATCACTACATGCCAGAGATGAAGGAACAGCCCTAATAGTGGGTAACAACACGTTAAAGTGCACCAGAGTAGGCACAAAATGGTTCCATGTAAGGAAAAGTCATGACTAGGATTTCCAGGATTCTCATAGAGTACCATGATCAGGGAGTATTACACTTCAGTTGAAGGTTATTCAGGCTAAACATTGCAGTGGGTGCCAGTGTACTCAGCATCTGTCTGCCTCGAATACTAAGTCGGCAGGTCGTCCTTTGTACTAGCCTCACATCAACTATTTCTTGGTATGATGATGTCAGGCAATAAGGTTTGATAAATTTCAGGGGTCTTGTGAGGGCTGCAGGAAAACCTGTGTTTAACAAGGAAGTTGGAAGATTGGACTAAATGCAGTGATTTACTTCTCTACCAGGTGACTATGTTGAAAAACAAACAAGTAAAGTTTTAGAACGTTTCTCATGATTGCACTTTTACAATGCAAAATACATGTTGTTTCTTTAGTTTTGGCAACTATTTATTTTCTGGACACATAGCATACACATAAGGTTGTAAGTTTTATAGGCCTTTGATGTAGTCGCAGCATTGTGTGCAATGAGTTCTCAGTGATGTGGTAGCCATTGAATGCAGTCAGCTTTGCCTAATCTCTGGATGGTACATAGAGACCCATCAACTGCACTCAGAATGTCATTCACTGTTCTCAATTTCTTCCCACGCAGTGGTTCCTTCAGCTTAGGAATGAGGTCGAAGTCGCAGGGACTTATGTCTGGGGAGTATGGAGGGTGGTAGACCACCTCCCAACCCCAATAAGGAACAAATCAGACACCACTCCTGCTACATGTGCCCTCATATTGTTGTGTAGAATGATGGGTAGATTATCCACAAAATGTCCTTGGGTTCTTCTCAATGCTGCTTGCAGATTATTTCACAGAAATGAATGATAGTACTCTGCATCAGCGGTCTGCCTGGGGGGATTGACATGCTAACAATATTCCAATTGTAGGCTAGGGTTAGCATCGTTTTCACATTGGTAGCAGTGACCCATAATGACGCCATTCAGGCGATTGACGTTTCAACTATGGTTCATATTTCACCCAGGTCTCATCAATAATGATGATATGTCGGAAGAAGCACTCTCCTTCCCTCTCATAGTGCTCCAAGTGTGTAAGAGCAGCTTCATACCACAGAATTTCTGCATCTGCGATAACTTATGTGGAACCCATCGTGAAGCAGTTTTTCACATCCTAAGGCAGATCTTAAGGATTTCATGCAGAGTCGAAAGTGCCTATCCAGTATCTGTGGCTAACTCTCGAATAGGGCAGTTCCGGTCCGCTTCCACTAATGTGGACACTGTCTACACATCATTTTCACTAACAGTGGATGACCAAATCTAGGCATAAACGATGCATTTTTGCATCCTCCTTTAAAGGCTTGCACCCACCTTGCCACTGTGCAGTATGGCAATGCATCTGCACCATAGTGAAACTGTTATGCATTTCTACCTGTGCCACATTCAGTTTTCAACCAGAATCTATGTTCTTGCTTTGAAAAAATTGTACTAGATTATACTGTGATGCCTAAACTGATGACCTTTGGCTCATTATTGCTTGAGGAGGAGAAGGGGAAAGGTGCATCCATATGCTCAGATGGAGGGGAGGCACCTAAACTACACATGCGATAAATAGAATTGCCAACCCTAGTGTTATTTGGATTCCATAATATAGTTACCAAAACTAAAGAAACAACCCTTGTATTAAAACTTCATATTTTGCACTCCAGCATATATTTTGATAAAGTTTGGTACCTGGCAGCACCATGGCCAAGCGGTTAGACTGTTCGCTTATCACAAAGTCAGCCCTGGTTCAATCCCGGGAACCTGCATATGGTATTCATGAAGAAGGAAGTGACATCTGGGCAGGTTTTCTCTGGGTTCTCTGATTTCCCCTGCCACTCATTCCATCAACTGCTCTTATCACCTTGCCCTTCATCCATTTCACATCATTCTCTGCCTCACTCTCATACTGACCACCTGCTTCCAAGTCTTCACTCTGTCTGTTCCATTGATTCCTGTTCTCCCTGACAGCCATCTGACCTTAGGCACTGGCTTGTAAGTCCTAGGGGTTGTAAGTTCTACATAAGGGGAGGGTAAGAAGAGGGGGAGGAGGAGGAAAAGGAGTAGTAGTAGTCTCTACTTGGATGTGCTGCCACTTGCAAATGTCTCAAGTACTAACTTTCTACACATCAAAAACTGCGTAAATCTGGATATGGGAGGCCTGAATTCTGTAAGTACAGTTTGTCCAGATTTTCGTGGCAATCGTGGGTTTGTGCATTTTTGTGCAAAAGACAAGACTAGAAGGAAGGTATTTCTGTACCATCCTTTTAGTCCTACAGATATGTGTAAAACTCCAGGCACATTTTGCAGAGGCTGAGAAGATGAAGTATTAATAATGCACATTAACGCTAATTGTATATTATCTTTACTTTTGAGTAGTAATCACATTACATTGGTTTCTGACTTGACCACCTCAGTATATCTCAGGTAAAAAATTTATTTTATTGTTTTCGCATGAGGTGAGCCTTTAAAACTACACTATACATAGCATCTACTTAAATAACTTAAAATATTGAGCCTAAGGTATGTAGCTTAAAGTAAATTATTTATTAAGTGTATAAAAATGGTACATAATATGTTTATTTAGCTGCATTGTCATCTAACAAATGAATTAACATATACGATTTATTTACAGAGCACCCTCAGATTTGATGTATGTTTATATGTGAAAGATTTGTACTCTTCCACAGTTTGATCTTAATATAACTCAACAACTTGCACATCTTTAACGCATTAGTAATTACTCTTACAAACTGACATTTCAATATCAATGGTTTTTTCTCAAAGTAAAGTAATATAAACAAACATATGGCTAGTGCATAAATTTGCATTTTCTTTGTTCTTTTTAAATCCAATTGCAACTTAAAAAATGTGGAATTTTGGAAGAAAGAGAGTGCAAATTGAGTCCATGCTGAGCATCAGGGAAAATGTCAAGAGTTTTAACAATAATATGAAAAAAAAAAACGAAAAAAAACAAATATTTACACTTACAGGCAAGCACATGCATTCAACAATAGATGCATTCAAAATGTGATTTAAAATGTTAAAGCTATCACAGAACACTGTAATTATTAAGGGCAATTCAAATTGTTGTATAAATTTACAATCATATGGACCTTAACAGAGGTTTTGTAAAAATAGAAGGACATACTGCAACAGCGATATTCAGGGCTGTATAAGAAACTACAGTGTATATTTGTAAAAAGAAAAAACAATCATCCAAAACTAGAGTTCTTCTAATGAATATTACACGAAGAACAATATCACTACGCACAATGTCACGAGAGCACATGTCAAAAACACAAAATGTGTAATACTTTCTGTTGATAGTATGATGATGCAGTATTAAAATGGGAGGGTAGGAGGCAATCCAAGCTCAAACTGTTTACAATGAGCAACAAAATTTTGAATTAAAATCTTCAGCAATAATTCTTACATGTACAGTATGCAGTAAATTCTAAATAGCTTTAAATTATTGTAAATCAATTGCTGTTCTGTTTCCATAGTTATGAAGTATTTATTTATTGCACATAATAGTTTGACATATTTTGAGTTCAGTTTCGTGCAGATTTCTGCAATTACAGTTCTCAAAACAAAAGAGGTGTTTATCATGAAACATTATTTCCAGACAAATGAAGTACGATATAAGTTAAGAATGATATAAAGATTGATTTAACAAGAAAACAATATTAGATGTCATAATACTGTTATTGCACTGAGTGACTAATTGAGGTTATGTATGAATTCTGGGACTTAAGGTACTTATGACATTGTAAGCTGCCATTGGAGTATATTATCTCAAATAAGATTTGAGACTGTGATTTACTGAGAGTCAATTGGAGAACTGAATGTCATATTGGCATGTTGCCATGGTAGCTCAATTGATTAGAGCAATCAGATGGGAAAATGTGTCAGTAATTCTATTGAAGTGAGGCTGTCATTGTCCTGGGTTAACCCTTAAATGCACAATTTATTTTGCTACATATGCCACTCTTACTTTGATTCCTTAACTGGTATTTATATCCCTTTTACAGGCACTTTAATGTAATTCAAATAGCCATGTTCATTAAGAGGATATGCAATGGACTGATCATTCATTCAAAGCCGAACATTATGAGTTCAAGTACCAGTGACTGCCTGTTGCAAAGGATGGTGAGGGCCCACATAAAATAAGTGGTGTGATGGCACACATGGATGCTGACAGAGTTACATGACTTTTGCTTTTGTTACCAAACAAACTACAATAATCTTGAAGTAAACATATTTATGATATAATATAGCTACAAATAAATGAACTTTTTCGTTAAAGGCCTCTTAATATTTTAAACCCAAACCAGCAACCCTGGATAAGAAATCAGTGCCCAACCATCTGCACCACCCAGGACAACACACATCCTAACTGTACCTCCAGAAGGCAAAAATAGATTTGTTCCATCCCTCATAATCAGTCAACTCTCTTGTTTTTACTTGCAGTTTGTGCTCAAGCTGTAATGATGCTGTAAGGGCCACTTATCATGTGAAGGATTTAAACATTTACCATAAATAAGTATGTGAGTTGATAATGAACTACTTATACCTACTTATGTATATCCTGCAATGTATTATGTGGAATTCTAAACAAAATTGTTCTTTAGGTTATAAACGGTTTTCAACTTTATATTTTCACAATTCAGTGTGGACTAGTGATTGTCAAACTAAAGGATATACCCATCTCATTGAGCTTCCTGTATCATAATGCAGGATAGAGAGTTATCATCCTTCAGTGTGAAAATATTACAACATTTTTTAACAAAGTAAATTAATCAGAATAGTGACAAGTTACTTTATACATTTCAATGTAATATTGATTCATTGATTTGGATTTTTATATGATTTTTGAGTGTTTAAAACAGTGAAGCTTTGTCAAATTGGTTAAAGTTTCACTTTAACTTTCTAGGTTATGTTACTTTTGGATAATTGTTTGCGTGGCAACTGCTGTGATTGAAACAACTGCCTAAAAGTAACATAACCTAGTAATTGAAACTAAAGTCCTAAATCCTACTCATGAATTTTAACTAATTTGTATTTAGATGTTTCATTTAGCATATCAACATCTGTTAAATCAAGATACTGGTTTTGTGCACAGTTTATATGGTACATAAAGCAAATTAGGTTAATAACTGTTATGTCTCTCCTTTACTGAGAAGAAAGCTTTCTTTCTGACTATTGTTTTTAAGTATGAAAAGCTTCACTGCCTCGTTATGATGTAGTTTAAACCTGAACCTGTACTTGTGAAGCAAAAGGACATATTTACTCTTTTCTGCAGAAGTCAGGTACATATTCTAGAACTAGGGTAAGGAGTTAAGTTGATGGCTGCTCAAAATATAATTTGTGACTCTTTACAGCACTACACTGCATGTGGTCCCTATTTAAAAAATGATCATTAAAATGATTCCTAGATAGGAGTGAAATAAGATAAATTATTTTGATAACAGTTCCATTCTTAGTTAACTTGATGAAAAACCTCTGTGATGTAAAAGACAATGTCAGTCAAGTAATAACGGATCAAGGGTATGTTGCAGTTATGTGCAATGTAGTAAACTTTTGGACCTGGAACGATTGCAACTGTTACTGGGAAATAACATTTTCCCCACCTCTAATAATTACATGTTATTTCTTAACAGTGATGCCACATGGCTAAAAGATTTCAAGAACTGCAGAAAAGGTTAATTATAAAATTACAATTAGCATTATTGCTGCTGTACTGAGCACAATATGGACTGATTAACATAAATGACTGACTTGTGACTCTTTCCACTTGCTTGTTTACCACAGTCCACCCGCCTGCCCTATATGGCATTACCTTTTACAAAATGAATTTACAATTGTTTTTAAGATTTGGACATAAAACTTTGACTCAATTCAACCAAATGTTGGAATAATTTATGCAGAAAGGCTGTGTTGTGATATACAGCTGGTGGGGAAAAAAGGGAGCATCTGTTGAACACAAAATTCATCTAAGTCCTGTTATATACAGTATGATTCACATTGTATCCAACAAAGCATCATTTGTGTTTTATGGCATGCACTAAAGACACTGCTGGTGTATCTGGTCCATTAGCTTTATGTAGTGCACAAAAGTCTGTGTATACACAACAGCTTTGGAGAAGCTTGTTTCCAGCGAACCATCTCAACTTTGACCATGGCACAAAGCACATGCAAGGCAGTCTCTCCTTACTTAGTGAATGTTGCAGGTTTTCCTGCACATGTTGAGTGATTTCAAATTGTTCTAAGAGAGACAGGATGTGAAAGTGTATAGACGGGATTCCTCTTTCATTAGATTTTAACCGCATCAAATTGAATCCCCGAAAAATGTGGGGGCCATGTGAAACAAAAAACAAAATATGTATAAATATTGTTTGAATTTCCCTGCATAGGCACAAAGAAGAAAAGATGGCTTATGGGCATAAACTCAAGAAGGCTCCTGTCCACACTACGGTAGCCTCTGTAGTGTGGTGGTGGTATGTCTGCCTCCCATTCAACAGGTCCAGAGTTTGAATCTCAATTAGGGTGAGTTACAGAGATAAGGCTTTTTCCCTGAGGTGTCCCCTTATCCTGAGAAGACAAATGTCGATTACTTGGCCTCATTTGAGCATCGTTTCACCAATTTCATTCACCATCTTCCAATATGACATTCCACTGGAGGGTGTTAATATACCAAAAAACAAAAAACACTGCTCAAAGGTTGAGGGTAATTATAAATGTTGTGGGTTCATATACCTGATATTAATTTTTCTTATTTCTGTGCATTTTCACTTTAGGAGATAAAGGTATCTGTTCATGTATTTTTATAGTACTTTGTAAAGAACATGTTTAGTTTGAGAAAATGTTTACCAGTATACATGGCTTTTATGATAAATATGCCGTAAAACTCAAATGATATGTTAAAAGTATGATGTGATATTAAGGCAATATGTTTTACATACACACTTATAAAAACAACAATACAAAACAAAACTGATGTGTGGGATTTGAGTCCTGGAAGAACAGCAATGCCTTCTAAACCTTTCAGTCAAGTAACACTATACATTGCTTTCTCTGTGATCAATGCATTCACTGAATAAGAACTTACCACGGATGCAAACACAGTGTCTCCAAGCATCCACTGCGAGTGATCAAATTATTAAGTGACCACACTGTGCATGTTGCAAGTTGAACATTTATAGAGAAGAGAGTATTTTGTTGTCCTGTTCAACTTGGAACATGTCCAGCGTAGGGTTACTATGTGAAGGACTACTAGTCGTCACATTGACGATCTAAACATAGCCTTACTTAACTGTAGTGCCAACCTCTGCACTGCCAAGTTGGAAATACACACACTTTTGCTTCTCAGGTACAGAAATACCAAAGCTCTAGTGTCAAAATGCCCTAATACACACATATTTTTCTTCTTGCAATTTCAAAAATAAACTTTTCTTAGCATCTAAAAGTGATTGAAGTCCTTGTGCTGCTGCTGCTTCCTCTTCCTCACTGCAGTGGTTTGGTTTCTGGCAGCTCTCAATGCCTGGAAAGTGTTAAAATATCACTGTAAGCCAAATTACTATAACAAGTTAAATTGGTGAATAATGTAAATACATGAGGGTTAATATACCTGCTGTTTAGCATAGAAGCACAGTTGGTTGAAATGTGTGCTTGATCAAGTTGCTAGTAGTTGTAGGGGCCATATTGGGAGCCATGGTAGTATGGTCCTGGGTACGCTGCTGGTGCTGGGTAGCCCGTTGCATAGGCATATTGCTGCTTCTGTGGGTATACTAGTGGGACACAGAATTATACATATTTCAGAGTTGTTTGTGCAAGAAATAACTTTCCAAAAGTGTAATACTCCCACAGTCTGTTAGTCTTCCACTTTGTACTGTACAAACTATTTTATCTCATTTATATGAAGACATCATTTATAAACTCTATAATAAAACAGCAACCTAATCATTGCAGTTTGTATCTTTTAATTCTTAAAGAGAGATATTCATTTTTAGAGGTTAAATTATTAAAGTATTTAAGTGCACCTCTAGATTTTATGATTTGGGAGAAAATATTTATTTTGAGGAATTGAGATCAGGTAATGAATTTTTAAATACCACCAATTGATCATGAAGAAACTTACTTTACTTCCAGTAGATGGCAATACTATACAGTGTGTTTACAGAGCAGCTGGATCACCCCATGGCAGGACTGGACTGGACTAAGATGGTGCACACTCCACCAGAGTTACACGTAAACAACCAGCAAGTCAAGAGTACAGAACACTAACTACTGTACTAACGTACATTAAGCTTACCTGTAGCTAGTAGCTAGTGTTCTGTAACCTGACTTGCCATTGTTCAACACTGGCAGAGGGTGCACCAGCTGCCCTCGCCCCCAACATGGCTAATCTATAAATGCACTGTAGCTACAGTCTGGATATAAGGCAATGCACTTTTTACTGTGTGGTAATAAATCAGAAGTAAAGTAGATATATTTTGAGATATTTGAAAGTAACAACTAGTTTTTATTTTATTCTTTTAACATCTAGCTGCCCATTTGAATTGTAAATACCAATCTTTTGGCTTCTTTACATCAAGTTAAAATTTTCAAATTAATTTCAATTTTTCTAATAGATTCAGGGAACCCTAGATAATGAACATCACACCACTTGGGAGTCATCCTTCATGGTATAGGGATAGCGAGCTAGCCTCTGGTTCCTGAGGTAAGGAGTTCAAACCCATTGGAGGATGATGGATATTTTGGGCATAAAAATCCTTAGTACAGCTTTTGGAAGGAAAGTAAAGCCAGTGGTCATGGATTACAGATTTACGGCACACAAAAGAACCTCAACTCTGCTGAAGAGTCCATTGAGCAAAATTAGCCGGTCTTTCATCCCCAATATTTAATAGGACACAGACCTACAGCAGTTAAAAAATCGATATCTATCTATCTAGCTGTGTATATATATGGTGGTATGGGCTGGGGGTGTGGCTGTGGTGATGTGGTGTATGGTAGTGGTGGTATGATGGTGATAGTACTGCTGGATGGTGGTGGTATGATGGTGGTAGTGGTGATGTGGTGGTTGTGTGGTCATATGATGATGGTAGTGGTGATGTGGTATGGTGGTGTGTGTAGTGGTGCTATGGTGGTGGTGTGATGGTAGTGCTGATATGGTGGTATGGTGGTAGTAGTGGTGGTATAATGGTGGCAGTATGTGGTGGTGTGAGGTGATGTGGTAGTATGGTGATGCTGATATGATCGTATGATGGTAGTAGTGGTATGATGGTGGTGGTATGATGGTGGTAATGGTGATGTGGTGGTGATGTGGTGGTGATGGTATGGTGATGTGGTGGAGTGGTCGTATGATGATGGTATGGTGGTGTGTAGTGGTGCTATGGTGGTGCTGATATGGTGGTATGATTGTAGTGGTGATATGATGGTAGTAGTTGTGCTATAATGATGGATGATGGTGGTGATAATGTGGGTGTATGTGGTGGTGATGTAGTATGTGGTGGTAGTAGTGGTATGGTGGTGGTTTTGTGGTATGCTGCTGGACGGTGATGTGGTGGTATGTGCTGGTGTGGCAGTGTGTGATGGTATATGGTGACAATGCGGTGGTATGGTGGTGTGTGGTGATGTGGTGGTATGTGGTAGTAGTAGTGGTATGGTGGTGGTATTTAGTGGTGTGGTGATATGTGGTGGTATGGTGTTGATATGATGGTATTAGTGATGTGGTGGTATGGTGGTGGTATGATGGTAGTGCTAGTGGATGGTGGTGGCATGATAGTATGGTAGTGGTGGTAAGGTGATGACATGTGGTGTGGTGTGGGTAGTATGGTACGGATGGTATGTGGTGATGTGTGGTGGTGGTTTGGTGATGATGTGGTGGTATGGTGGTGGTATGTGGTGATGTGTGGTGATGATGTGGTGGTATGTAGTGTTGTGGTTTGGTGGTGGTATGTGATGTGGTGGTGATATGGTGGAGGCAGTGGTGGTATGATGGTGCTGGTAGTGGTGATGGTATGATGTAGTAGTGGTGATGTGGTGATGGTATGGTGGTGGAGGATGGTGTTATGTGGTGATGATATGTGGTGGTATGGTGATGGATGTGATGGCATGTGGTAATTTGGTGGTGATGTGGTGGTGTGTGTGGTGATATGATGGTAGTGGTGGATGATGGTATGTTGGTTGTGCTAGTGGATTTGGTGGTATGATGGTAGTAGTGGTTATCTGTTGGTGGCATGTTGGTGGTGTGGTGGTAGTAGTATAGGTGGTAGTGGTGATGTGGTGGTAGTGGTGATGTGGTGGTATTGGTGGTGGATGGTGGTGGTGGTGATGTAGGTATGTGATGGTGGTATGTGGTGATGTGTAGTGGTATGGTGGTTGACGGTGGTGGTGATGATGTGGTGGTGTGGTGGTATTGTGGTGCTACGGGGTGATGGTGTGGTCATATGGTAGTGGTGGTGGTATGTGCTGATGTGGTGTGGTGGTGATATGTGGTGGTATGATGCATGGTGGTGGATGTGGTGGTATGGTATTGGTAAGTGGTGATGTGTGGAGGTGGTGTGGTAGTGGTGATGTGGTATGGTGATGGTATGTGGTTCTGTGATACGGTGTTGTGGTGGTGTGGTGTGGTGTGTGGGTGGTATGTGGTGATGATGTATGTTGGTGGTATGTGGTGGTGTGGTTGTATAGTGTGGGGTTGGTATAGTAGTGGTGATGCGAAGGTGTGTTGTGATAGTGTGGCGGTATGGTGGTAGTATGTCATGACGATGTGGCGGTGATATGGTGGTGGGGTGTGCTGTGTGACAGTGGCAGTGGTGGTATTGTTGATGTGGTGGTATGATGATGTGGTAGTGGTGATGTGGTAGTGGTGATAGTGCTGGTGGATGGTGGTGGCATGATAGTAGTACTGGTCGATGGTGGTGGTATGATAGTAGTACTACTGGATGGTGGTGGCATGATGGTAGTGCTGGTGGATGGTGGTGGTATGATGGTGGTAATGCTGATGTGGTGGTGTGGTCATATGATGATAGTGGTAATGTGGTATGGTGGTGGTGTGAATGTAGTGCTGATATGGTGGTGGTATGATGGTAGCAGTGGTATGATGGTGTAATGGTGGTAGCAGTGGTGTCGTGGTATAGTGGTAGTAGTGGTGGTACAATGGTGAATGGTGGTGGTATGTGGTGATGTAGGGTGATGAGGTATGTGGTGGTATGATGGTAGTGGTGGTATGATGGTAGTACTGCTGGATGGTGGTGGTATGATGGTGGTAATGGTGATGTGGTGGTGCGGTCGTATGATGATGGTAGTGGTGATGTGGTATGGTGTTGTGTAGTGGTGCTATGGTGGTGCTGATATGGTGGTATGATTGTAGTGGTGATATGGTGGTAGTAGTTGTATAATGGTGCATGATGGTGGTGAAAATGTGGGTGTATGTGGTGGTGATGTAGTATGTGGTGGTACTAGTGGTATGGTGGTGGTTTTGTGGTATGCTGCTGGACGGTGATGTGGTGGTATGTGCTGGTGTGGCAGTGTGTGGTGGTATGTGGTGACAATGCGGTGGTATGGTGGTGTGTGGTGATGTGGTGGTATGTAGTAGTAGTAGTGGTATGGTGGTGGACGGTGGTGGTGGTATTTAGTGGTGTGGTGATATGTGGTGGTATGGTGTTGATATGATGGTAGTGCTAGTGTATGGTGGTGGCATGATGGTATGGTAGTGGTGGTAAGGTGGTGATATGTGGGTAGTATGGTACAGATGATATGTGCTGATGTGGTGGTATGGTGGTATGTGGTGATGTGTGGTGATGATGTGGTGGTGGTATGTAGTGCTGTGGTTTGGTGGTGTTATGCCATGTGGTATGGTGGTGGTATGTGATGTGGTGGTGATATAGTAGTGGTGGTATATTGGTGGGGTGTCGTGGTGATGTGGTGGTATGGTGGAGGTAGTGGTGGTATTATGGTGGTGGTAGTGGTGATGGTATGATGCAGTAGTGGTGATGTGATGGTATGGTGGTGGAGGATGGTGGTGGCATGTGGTGATGTTATGTGGTGGTATGGTGGTGGATGTGATGGTATGTGGTGATTTGGTGGTGGTGTGTGGTTATGTGGTGGTGTGATGGTAGTACTGGATGGTGGCATGATGGTATGTTGGTAGTGCTAGTGGATTTGGTGGTATGATGGTAGTAGTGGTTATCTGTTGGTGGCATGTTGGTGGTGTGGTGGTAGTGGTGATGTGGTGGTATTGGTGGTGGTATAGTGGTAGTGGTGATGTAGGTATGTGATGGTGTGGTGGTATGTGGTGATGATGTGTGGTGGAAGTAGTGGTATGGTGAATGACGGTGGTAGTGATAATGTGGTGGTGTGGTGGTATGGTGGTGCTACAGGGTGATGATGTGGTCGTATGGTAGTGGTGGTATGTGCTGATGTGGTGTGGTGGTGGTAAGTGGTGGTGGTGGTAAGTGGTGGTATGATGCATGGTGGTGGGTGTGGTGGTATGGTGTTGGTAAGTGGTGATGTGTGGATGTGGTGTGGTAGTGGTGATGTGGTATGGTGTTGTGGTGGTGTGGTGTGGTGTGCAGGTGGTATGTGGTGATGATGTATGTTGGTGGTATGTGGTGATGATGTGGTGGTGTTGTGGTTGGGTGGTGGTATGGTGTGGAGTTGGTATAGTAGTGGTGATGCAAAGGTGTGTTGTGATAGTGTGGTGGTATGGTGGTAGTATGGCATGATGATGTGGTGGTGATATGGTGGTGGGGTATGGTAGTGGTGGTATGTGCTGATGTGGTGTGGTGTTGTGGCAATGTTGATGTGGTAGTGGTGGTATTGTTGATGTGGTGGTGTTATGATGATGTGGTAGTGGTGATAGTGCTGGTGGATGGTGGTGGCATGATGGTGGTATGATGGTAGTACTGGTGGATGGTGGTAGCATGATGGTAGTGCTGGTGGATGGTGGTGGTATGATGGTAGTGCTGGTTGATGGTGGTGGTATGATGGTAGTGCTGGTGGTGGTTGATGGTAGTAGTAGTGATGTGGTGAGGTGGCAGATGGTGGATGGTGGCAGCATTATGGTGGAAGTGGTGGTATGATGGTGGAAGTGGTTATCTGTTGGTGGTATGATGGTGGAAGTGGTTATCTGTTGCTGGTATGGTGGTCGTGGTGATGTTAGGGTGGTGGTGGTGTTATGGTGGTGGTGGTGAATGGTGGTGGTGTGGTCGTATATGTTGTGGTGGTATGGTGGTGGTTGAATTGTGGTATGTGGTGATGTGGTATGGTGGTAGTAGTGGTATAGTGGTGGGGTATGGTGATTGTGGTATGTGCTGATGTGTTGGTGGTAAGTGGTGATATGGTGGTGTGGAGGTGGCATGGTGATGGTATTTGGTGATGATGTGGTGGGCGTTGGTATGTGTTAATGGTGATGTGATATGGTGGTGTTTTGTGATGGTGTGGTGGTAAGTGGTGGTGGCATATGGTGGCAGTAGTATGGTGGTGGTATAAGGTGGTGTGATGGTGATATGGTAGTGGTATAAGGTGGTGATATGGTGGTATGTGGTGATGTGTGGTGATATGTGGTGGTGTGGTGGTGATATGTGGTGTGGAGGAGGTATATTTGTGGTGATGTGGTTTGGTGTTGGTATTTGGTGATGATGTGGTGTGGTGTTGGTATGTGTTAATGGTGATGTGATATGGTGGTGGTGTTTTGTGATGGTGTGGTGGTAAGTGGTGGTGGTATAAGGTGGTGTGATGGTGATATGGTGGTGGTATAAGGTGGTGATATGGTGGTATGTGGTGATGTGTGGTGATATGTGGTGGTGTGGTGGTGATGTGTGGTGTGGAGGAGGTATATTTGTGGTGATGTGGTATGGTGTTGGTATGGTAGTGGTGATGTGCACTATAACAATATTTTGTTTGCCAAGATGATACTTCTAGCTAGCCACCAGGAGCTCTAGTATTGCCTCAACAGCCAAACTGATGCATACTCTTGATGTACTGGGCTTTGGGACTGTGTTACACTAGACTATGATATAACCATTTACTGCTTCTTTTGTTTCTTATGAAGGTAGTTAGGCACAATATGAAGAGGATTACATATTTTTGTGAACTGTTACTACATACCTACACACACCTTCCACTTTATCATATGACATGAGGTACTATTCTAATCAAATTATGCTTATAGCTTTGGCTTTGTTTTCTATGATTTTAGAGAAGATCCAACATAAATGTCTCTACTCAACTGTGATCCACAGACAGTTTCTTGGATGGATGCAGATGTTGCATTTAGTTTGGTGTAGCTGTAGATAAGATTACTATCTTTGGCAAGTTAAAATGCATTAGCTGGTTCTCTTTTACTCGCTCCCAACATGTATCTAGTTAAGTAAAGATGTTGCATTCCACCCAAAAATTTGATACAGATGTTCCATCAGAAATATATGTTTTGAGGGCCTCTGAATTTTAAAAATATTTTTAGAAAAAGATTTTGGGAGAGAGAGAAATTTTATTTGCTATGTAGTATCTTAAATATATATTGCTTTTTCACCACTCTGTCCTCTATGTCATCTGCAAGAGGAAATAGACCAAGACCACCTTCAAATATGTCAGGCCACTTCTAGCACCCTTCCCATCCATCAGTGAAAAATATTGGAGAGTAAGAGGATTAATGACTTCATTGTCAGAAATTCAACATTAGCTAACAACAACAAATATATATTGGTCATTCTCAAAACTTTCAGAGTGACTCTTGTATTAATGATGATGTTGTTTCCAGATATATCGAATCATCTGTGGCATCTGGACCATGCCAAGAAACTTGTAAGTGGATCATAGCTCACAATGCCATCAAAACATTTTTACATTAGTGAAGCTTGAGAATTACATTCCTTCAAAAGTTTCCCCGTGTTTTCCCAATAAATTGTATTTGAATATAAACAGAATTATTTGTTTGATGTTTCTGAATGGACTGCAGTGGTGAACTGTTGTATTTAGAATCCAGAGCACAGCTGATTATACAAGTCGAGTAGGCAAAATTGGAATAGGGTAAAGCAAAGTGAAGTAGTCAAGTTCGCTTTCCCCATTGCTAAACCTGAAAGCACATTAGTGTAATATTACATTAAGGATAAACAAGAACATTATTAGCAAAACATCAACTTAAAGAAACAACCTCACTGCAGTTATACACTATATATATAAATTACCATTATGACATAACATGCACTTCTGTTATATTGCTACTTTTCCAGCAAAATAGAATGTTAAGTGTAGTTAATTAAATGCTTAGACATCTGCAGACAAATGCAACATGAAGACCAACATATTCATTTTACTTCACTTTCTGCACCCTTTTAGAGAAATATGAGGGTGATCCCAAAAGTTCTGCACTCTAAAAGATGGACTTGGAAAAAGAAAGTATGTTACAACAACACATGAGGAGATAGGCTACACCAGATTGATAGATAAGTATAGACTGAGGAGATAGGCTAGTATAGGCTCACATAGGCTACACCAGATCGGTAGATAAGTATAGACTGAGGAGACAGGCTAATACAGGCACACGTAGGCTACACCAGATCACAAAACTGCTAAAGAAAGTAAAACAAATAGGGATACAAGGTCCAATGTTTTCATGGCTATGTCATTTCCTAACACAATGCTTTATTGCTAGTACCAGATGTGGAAGAAATGTATCTAAATATAAACAAGTACACTGGGGCTTACCACAAGGTGCAGTGCTCAGCACTACACTTTTTAATATATTTATTAATGATCTGCCACAACAAATACAAGAATCAGGTGTGAAGTGTGCACTATTTGCTGATGACTTAGTAATGTGGACTTCAAAACCAAAAAAACAAAAGTACAGAACTAGAAAAAACCATGCAACAATCCTTAAACAACCTACAAAAGTGGACCAAAGAAATTTTAATGACTGTTAATACAACAAAATCAAACTACGAAATCTTTTGACTAAGAAAAAAACCATTAAAAATAAAACTAAATTTTGAGGGTCAACAATTACCAGAAACAAAGGACGCAAAGTATTTAGGAGTTACATTTGATACCAAACTTACATGGACCAAACAAATAGAAAATGTAATACAAAGAGCAGAAAGGTGCCTTTCACTGTTAAAACGTCTAACAGGAATGAAGTGGGTATGTTCCAGAGCAACTCTTAACACAACATACAATGTATATATAAAGTCATTATTTACTTACTGCAGCGAAGTTCTTGTAACAGCAAACACAAAAAAATTCAAATATTTCAAAACCAAAGTCTGAGATTAATTACAGGTGCTATCAAAACCACACCAATAGCAGCTATGGAAATACTAACCAACCAATACCCCATTGAATATGAAATAGAAAAAGCAGCTCTTATTCAACACGAAAAGTTGATCAGACTCCCATTCAATGCATGGCACAAGAGAAATTTTACACATACGAGGTCTGTACAAAAAGTATCCGACCTTGTGCCGGGAAAAAAAAATTATGTACCTGAGTGGATGGGACTCTTAATCCCCTTCAAAGTAGGCCCCTTCTGAAAGCCCACACTTAGTCCAACGGTCCTTCCATCGCTGGAAGCAGTTCTGGAAAGCTTCTTTTGAGATGGTGCGCAGACGTTCCATCGCGTTGTGCATTATCTCCTCACGGGTCTCAAAACGGGACCCTTTGAGCGTTGTCTTTATCTTTGGGGACAACCAGAAATCACATGGGGCCATGTCAGGTGAGTAGGGAGGTTGACGAACCTGCAGAATGCCGTGCGAGGTCAGGAAATTCTGGATCAGGTGTGACGAATGAGCTGGAGCATTGTCGTGATGCAGCTGCCAGTTGCGTGCGGCCCACAGATCAGGTCTCTTGCGCCGAACTGCATCACGAAGATGACGAAGGACTTCTCGGTAGTACTCCTTATTGATGGTCTGCCCTTGTGGTGCGTACTCATGATGCACAATGCTCCGATAGTCGAAAAAAACAAGCAGCATCACCTTCACTTTGCTCCGAACCTGTCGTTCTTTTTTTGGTCTTGGGGAATGTGGGTGCTTCCATTGAGATGACTGGGCCTTTGTTTCTGGGTCGTACCCGTACACCCAGCTCTCGTCACCAGTGATCACAGTCTTCATGAACTCAGGATCGCTATTGGTGCATTCCAGCATGTCCTGTGCCACTGCAAGGCGGAGTTGTTGCTGCTCCGGTGAAAGCAGCTTGGGCACAAATTTTGCTGCCACTCTTCGCATGCCCAAATCCTCAGTCAAAATGCTGTCTGCAGAACCAACGCTGATCCCAACCTCAGCAGCAATCTCCCGAACTGTCAAACGTCGGTCCTCCATGAACAGTGTCCGCACTTGCTCGATAACAACAGCATTTCGGCTCATTGATGGTCTTGCGGTTCGTGGGTCACTATCCGCTGACATGCGGCCATCTTTGAACCGGTTATACCACATTTTAATGTGAGTAATTTTCATTGCATCATCACCGAAAGCCTGCTGGATCTTGCGAATGGTTTCTGATTGGGTATCCCCAAGTTTCTGGCAGAACTTGATGCAATACCGTTGCTCCATGCGTTCTGTCATTTTCCAGAAAATGTGAATGCGACGAGCACATGTTACACGGAGCCAATCACTGGTAGCTACTGACGTGACCGGTGGTGCTGCGGGGATATAAATATTCACGCATGCGCAGGAAGCTTCCTTCTACGAGTATGTGCAGTTGCCATACCTACCTCATTCTTTGTTAGCGAGAAAAAAAATAAGGTCAGATACTATTTGTACAGCCCTCGTAAAAGACTCAGGAGAGCTTTCTTTCCAAAATTCAAGACATCAAGAAGAATGTATACCTTCCTAATTCAAAGGGAAACTTCATACCTAAAGTCAATCCGACACAAATATTAGACATGACATATTATTTACACTTGATAGAAGAAGTTAAGAAAAGTGATACTCCAACTAGTGTTATAAAATTATTGGCATTAGAGACAATCCATACTAGATTTCCAGAACATGAATGGCTGCATATTTATACTGATGGATCATTGATATCAAACCGAGATGGAGCAGGGGCTGGAGTCACGTGTCACTTCTTTTCTTATCACAAATCTTTCAGTTATGGAACTACAAACTTTGATGGAGAAATTGAAGCAATTCAAATAGCCCTACAAAATCTTTTGTATAGAATTTCACATTTTCATCAAGCAGTTATTCTCTGATTCCAGGGCGGCAATTATAGTAATTACTTCCAAGTTGTCACAAAAAAAACCAAACAATTATAGAATGTTGGAAAATCCTTACCCATCTAACCGCACTTCAAAAACACCTAGTCTTCCAATGGATACCAGCTCACTGTCGACTGAGTGGTAATGAGAAAGCGGATTTTCTTGTTAAAAAGGGTACCGGCAATGTGCAGAAATCTATAGTTAATCTACCATTTTATGCAGCTAAAAGGTTAATCAACCCTGAATTCAGCAAAAATTATTGCAAAATATTACTATGAAAATACAAAGAATAAAAGATGGGAACTACCAAACATTCAAACAGTAATTCCTGAGTATCCTCGAAAAACTGCAGTTGCAACCTTCAGGTTGATTACAGGACATGATTGTCTGGCAAAACATTTAAACAGAATTGGGATATATTCTTCACCACTCTGTCCTCTATGTGATCTGCAAGAGGAAATGGATCGAGACCACCTTCAAATATGCCTGACCACTTCTAGCGCCCTTCCCATCCATCAGTGAAAAATATTGGAGAGCAAGAGGATTAATGACTTCATTGTCAGAAATCCAGCATTAGCTAACAACAGCAACACTTTCATTATTGAGCTGTCTGGTGACTCAGGTTACCTCACTGGAAACATCTGTCACTGATATCAAAACTTTTTCCATTGAGTGGGAGCAAATCAATGTCTGGTGGATTCAAATCAGGACTGTATGGCATATGGGGAAGTACTTTCTCAAAAGTCTCTCCCACTGTTAGGGCAATAAATACCTTTGTGTTATTATGCAAACTGAGGACACCAGCTGCAAGCACATGAGGACTTCCTGACAAATGTTTGGGTACAAAATGTTTGCACCAACAGCTGATGGTAGGTGCCCGTTATAGATGTCCTCTGGGACAGTCTATCTGTGGCTATGACTCCAATAATGTCGCAAGCAAAGATGATCATCAGTTTCAGCACTGATTGTTGGTGGTGGCATTTTTTGGACAGAGAGACTCTGGATGTTTCCACTGAGATGACAGACCTCAATACCTCATATTTTCAAAAGCTACTCTTCTTCTGCTTCATGATATTGAAGCAATTGTTTTGCCATTCTTTTGCAAGTGACTTAGATGATGTAAAACTAATCTGGCAACAACTTTTCTCATCTATAAATATTCAGTAATGATTCTGTAAAGTGAAGTGGGACATTCTGGCCTCATGTGTAATTTCCTCAAATATTTTTTGTTGGTCCTCTTGCAAAATGCCATTAACAATAACCTCAGATACATAGTCAATTGCTGCTGATGTTCTTCCACTTCTTGGTTTGTCCTCGGTGCTTACCCAAACTTCATATAAATAGAAGACCTACATGAAACTGTACTATGATTCGCTAAACTATCCCCACGCACCTCTCTCAAGGCATTACAAATTCAGTTAGTCTCTTTCCTTGTAAAGTGTCAATTCTGATCTCATGCGCAACCTATCAATATGCTCATTGCAAACACCTCAAAAGTTTTACTGTGTAATCTTTGTGCTATAAGAGGCTCATGCTCCAAAAACAAGCTTCTGTTTTCAACTCTTGAGTATCTGAAATTGAACCTGGAATATGTTGGATCGAAGCACTGGAACATCAGGAGTTGGACATCCTTTACCTGCAGTTTGACATTGCAGGCAGAGACAACCATTGTCAGCTAGTGTCTTGCAGGGATGAAAGCAAAGCAGAAGTGACTGGTGTTGACGCAGTGACTAATACACAAACTCTCTTGGCTCCATGCACAACAAATAATTGTGTCAGTTTTGCACCCTTCTTTACATATTCTCACACTTATTTGGAAACAGAATTTAGCCAATACAATGAATTTGGAGGATTGTTTCTGTCATATATCTGGTTGCAAACCTGAATATTTAACCATGTCCTGGAACTGTGGAGATGGCATTTGGTAATGTATAAATAACTACATTTTTTAAATATTCTCTTGCTGAACATCGAAATGAATGTTCTCATTAAATATCAAAATTTCAGTTAGAGTGTAATGAAGAGATTTCCACTGCTGGAAGGAAAACCTATCCAAGGATTTAAGTTTCCTTGTAGTTTCAAGAGAAATTTGCAGAAGTTCAATGGTTTTTCCATCTTTTTTTGCCCATTTTGTTGCCTTCACAATTATATTTTCAGCCCTAAACATCTGCCTTGAAACTTTAGGCTCGAAAGTGTCAGTATTCTCTGGCAGTACAACAAATAATTTAGGAAAATAGATCCATACTAATAGTGGCTATAACAGAGTATGAATGGGTCAGTGCACTAATACATTGTGCAACACTTTGTGCATGTTTCTCCCCAATAAATGAAAATCCATTTTGATCAGTATTATAAACACGGGAAGGGGGATACTTTGACAGTCTCTTTCTTGATGTTCCCAAAAACCTTTCTGCTACTTTGTGTTTGTCTTCTTTTGTGAATACTCATGAAATGAATTTTGTTATCTTCCTGCTTTTAGTTTTATGGGATTTTTTGAACAGAGAGACCCAGGATGCTCTAAAATTTACTCTTCCAAATAAACAGCTTTTTTTAAATTTCCAAGGCCCAGAGCTTAAATCTTCAATGGTCACATTTTTCTTTGCTCTTCTTGCTTCTACAAAGCATGCAACTAGTTTACCATACAAATATTTGTTATGCTCAATAAGAGTTAACAGTGGGGTTTCCAGTTGTTTCTCCCAAGTATATAGTTGCTTTGCTGACACCACCAAATGAGATCTGCTGCATACATTGGTTGAGAATGACATTTCCTCCCTTCTTTTATTCTCCATGCTAATGTTCTCTTTCTCTTTTTTCTGCAGACTGCAAACATATCTAGAATTAATGAACTTCTCTGTATTATTAGACACTAGATACCAATGCAAGATTCAAATCTAGTTCCATTATACCACTCATGCTTAGAGGGTGAAGGTCACATGCTGATTATGAGAATGAAGATGAATTATCACAACTATCACTATATTTTTTTCTTTCTATGTTTATGGCTAATAAAGCCAAAACCTGTAGGATTTGTTTCTAATAAATTAATAATATGTTGACTAATTTAATTTCTTCTGAACTTGTTACTCCCGAGGAAAAACCACATTCTTGAAAATTATACAATGTGAACTGTAGCACATTAACAGAGTTCATGTTTCAATGTTTAAAGAAACACAAGGCAACTGAATCCGCAGTAATATCACATACATAGGGCCATGGCAAGCAAAGCCTATCTCCTTCAACTGTCAGGGTTGTCCAGCCCCTTCTCTACAGTGCTATGTTACATTTCCTATATGTTCTAACATATCACATACATAGGGCCATGGCAAGCAAAGCCTATCTCCTTCAACTGCCAGGGTTGTCCAGCCCCTTCTCTACAGTGCTATGTTATGTTTCCTATATGCTCCAAGATATTCGCAACTCATTTTCAGATACTAAGAGATAAAAACAGCAGCTCTTGTTTGGAACATGAGCCTATTATTGCACAAAGATGACACAGTAAATCTCTTGAGGTGTTTGCATATTGATAAGTTCTTTGCAAATCGCTGTTCAATATGTCAAATCTGATCTGACCAAGTTTCCTCTTTAGATTTTGAAGCTCAATTATTCAGCACAATCAAGCTAAACACCTTTCGTGCCTGAAGTCTGACTCAAGTAACATTAATTTCAATTGATTGCATCACCATGACAGTCACACATACACCATTTGAAGAACTTTTGGAATCATCCTCATACGTAAACAACCAGCTTTATTTCCCTTCCAAAGGAAGCGAAGCTAAGGATTTTTATGCCCAAGAAAGTCCTTTATCCTTTGCCAGGTTTGAACCCATGACCCTGGGTTGAGCCTTTTGGGTCTGTCATATTGAGGGTCATGTAATACCTTAACAGAAATGTGAATATTATCCACTGCTGACAACTTCTGTAGTCAAATATGCCAAGTGGAACAATTCTATGTTTCTAACTCTACCAGACTTTTCCTTGTTTTAATGAGCACTTTTACCTCTGAAAATACTGGACCCTTTTTTACTTTATCCTGTGATATTTTCGTTTCCTATTATATGACCAAATTTCTTACATAATAATGTTAAAAATGTTTAAGTTCACATACATAGCTGCTACATATAAATCTCCCAATTATGATGTAGTATGTTAAGTTATGATAAAGATTAATAACTGATGTTATGGTTTTCATGAAGCATTATGAACAAGTGCCTTCTAAGCAAGCTTGTTAAACCAGTTAATGAGCATGCTTACCAGGCATTAGATACTGCATATTCATTGCCTCTTCCTTTTCCCGTTCACCTCTCAGGCAAATGGCTGCTGCAGAAAATAAGATGGCAGAAACGAGTGCCCAGCCAACACCAATCCAAGCCACAATGTATGACCAATCGTAAGAAAATATTGAGTTTTCCCTTAGAACCTGTCAGTTGCAAGGGTTAAACCAAAGCAAGGAGCGAAGGATGGAAAAGGAAAGAGTATAGGAAGAAAAACAAACAAGTCAAGAGTTAATGATTAGTACATTAGATTAATTTCATTTGACAAAATAAATGGCTGCAACATTCTCATAAAACCAAATTGTGTTACAATTATGTTGTAAATTACCATCAATGCAGATACTTGGACCCTAAGATGTTACTTGAGCACACAAGTTTGTTATTGCAGTGTGAAGCAGCAGACAATTTCAGATTCTGGAATGCCATTTTGGTGTGCTCCTCCATAACAATAGCTCTTTACATTATGTACTTATGAGAACAGAATATTATTCACGATATTATAACGAACAACCTATCGCACGGTCATAGTAACCTTAACAGTACAAATAAACAGGAAAAAGGAAGCTGACAGTTCAACCAAATGATTGTGAAACATTGTTCTAATTTGCATTTAAGAATAAAGAACTATTAATTTTTTTATTTTAAAAAAGAGAAGTCAAGCAATGTCACAAAATATGTAAAGTAATTTATAACTTGTGTAATGCAGCTTATTAATAACCCCACTCTTCATAGAAATAGATTGTTTTCAATGACTGGTTGGCTAATATACCTAACTAAAACTAAACGAATTGTGAAAATGTGTCCAAGTTATCCATGTTAATAGTACTGATAAAATGTGTATTTAAGAGAGCCAGTCAATAACTTAAGCCTCCTATTTTTGTCTCTTTTAATTTGCAAGAAAGTTAAACTTGGATCACACAACATGAAAGTCACAACACTGAGGATTAAATTGTCACTTTTCAGTGTAACCTCCATGCTTTTCCTCAGTTTTCATCCACCTTTTAATCAGAGCATGTATACCTGTGTGGTAAAACACCCAGTTTTGCTTCCGAAGCCATTGATGAACAGATTTTTTCACAGCCCTGGCATCTGGAAAGTTTCCTTCAGCAGGCCAGACAGACAAAAGTCTGACAGTGCCAGGTGAGGGCTGTATGTGGGATGAGGCAAGACTTACTTTCCTTCCAGTTTTCACAATCTCTTCAGTGGTGTGACAATTGGTGTGTGGTTTTGCATGGTCATGCTAAACCATCATGATGATGGTTTTTGTTGGGCAAACTCACTGAAGACATGCATTAAGCTTTTTGAGGGTGCTAATGTATTACACAGAATTTCTTTTATATCCCTGCTCCAAATATCAACCAGAATCACACCCTCTGCATCCCAAAACATGTCACCATCACTTTCCTGCCGATGGCACACTTTTGAATTTTTTCTTCGTCACACCATTCCAGAGACTGTCTGTTTAATTCTGGTTCAATAAAATGAACCCACATTTTGTCTCCAGTCACAGTTTTGTCCAGGAATTTTTCTCCCTCCAAACTGAAGTGGTGCAAATGTTTGGAGGCTATTGTTTTTTGTCTCTCCTTATTCTGCTTGGTTAACATTTAGGGTACCAACCGTGAATAAACTTGAGTACCCTAGTTCTTTAACAATCATCACTACACTGCCTTTACTGAGGGACATAATGTGACACAATTCATCTGTTGTTATCTGGCGGTCAGCTCGAATGATCTCGTCCATTCGCTGAATGTTGCATGGAGTCACTGTAATCATAGGTCTGCCCATCCGCTGTACATCAGCCAATGATGTTGGTCCTTCAGCTTCATTACAGTAATGAACCCATTTTCTAACCTTGCTGACATCCACTGTTGCATCACCATACACCTTTGTGAGCCTTTCATGAATGTGAATGGGTGTTTCACCTTCTGCATTCAAGAATTCAATGACAGAATGCTGTGTAATACACACATCAATGTCAGCCATTTTGAAACTGGAAGCAGTGCTACCAGCAGTTGACGTGGGAAGTTGCTATTGCAGTGGAGTGGAGAAGAAGGTTTGAGGAAGTGCGCCAGATTAAAATTGTTCACATCACTTACTTAGTTCGGGAGAAAGAAACATAGGAGGCATTACTTGTTGATTGACCCTTGTGTTTCATTCAGAAATTCGAAACCAAATGAGGCAAATTTATATTTTTTCTGAATAAATCTGAAGAAAATTCTAATTAGGGCTAAGAGTTTTCCAAATATGCACCTTGGATAATTACTGTTTACATTTTAGAAGATAAAATACAGCATTAGCTAATTACTGATAAGACATCTTTGGAATGATTAAACTTCTTACTATGTCACTCCTGATCCTCCCCTAAATGTCTGCCCTATGCTTGAATATGATAATCAGTAATATTGTGCCAACAATGGGTATATAGTGCTAATAAGGAAATGGGACAACTATCCTTTCAATATATAGGTAGCAGCACCAGCTCTGTTGGGAGAAGTTTCAACCATTACTGCTGTACATTCTGAACACAACACTGAACGTGTTTCACGGGCACAGACAAGCCTTAACATGTAGTTTGTTCACCAGCTCATGGTCCCTGGCAGGAATGCAGCGAGCCAGTACATCAGTAAACAATTGCAGATAAACAGAGATATCTGAGCCAGGAGTTGTGCTTCTAATCGCTTTTGGAATAATGTTGCCAACCTTGGAACGTGTATTCATGCTATATTAAAGCAAAGATCTCACTCAAAATAGCACAAGTCATATGTTTTTTTCTGTTCATGGAGTATGATTAACTCGTAAAACGTGAATAATGTTTTCAACTACTCCGTCTTTTTCCACTGATCATTTTCTGCCTTTTCTATATTTTTCAAAAACCCTGTTAGTCTGTTTTGATCTTCGAGTGTTATTTCATGCAATTCCTGCAAGAATAAATCACCCATTACATTTCTTGAAGTATTCATTTTATCTTGATCCAAACTAGTTCTACAGGATGGAGATCACACTTGTATGGGGGCAAGTAAACGACAGTGTGGCCCAATAACACCAAAAATGTGTCTGCTTCAAGAGCCTCTTTAGGTTTGTTTGTTTCAGTCATCCTAAAGATCTGTTTTACACATAGAACTGTCACTTTGAACCCCTTTGTTCTGCAACGCAATAATTTAGCAGATTTCACAACACTCCTAGGCGAAGGATTATGTTTGAGAGGTAGAACTGGAACTTAAAAATTCAATGCCACAGCTGGGATTTGAACCACAGACCTTCCACTTCCTAGGCAGGTGCTCTAACCATTGAGCTACTGTGACAAACTGCTAGAATGACATTGAATTCTCAAACCAGTTCGTATTTTTCCTGGTAAACCACAAAGGCAGTCTCACATCAGAGACAATTACCCCAATGGTGACTTACTATTGCAAGTACTTTATGTCCCAGGATTAAATAACCTTCAGATGGTAATTATTATTTATTTATGCCAAAAAACTTACTGTGGGTGTTTTTGCCCAAACACGGCTTGTGTGTTTAAAAACACCAACAGTAAGTTTGTTGGCATAAATAAATAATGAAAGATTATGTGCCTCTACATTACTTTTACCATTACTTCTGACATAAAACTAGTGGCTCGTACGATTTTACAACTGAAATTAAGAGAAATTAGCAGTGAGTAAACATAGTGCAAATATTTGAGGTAAGTTGGCAACATGACCAGAAGAGCAACGTTTGCAGGATGTTTACAAAACTTAGGTTACACTATGTGCAACGTCTGTCTTCTGCCCCTCATTCCCCTTAGACCATGAGCTGGTGAACAGACAGTAGCACACAAGTCATGAACCACAATGTTGCAGAAACCTGCAAAAGGGTTGTGACAACTTCATTTGTCTTATTTCCTCAGCAAGAACTGCTGGTCAACACTTAGCAATGAGTTCACTTTGTCCTGCTTCTTCCACTGCCTTTTTCTTCACAGCAGTGAAGTATGTATGCCAATTCACTCTAATTCATTGTAATTCTCTCTTGAGTTTGGTTAGTATCTGGCAGTAGACATCAGAGTTCATTGATGTGCCTTGTTCCATAAACTCCATCAATAATACACACCTTTCTTGTCCAAAGAAACAATTGGCATGAGCTTTTCTGTTGAAACTGCTTCAAGGCATTTTTTAGATTATGTAGGGAAGTTGGTATGACTCCATACCATACTTCACCATTTTCTTTGATGTTCATGTACCAAAACCAGTTTCCTCTCCCAGGACAACCTGGTCAAGAAAGCTTTCAACTTTACTCTTAAAGTGTTACAGGAATGTTGTTTCTATTCCCATGGTCTTTTGGGCTTGAGATAGAATTTTCAGCATCCACTGAATATAAAACTGTCATAGGCTAAACTTTGTCCTCACTTCATACAGAACACTCAAACTAATTTGTGGAAAATGTTCACGAGCGAAAAAATTGTGAAATGTTGATTTTATCTAGCTACATCATCCACATTTACAGCAAGTTCGTCTTTTACAACAAATGGTTGCCCACTTTCTTCTTCAACATGGACACTAGTGCGTATGACTTGGAACTGACACCAGTGCTGAACAGTACTCTCACTCAATGTCCCTGTACGAATTGCAGCTACCACGTAACGTTATCACTGCACATACCTCACATTTGTCAGCAACTTCTATTGCTGCACAAGCCTGTTGGTGAAACAAAAAACCAGCTGAATGCAATCTCACATCATCACTGCCAAGAGCACATTGTATGTACCATGCCAACAGCACTGTTACAGCCTCTGCTGCTGGTCAGTGATGTCACGAACTTACTTTCCAGGTTGCCTTAATACGCAAGACATTAATTTCAATCAGCAGTAATCAATAAGAAATAAAATATTCTTCATGTAGTGTTTCTGTTACATCACCAATTTCATTAATTTCTTCATACATGTTTCTTTTATAAGATCAGGTGATGTCCATTAAATTTCCAACAAATGGCGGTTTATAATTTTAAAAAAAGAGCTTGTCTTCTAAATTAGGCACAGAATAATGTTCAATACCACATTTTCCTCAAACCTAGATCCTAAGCAATGTATTAATGGTTACTAGAGCTTTTTATTTAATTTATTAATTTTCCAAGGTAATTTGTAAAATGGCGCAAGGAAGTCCATTATAGATACTATCCTTCTGTTGACAGCACAGTAATACAATGAAGCTCGATTCCAAATCTGCTTTGGATAGTTAGAAAACTGCAAGAAGTCTCTGATGTCAATTTGAAATTCTTCTTAGCTCCTCTTTGATAATTACATTAGGAATAACTTGGGATCAACAAGTTAAATGGAGCAGCTTTCACAAAGCTTCATTCCCACATGTTAAGTCTGGTTAGCATATGACATGCATTCAAATAAAGCTTGGTGTTAGATTTGCTCAACAGTTTCCAGGCATGTTAGCGGTTTAGAAACCCAACCTGCAGTACCTGGCATGATGTACTGCACATTTTTAGCCTTCTCTGCCTCTCGCTCTGCACGAAGGCAACTTGCTGCACAGAAGAATAATGTACTTGATATTAAGTGGAAACCAACGCTGATCCAAGCCAGGATGAAGGACCAGTCGTACATCATCACAGTTTCTTCTCTAAGGACCTGAAGTACACCATCTCATACATCAACTTTACACAGTGCCAGCAGAACAAACAAATTATTAACATAACTTACTTATATTAAAAAATATTTAGTAACATGGAAAGTGATAATTTTTTATGCTTTTATACAATTGTAAAGGTACAGAATGTTACAATAAAGGTATGGCAAATCTTTCAGGACACATTCGTCACATGTAGAAGAAAATATCTTATATTTACCTGGGGCTGGAAATGCTTTATTTTCATGTTAGAACTTTTCTGTAACTCTTCAAAGTACTTCAATGCCAGCCGGCAGTGGCAGCACATCAGAGGTGCTCAAGGTCAAGCTGCCTCACACCACTGTATGGCAAGTAAACAATGACAACAGAGTGGTTAGAACAAGGACAGCAATGAGGCGCAGCAGAACAAAGTGTTTCCAGACGATCTGCAAAACTCTCGACTGTCGGTTTGTTTATGAGAAGTGTTGAAAAAAGGCAGAGTTTGAGAAAAATCCATGCTATCCCATTTTGACCTATATAAGCAAAGCAAGGCGGTGAAGGAGCCAATTTTTATGATGCAGTCGTGAAGTGTTGAATGGGACAGCTGTTAGCAGTTTGTGTTTGTGCACAAAGTGTTTCCAGTCCCACATTCACATTTACTTCTTCTACATAATTATGAGGAATGTGTCCTGAGTTTGGCTGCACCTTATTGTTACATCCTATGTATCTAGCATTCTTGCTGTTTCATGATGAGACAAATTAAAACACAATGTTTGGTACTTACATTATTCCATTGCTGATAAAACTCTTCACCAACAACCTTTTCTTTCTCATAGTATTCTACGCCGTGCCATAAGCCCATTCCTCCAGCACTCAGCAAACCTACAACAACATATCATTAGTTAAAACACAGCTCTGCTCTTTATTGAACTTCACAAACAAGAGTATTTGGAGAAAAATGGCATGGCAGCAACAGTGACTGGATCCCTTCATATGTTCAACGGCAAATAGGCAGCACATATAGTGTCGTACAAGCCCAGTACGTTCTCACTATGTTCATAAACAGATGTTGGCCTCAGTGCTATTCTGGTTGTTTCTATGGTCACCGTGCACTTTGTGTTTAAATAGGTTTTATTACACAATGTGCAGTAGCACTCAAATGTATGCCACAACGGGAGTTCATTTAGACGTATTCAATTTCACATATACCTATAGAGAATACAAACTATTGAAATTCCATGTTAAACGTTAGGGAACTGCCATTAAATGTTTCCCTACAGAAGCAGTCCGCAGGTCTCCACTACAGAACATGGCTGTTGTTGTCCCAACAGCAGCGCTGCTTTAATTGTGCTTAAACCTTGGACTTGATAAACCCCTCAGCATCAGGTCTGGTGAGCAGGCCCACATTCTGGCACAGCATCACTAATCCATTTCCCAACAAAAACTATTTCCTATCATTGTCTGGTGCTTGTAGATTGCCTCCAGAAGGACAGACCATTCTGGGGAGGATGCTCTTCAGACTTTGCAAAACAGACAGTTCCCTTTCATCATGATACTGCACCTTCTTGCATATCTTGAGATTGTTTAATGCGAAATTGCACCATCTTCACTTCCAAGTGCTTGCACATCCATAACATTCACTAGGTCTGACTCCCAACAATTATGTTTACTTCCTGCACCAGGAGAAATATCTGAATGATTCAAGATTCACATCAAATGATATGGTTGAAGCTGAGATACTTATTTTGCACCGTTGGACAAATCTTATTTTACTGTGTAAAAGTTCGAAAGTGTGTAATTAAATGTAATGATGATCTATGGACTATGTTGAAAAGAAAATCCAAATACAGTTGAACCTACTTTATATACAACCCAGTTCTAATAATTCATATTTATAAGCAAATATTTTAGGTCACAGCAAAACATAATTTAGAAATGTGTTAATAGAACCTCATTTATACATAATTCACTGTTATACATATTAAATTTCAGTGAAATACAACTGATTTTTATGTAATTATAATGAGCATGCAGCATATTTTCCTTATCTCTGCTTACAAAGACACGAGCTAAGTGGGCAGCTTGCAGCACGACAATGAGCTTGCAGCATGACAATGTCATACCGATTGACAGCTGTTTTGTCTTTCAGTTCTCAATTGCTTTTAATCAGACATGGAGAATAGAAAATGGAAATGGTGTACACTAGATCAGAAAGTAAAATTTACAAGAGGTGGAACTTAATGCACACAAAACCTACAATTGAAATTGCTTCAGAATTAGGAACTGCTTATACTATGCTTGTATACATCATAGTAATCTGTAACAAAATGAGATGTAAGCACTTAAAGCAAGAAAAGTGCAACAAGCCAAATTAACTGATTTCTTTAAAGCAGGACCATGTTCAAAATAATGTTTTCTTCATACATATATTTGTTGTTTGTAAACTTTTACACGTGTAGGCCTACTGTATTGCCTTAAGGGGAGGCATCTGTGAAAATTACAAAAATCCACAATTTTTGTCACAATGATGTGAAAATTTGTATGTATGTGTGCCAAAGCATAACTAGAAGGTGTACCAAATTTCACTTTTCTATGTAAGATAGTTTTTCCAAAAAAATTTTTTATAGGTTTTTTTGCTGCAATTTTAGGGTACTATAGCAAATGCTGCTTATAAAATATTATTTGTTCTAGGTAAACTAAACTCTAGCCATATGTTCCCCTAGATTATGTCTACAAAACCTGGTATTTTTATTTGGCTATGTCAAACAGTTTTGGAGAAAACAAATATTGAATACCTCAATGTCCATTTTTTTTCAAATTATTAATAATTTTCAAAATAAAAATTCAATAACAATTAAACTACTCCATCTATAGCATTTAAAATGCCAAGTTTTATGAAGCAACTATCTAAGAACATGTGTGCAAAATTTAAAAGAAATCTATTAAGAACTGTATGAGAAGATGCATTTTGAAGATTGAAAAATGTGAAAAAATAGAAAGCAGAGAAAAATGACTTTAAAGTTTTAGGTATATGACAACATACATATGCCATGGGCATTTACATCATGGCGTAACAGCCTTTTAAATGGTGATGAGGAGTAAACGACGGTAGATTCTGAAAGTACAAGGTAACTTTTTTCGTCATTTTTTTCCAAATATCACCGATGCCTCCCCTTAAAAAAATTATTTGTAAGTAATTCTGAGTTACAAGTAATCTTCCCTCTTCCCCATGGTATACATATAAATCAGGTTAACTGTATTTCTCTTAAATCTTGTGATTTCTTGGTCAGGCCGATAACTTTTAGAATGACGTTTCATAGTGCTGGTCAGTAACAAATAACAAGGCCCAGTATGAAACACACAGAACGCACTTAGATCTTAAATGTTTGATAAAAAGATGTCTTTATACGAACATGGTCAGTAAATAGTGTCAGCAAGAGAATTATTTCCAGCTGTGTATACTAAACCTGCTTATATCTTCATTTTTAACCTAATGCAACACATGCTAAAAGAAAGCAGTGATAATATTTATTTTGAACAGTGAAACAGACATCCTGAGAACTGTTTTTGATGTTTTAGCTTTAACTTCTATTACAAATAAGAGTTTATAAATGAAACAAAGTACACATGTACTTATTTGTCTACAGTAGCCACTTGGCCCTACCTTGATAAGAAAAGTAAACACAAGAATACTATTGACTTTCAAATATATAAAACAAAAGTTGCACAATTTAACCATATGAAATTTTTAGACATATGGCTAGATCAACATCCAGATTGGGAAATCCATATAGCTAACTTAACAGCAAAATTAAACATTCTATTTTTCACTTAGGGTAGTAACGAAAGAATCAGGTGTGAATACAATAAAGATTTTATATTTTGCATGTGCAGAAAGTATATTGAGATATTGGATAATGTTATTTATTTATGCCAACAAACTTACTGCTTTTGTTTTTAAACATACAAGCCGTGTGTGGCCAATGTTTGAGAGATGCAACCAGGACTGAAACCTGATACCATCTAAAGGTTACTCAAACTCGGAAAATGAAGTACTTACGATTGTAAGTCGCCCTTGGGGTATTTATCTCTGATGTGAGATTCCCTTGTGGTCTGCCGGGGAAGTACGAATTGATTGGGAAATTTAATGTCATACTGGCAAGTTGGTCGTGGTAGCTTAGTGGTTAGAGCAGCTGCTCTATAAGCAGAAGATATGGCATTGAATTTTTCATTCCTGATTGCACCTCTTAAATATTGGATGTTTTTTTTAAAAAAAAAGTTAAAACCATTACAAATATTGGTAAAATAGACTTGTATAGGCCAGTTTTTAAAGAATTAAAAATATATTAACTGTGCCCAGTTTGTATTTATGTTATGTGATGCAAAATATATTTTATGACAAATGAATATTTCCACAGTACTAGAAACTAAACAAATTTAAGAGTTGCTGAATATAAAGCATCCCTGCTTACAAAAATGGTAAAGTATTATGGTACTATGCTATTTAATACACTGCCAGCAAATTTAAAAGAACAGTCCATGTGTTGTTTCAAAAGAGATTTGAGAAGAGTGGCTTATTATAGCATAGATGAGTTTCTAGACTCAATTTAATAGCTAACTAAATTTATTATGTTTAAATTGATAAATATTGTAGTTAAATGGATATAAGGTTAATTTTGTGTTAATGAAATCTGATGAAGCCATACTTTGCTATATTAGTGGTGAATAGGTATACTTGAATTCCCCAATATATGGTTTAAGTGCTTAATCCATTTAACATTATAAGCAAAATGTAGAAGTTAGTTTTCAAATGATATATTAAAACAAACTAAAACCATGTCTAAAACCTGCTGCTCTGGACTGACAGTGGCCTAGCTCAACCCTGTATCTCAGTCACACCCAGAAATATGCATATCTTGTGTATTAAGTCATACTCACAAGCTAGAAGCATCAAAATCGCTGTACATGTGATGTTCCCTGGAGATCGTCGCCAGCATCCAGCCACACCGGTCCAGAACGCCACAAACACAGAGAAGAATGCAACAATGAATAGCGCTATCATTGACCGACCCATATCTGCAAATTAAACAGAAACAAGGAACTTGGATTACAGTACTGTAGGATTAGGCTTCTACTCATTTACTCTATTATAATTATTGTTGTGTATAATCTTGCTCTAGAATGTCTTATACAAAGAGCTCATTTGTGCTACTGGACTTGGCATTTGTTACATATAATCATTTTGGTGAAAGGACCCCGTTTACTCATGCACCACAAGGAAATATCTTTTGTTGCATTTGGTGCTGTTTTTATAATATAACGAAGGTGATGTTGATGAGCTTTTGACTCTTTCGTTATCTCGGGTCGTGGTACTGGATGGAATGAACATACACTCAGGGTTAACTTTAGTGAAATATTTTATTCGCACCTTCTTGTTCACAGTATTTAAATCGTATCACAGTTACAAGTCTTTTATTTCAGTGGATCGACTTCCCTAGCATCACCGAGATTTAATGTCTGAAAATTTAGCGATATTTCGCTAAATG
This sequence comes from Tenodera sinensis, assembly GCA_030765045.1. Lineage (NCBI taxonomy): Eukaryota > Metazoa > Arthropoda > Insecta > Mantodea > Mantidae > Tenodera > Tenodera sinensis. The sequence continues at coordinate 12,677,145 of CM060972.1, forward strand.
TTTTCTATCACTTTACACTTCGTCTATTTCACGTCCTTTCATTTAATTGCACATTTTGAATTAACTAACTTGTTAAAGTTAGCTAATGTTTCACTTATTTTACACAAATTAACGGTCTTTAAACACTTAGTAAATTTACTTTCACTATTTTATGACGCGCACACATAAAAATGCGTCCATCTATACCAAAGACACGGACGCTATTAACTAGGTGCTTCTTGACATGACGCTACCTTCTTTTTGTGTACATCCGCGTATGCGTTCATCAGCTATTCTCTCTTCGCTTTTAATGTTGAACACATATAATTCTTTTATTTATATATATATTAAAATGTTATTGTTTTCTAGTGCCTTGCATCTGGCAATGAAGCCATTAGCATTTGTGCTTTCCAATACTTTTGAACTGTAGTTTTTCTGATCTTAATGCTTCACAGGTCTTCAAGTGGTATATATATTAAAATTAAATATGAAAATATTTATGATGTCTTTAAATAAACTTAATTGTTTGTAACAATGAACAATAGTAACACGTTTTCGTCATTCAACCAACTCGTACCAACACCAAAAACAAATTACACTCTTAACAAATATTCATATAAATGATTTTCTTTTGGGGTCTTACAATATCCTGTCTCACATTCATAAAACTATTATTTATTTTCACACAGCTTCTGCAAACTATTCCTATGAAAGCTTATTTTTCTTTCTACTTCATCTTAAATGAAATAAACGTCTTCAGGAATACAGTTGAATTTAAACAAGTCCATTCTGACAGTTATGTGCACACATACACTTGAAAGAGTTTCCATGGCAAATAACATGGGAACCCTTCAATGGCACCTGTGCACGTAACTGTCAGATTGGACTTATTATTTTAATTCAAAAATAATTTCATTACACATTTCGTTGTAGGTACAAGGGATATAAAGGCAGTGGTGTATCCCAAAAAGTTTGCAAGTGCATACAACATAAAACAGAAACTACATACATTATACACAAATAACCGTGATTTTTACTTTTCTAAGGAAACTTATCCATTCCAGACAACAAACATGGCTGGTAAAAGAACTTTTACAAAGCTGCAAAGCCAAATTGTCTATCTATAAAATTTTACGCACCAAGTTCTTCACTTTGTTCTACGTGAACAAAGGTGTTCTTTGTTCAAATTGAGAGTAGGTCTTCCTCTTTTCACTTAATTCTAACTTATCACAGAATGAACATGATTGAAAAGGCTTATTAAATGTGCAAAGTGTTGATTCCTGGCTCTGGAATGGAGATTTTAAGTTAGTTCTATCCAAGCCTTCAACTCGGACTAGCCCATGTGTAGTATTCCCGAAGTCCAACATGGCTCAGAGTCCATGGTAAAAGCTGTAGGTCCTCTCGTTTCACTGCCATTACCATTATTACCATTTCATCTAAGGTAAAGGACTCTGCCTCTGGGTGCTTCCAGTTAATAAATGGACCCACACATTGCTTGGTGAAATAAGGTTTCCCTGAAGGTCATCCATCATCCATGCAAGGAGCATTATAAACCAACTAACCAACCGGTCAGATGTTGCTACAGGGTTCTTCATTTAAAACCTAATGGGACCACGGCATTTTGTCTGTGCGTGATTGGGTGTGCCACAATTGGCTTTGCTCCTACATAAATTCTGCGCATACAGCATGTATAACACTCTTACCTCGGCTAAAGAAGCATTATACCAGGAGAACACATTCTGATTCACAACAAAATATTAGAAATTAAATTTGAAACATTACAGTGGCCCAACTTATTTGTGATGGTGTTCACCATCTTGCTGAAAAATAATGTTCATATTGTTGTCTTTAAATTGTGGCAACAGACAATTGTAACATAACCAAATAAGATCCACATCATCTGTAAATAAGACTGGTTCATAAACCTTGTGACCTGCCTCTATGGTGTGGAGGTAGCACACATTCCTCACTTTCAAGAGGCCCTGAGTTTGAATCTCAGTTGGGGCGAGTTACCTGGATAAGGTTTACCCACATTTTCTCTTATCCAGAGGAAACTAATGTTAGATCACTAAACTCCATTGATCCTGGGCTCATTTGAGCATCATTTTACAAATTCCATTCATTCATTGTCCAATACGATCCTCCAGGTTAAAAGGCCATTAAACTTGCAGCTCACTGCACACAGTACGTAAACTTCTCAACCTAATCTCCCAGGAGTTCATTGGAGACATGTCAGTTTTCCCTTGTGAGTGTTTACTCTCCTGTTTTGTTTGTAAACAGTCATTTGTTTAAAAAGCTGTGTCATCATGTTCTCTCTGTTGGCACATCCTGAGATGAGTTTCATGATTTGCACTGTGTAAAGCTTGTAGAGGCTGTAAGTGACACAAGTACAGCTTCAGACACTTTTGACGTACGTATATGGTACATCCATCTCTGCTGACAACCACCTTAAACTTTTTTAGTGCTTCTTATCCAGGCTTCAGAGGTGCTGCATCTCATAATGAGCTCTGCCTACATTATATTTTAACACAGAAATGGTTTTTATAAATGTTGAAAACCACAACATAATGGCACTGTATTTGTACAGATTGAGGAAAGGTCTTGCTTGGTAGGGCTGATAATGCTGTAATCTGCCGTCACCCAGATCTCCAGGCTTGTACTGGAGGGGATTGAGGAATCTTTCAGCCCTCTCTCGACATCATTGCCCTGACAACCTCCAGCAGAAGTTGACCTGGGTCTGGAGTCGAGAGGGGGCATATGCTCACACAGTCCATTTGTTTACTACAAAATGTGTATATATGACAGCATTGCCAACTCTGGTGACTTGTTGCTGGGTCTGGGGCCTTTTGAAATCATACAGCAACAGACTTTTGACAATTTTAGATTACATTTAGGGACAATTCAGGAGGATTAAAGTTTGTTGGCTTGATATACTTGCTAACCGATGAGTAATTTGGTCTTGTAAATATCAGATAAAATATATAAACAATAAAAATACTCTTCCTTGAGGAGGATTACAATGGAATTGCTCAAATAAGTGAAATAGAGAATCACTGATATAATTTAAATGTTACAAAATACCCAAATATTTCCAGCATAGTAGAATTCTCGATCTAGAAGTAGATTGTTACCAAGATGTAGTGGCATCCACCCTATTTAAAGAACAGGTAGATCTGGGCAATTGCAATTCCTGCTCTTCCACATTGCAAAGCAGAAAGGCCTTTTAGTCAGTTAAACATTGTCAAAGCTAAATGCTCCAACCATGACAGCTGTATTGAAGAAATGCTGTTAAGATTTCATGAAACATGTGAAATCCCACAAAACGCCAGGCATGTAATTGGTACAGTATAAATGTGCACACAGCCCTGTGCAACCTTCATATGCTGTGGAGATGCTGAGGAGCAGCTGGAAGATAACTATTTTTCTTCTGATTATGGAAGTGAAATTTTCTTTTAAAATTATAAAATACTAAACAAATACCTTTCAATTAATCGAGTATTCATTTTGATTTAGTGACTTTTAATTTAAGATTTGGCAATTTTTGGTTAACAATAGTTGGTAACACTGATAAGTGAATCACTGGTGTGTATAAACTGATAAGAGATGTTTACATAGCACATTTTTACAATCACCCTTTTTTGATGGGCAGGCACTATCTACCTGATATTCCATGAGTATCAGGGCCATTGCCCCGCCGAGTACAACCCAATCCGAACAACTCTTTTGGGAGGGATTCAGTAACATTAACAGATGGCTTCAACATTCCGAAAACTCTCAAGCGAAGTACTTTTAAATATAATGGAATAAAAGTTCATCACTTTCGGTTAACTGTTAACTCCACCCCCCCCCCTCCCCCCTCATAACGGTTAATCACTGCTCTGCTGCATTTATATACATTACGCTCACCATAATTCCAAATCATTTTTAAAGTTATTTAATAGTATCAAATTTAGAACAACAAAAATCTAGAATGATTTACAGTAGCTAGCCATTTCAATCAATTTTTCATTTGTCTTGTATTGCTGGTTTTAATTTGTCATACACTACGTGAACTACCATCCTTCAAGCAAAATATTACCATCAAGAAATGTCTCCTACTATTACATTAGGTTTTATAATGATATTTAATGTCATCCGTACCCAGCCTGTAATGTTATCAATAAATGCTACTTACGTAACCTGGCCATAGCATCTTCAGAAAATTGCTTTGTAATGTTGTCCACATCAGGAATGTAGTAATCAATGTTGTTGCAGTGCGTTTCTACTGGACTTAGGTATGTCTCAACTGAAAATAAAAGGGCATTAAATTAATAGAGGAACCATAGTCCAGAGTGCGTCACATTCACACAAACAATATAAATTCGCCAGTTGCTTTCTATATCAACATTGATACAAAATATGTAGAGGCACAATATAGAATTAATTATTTTACTAAAACAGGGTTCTTCATTTAAAAACGTAACGGGTGCACGGCATTTCGCCTGTCATTAACTCCCCTCACACGCACACACACGCGCGCAGGCACGCGCACGCACGCACGCACGCACGCACGCACACACACACACACACACACACACACACACACACACACACACATCCCTTTACTTGCTAGCAGTGGCGGTTCCTGGGCGATCGCATACTGGCAACTACATACCCACTAATTTTTTCCGCATGTGAATGTGTCTTTACCTCTATAGGCATGCATATGAGAAAGTCGAATGTCTAACTTTATTCTATATGAATTTGCTCGTTTAATTTCCGGCGCCCTCTTTAGCAAATGTCACCGCATTCAGTCAACAAGCTGAAACGCATAAACCCGATTTTGCGACTGGCGAAGGTAGCTTTTAGGCGAGGGATACGCGGGGAGAGGTGCAAAGCGTGCATTTAAGAGTACGGCGAGTTAAGGTAGCATAATCGACAAAGGCAACACATGCGATTCTTACCGCGCAAGCGCACTACGTTCTCGTACAAGTCCTCCCGTTTTCCTTGCTACGAGCATTTCCCTGCCGTTGTTTAACAGAACCTACTAGGCAGCCAACGTAACGGTTCTAAATGTAATGTAGCCATTTCTATATTATATTAATGTTATAAACACCATTACATCTAGTCTTATTAAGCGATTATAAATGCATATAATTACTCTTCATGTCGTAATTTACTAAGGCCAATACTTCAGTTTCGAATAGTTATTCTGCTAGTATTTATTACTGTTTGTTATGTTTGTGTTTCTGGCAGCAAAATGCACGCAGTTATGTCTCCACATAGCGGAAAATTTGAATCTATGAAAGTGCGGAAATGAAGGAGATAAATCTTTCGGGTTTATTCTTAGAAGAGCTGTTTTCCGTGCTTATTGTTTGCGAGAGAGAAATGGTGTCTGGATAAATAATAGTTCTTGGATATTGGTCATTTAAAACAAAACAAAATAGCAAACCATAGGAGCTCAATTGCCCATATGAAATGCGAATTAGAATTGCGTGATGTGTGTCAGAGAAAGGTACTAAAGGTGGAGAGGGTGTAATATATTGCACACCCACTACGACAAGTCACGAGCCGCCACTGCTTACTAGGCACACGATAAAAGTAAAACTAATTGTATGTTTTCATAATAATTAGATGTACATGAGTAACAATCACCTCATCGTGCAATAGCCAACAAGTGATATGACTGGATAGTCAGGAAAGGGCATTTTCATGTTCAGGTCAACTTCGAATTGTAAAACTCGATATCTGCTCCCTCCAATTCTCAAGATAAACTCACTAGTCGAGATTTTCATCTTTTGTATGTTTTATGGAGATCGTTGTTGTTGTTGTTGTTTTTTTCTTCTTCTTTTCCTGCACATAAAATCGGGAGTGTCTCCAGGACAAAATCCCTGATACCTTCACAGACAATGAAAGGAAATTACAAATAAAAAACAAAATCGAATTCGTTGTGAATAAAACACTGAGAAGAGGGCCAGAATTCACAGATATTCTGCACCCACAGGAAATATAATCGTGCCTTCGTTTCACTCTTAACTAAGGTCTCTTCCATATAACTATGCCCCGTTATCTCTTAACTGTCACCTCTCATTGGCTGCTCTTGTGGAATGGGTTGTTCTGCGATACAAAAATAGTTCCTTATTTGACATGATTATTTATCGTAATATATTCGAATATAAATGTCAGATTACATTATAATAGTCGTATGAATTAAATGTATTAAGTAACCGGATTAATACACCTGGAATGTATGCAAATTCTTAACAACAAATAGATGGGAGGATGCTTCTGTTTAAACTTGTCACTCAGGATGACGAAAGCATCTGTATCTCGTGGCTAACGAAAGGGACAGGCTGCGGCGCGAATCGGAGTTAGGTAGTAATGTAGTGCGATACATGGCCAACATCGTATACTATCATGATAAAACTGCATCTTTTGTATGAATTTAACGAGCAATTTGTTTGGTTATTTAGAATATGGATGTGTTAGGCGATTGTGGTTTTACTTCATTGGGCCATGACCAGGCTAGGGGAATTAGTCACTAGTTGGCGCTGTAGCCTAGCCACGCTGTATCTATCATAACACTGTGTTTATATCGCCTACTTGCATTGCACACCATTTGTTTGACATGTGAAGGGTGAAGGAAACAAGGCGGAAGAATACATGTCAGCGGGACAAGGCTAAGAAACAAATGCATGTGTAAACTACCGGAATACCAAGCACCTTTCGAGTAGGCGTCATTTGAAAATTTCGCGCATAACAATGCTTATCTTAAATCCGACTTTCCACGCTACGAATAATTGCATGAAGCACTTTCACAAACATGTTATGAAACAGTGTTGCTAAAGTCAGTGTGACTTGTATTGCTGTCCTACAGATGCACAACTGAAACCAGTGTGGTTGGTCAAGTTTAAAACTGCAGGTATCTGTAAAAACGGAGAAATAAGTAGATAAACTTTATGTGTTTTTAAACTCTAATGGCGATTTAATATCACTTAAGTTCTTTATGAAGTTGCTGTACAAAATGTTTATAGTGAATGCTTGCATTTACCCCTTCTAAATGTAATTTCCTACAGGCCTGGCTGTTAATAATAATTAATAACATATCAGATGCAAATCACACAAAAGGACGTCACACAAACATCGGAGGGAGCTCTGGCTCCCTTAAATCTGCCACCAGGAAATGCTGTATAACCAATAAGTACCCTCTGGCGGTGAAACAATCATCATCAGAATCATGGAGCTTATATTAATAAACTAAAACACGTTAAAATGTGATGTTTCGAAACGATGATTGATACAAAGTCGTTGTTAATTCAAATCCGGTGGAAGCCAATGTTTTTTTTTTGGGGGGGGGGGGCATAAAACCCTAAGCATGGCTCCCTTAGAAAGGGAAGTAAAGTCGGTGTTTTACGGCACGTAAAAGAACCCCAAGCCTGAGCGAGCCCCTCGCAAAATTAAGCGGTCATTCCCACCAGTAAACAATGGGAACCATAACAGTTAAAGAGTGCTCCTAGGCATATAGAAATGTAATTAGTTTTTGGTTATTAATTAATTTTATCAGCGACCTCCTTGTAATGTTTTGTTCTCTCAAAGCGTAAAGAATTCAATTTCTGGACGCAATGGACGTTTAATAACATCTGATCAGGACATAACGTTTTGTAACGCGTGTAAAGAGAGAATCTAAAGTTAAAAGAATAGGAGCGTGAAATGTGAGACGGTTTGAGGTGAAACGGCAGCCAGCCGTGCCGATGTTCATTTCTCTGCGTCTCGTCTCTATCCACACCACAATTGAGGTTAGGTTGTAGCTTTATGCTAAGACTGATGGTTCGGGTGCAATGTCGCTAACAAGGGAAGCATAGCTTTTTCCAAAACATGACAACTCTGCCCATTTTTCTTCTAAGGTGGCGTTACTTTGAAGTTTACAAGCTTTGCGGTTTATAAGTATAAAGAAACCATAAGACCAGCTGCATTGTCTCACCCTGTTTATGAGGGTTGCCTATTATTTGCTAATGGATTTGCAAAAATCTATACTGCAACTGGACAGGCCAATTTCTTTCTAAATGGTATAAAGGTAGATTTTTTTATGCATAAAATCGTGGTAGATGCCATATCGCTAGCTTCTCCACATATCGCGAGATATCGCGATTCGAAAGTTGCGTACTGTGACACGCAGCTGGACTCTGGCTGCTGGCTTTATCCAACGTTTATAGATCATACCAACTAGCTTCCTTTATGGTTCATTTGTATGCCGCCTTTAACATCTAAGGTCATATCGGCGGCTTCTTACCTTGAAGCCGAAATTGTGAACGCCATAATTATGGATAGAATACTGCATCACATGGCGGAATTAAATAATCAGAAAATGTTAAAATCGTTACATATATAAAGTTACAGGATCTGGGAGATTAGTTGTGACTAAAATTGTCAAAAGGCACGAAAAGGTACAGACAAGTCATTAGGGGCAAGCTTCAGGTAATCCAAAGAGACCTGGTAAGACCAGTTTTCCTGGAAATCGCTCAGTGCAGGTGTCAGCCGGAAAACAAGGGATGGTGTTTCTTCGAAACCCTGTCGCTAATTAGGAAGTGTGGTACAGAGAGCGTCATAACGCACAGGGACTTGCCTACGAGAACCCGGAGAGAAAGGGTCGTTTAGAGTTGCCCTCCAGAACCCGACGGGGCAGTACAGTGGCCCTCCAGAATCCGACGGGGCAGTACACGTGCCGCCCAGACCGCCGAGCGAGCATCTCAGCTACGGGACTTGTATTCCGGATCCTCAAGTGTGAGGACACATTATAGTTAATATTAACAATCTTCTGTCTTAGTAAAGACCGGTAACGACTCAACTAATTTAATAACGATCGGCAAATCTCACGCTTTCTTATTTTGGTGAGAATAAAAGTGTTTCAACGAAGTTCTGGTTTTATTCGCAAACACTCACGCATACCCTGATGTTAAGATCACATGCCAGAGCAGCCGGAGCAGAAGACACCGGAAGGCAGCAGTCGGCGTAGGAGTACGGAGCGGAAATGATGTTCACTTGTTTACAATGGTGTTAATCTTTGGATTTGCATTTCTTTTGATTGCTACATCACATTTCACACTCTCGCTCATAATTCCAGACTCTAGGAAGAATGGGGAGTAATTTTGGCTAAAGAAACATTCCACCCTCCAGCCAGGAATAGAACCCGGTACCTCTGGATTTGAACGTTAGCATGCTGATCACACACGAGGCAATCGGGTAGATGATTTTGTAACCTTTACGCTAGGACCATATTTATCACGGGCTTTAACAGTGATAATGTGGTCTTGACACAGCATCCTGGAACAGAAAAAACTCTTCACATCTTCTCCACAGACGGAGCATTGTTCAAGCACAGTTCAATAATGTATCCACAAGTTTGGCATGCATACATACATACATACATACATACATACATACATACATACATACATACATACATACATACATACATACATACATACATACATACATACATACATACATACATACATACATACATACATACATACATACATACATACATACATACATACATACATACATACATACATACATACATACATACATACATACATACATACATACATACATACATACATACATACATACATACATACATACATACATACATACATACATACATACATACATACATACATACATACATACATACATACATACATACATACATACATACATACATACATACATACATACATACATACATACATACATACATACATACATACATACATACATACATACATACATACATACATACATACATACATACATACATACATACATACATACATACATACATACATACATACATACATACATACATACATACATACATACATACATACATACATACATACATACATACATACATACATACATACATACATACATACATACATACATACATACATACATACATACATACATACATACATACATACATACATACATACATACATACATACATACATACATACATACATACATACATACATACATACATACATACATACATACATACATACATACATACATACATACATACATACATACATACATACATACATACATACATACATACATACATACATACATACATACATACATACATACATACATACATACATACATACATACATACATACATACATACATACATACATACATACATACATACATACATACATACATACATACATACATACATACATACATACATACATACATACATACATACATACATACATACATACATACATACATACATACATACATACATACATACATACATACATACATACATACATACATACATACATACATACATACATACATACATACATACATACATACATACATACATACATACATACATACATACATACATACATACATACATACATACATACATACATACATACATACATACATACATACATACATACATACATACATACATACATACATACATACATACATACATACATACATACATACATACATACATACATACATACATACATACATACATATATAAATCAGCATATATATAGTTCAAGGTTGGTGAACAGAACAAGCGGTACACAGCTCAATACAATTTAATTCTAAAACCACTATCATGCGCTACTTCCTGAACAGTTCTACCAGTTATCGGTTTACAATGCTTTTCCGTCTAATATGCACATACATATCAGGTTTCACACGAATATTTTTGTTCAGGGAGGAATTATGAGTCACAATTCTGTTCTGTAACATCCTCGTCATTAAACAAGGCACTACCAGTCTGTCCATTCCAGCAATGCAAAAGCAGCAATATAACGTTTGTAGCATCAGACGATCTATAATTATGCTTTACATGTCAGAGCATAATGCAATAATTGCAAATTTGAAATCACGATATCTTGGGGCAGATAATGACATTTGCAGTGTTTTAATTGACGAAAAATCTACCGATTTACAAAGAAATCGCTCAGAGGTTCAGAAAAGCAGAAACTATGATTACCATGTAAAGGGGAGGTGGTAAAAAGGGTAAACGGTACAGATATAGAGGGGGACACCTCGCTCACTTCGACCTACACACATCTATTGTGGCTACCACCCCCCAGGAGACAAGGATGAAATGAGGGAATCGAAGATGCCACACAGAGACGCGCGGAAGCCCCTAACAAGTGCTGAGGTCTCCTCATCCCGGGGCCAGGCCCCGCCAAGTAGCCATCACACCGCGGTTCCGGTGCCGCACCGAGTGTTCCCCACCCCCGACGGAGAACAAGGCTAGCCAAACGCCACCTAGAGCCGAGAACAGCTGTTACCACGCGCAATCATCCGCGCCATCTGCCCGGTACTGCCAACACTACACGTCTGAAAGTACGCCTGAAAAATAATGGAATGGAATGAAGGGAAATGATGAAAAGGAAACTGTGGCATTAAATAGTGCACCGCGGCATTCGCCTAAGTGACATGGGACAACCACGGAAAAACCCATGTCAGAGTGTGCGACCACGGAGATCGAACCCGCGACCTCCCGCATGCGGGCCAGAGCCTGAGCCATCCCGCTCGATAAGGGAGCTGTAAGTTTTTAAAAGCAACATTCTTTCAAACATGACTGGTTATTGCCTCCCATTTGGGACCACGATTGAAATAGCAAGTGCATTCTTTGTCGCGAGAAGAGTCAGATTAACCTTTCTAGTGCCCGTGCCCAAAATAGTGTTTCGTGTTTTATTTCAGCTTCAAAGAGTCATCATATCATAATGGAGACATATTATATCCAACCTTTTTTGTAGCGTTAGCTATTTCCAAGGTAGTCTTTGTTATTGATTTAGATTTGCAAATAGTTCTGTATTGACAAGGAGATAAAAGAATAAGCTTTTCTAAGAACAGTTTGCAAATTACGGAGCAAAGAAAGAAATGTAAATGCAACAAATTGCTTTGTTTTGGGATTCACTGTAGGTACATAAAAAGTTTAATTTCTGGGGACATTTCGATCTTTTTTTGGATATAGTACAATACTTCCTCAACCAGGTAAATGATAAAGAGCGCAAAATGGTTTTGCTAAGATTTTATGAAAGAAAAAGAAATCACAGTTAACATAAAGCCATAACCTATAAAGCATGCTGTTTTGCGTTTCCTAGACGCCTATATGAACACAATTTGGACTCGTAAAACCCAACCCTATTTTCTGTGTCCAAGATTGCGATCTTACTACCGATTTGACAGTGTTTATAGTCTGTATCACAAGAATGCAAGGTCACTCAAAGCTTGTTTTACAAGTGGCCATTTCTCTGTTCGTGTGGGTTCTTCCCTGCGAATATTGGCAGTGCCAACAAGGTTCAACGTTCTCGCCTTAGTCTACATATGGAGTGTTCGAAAACCTTGCCTATGTTTGATTGCTAGGTATGTACCGCTCGCCATGACGTGTTCCGCATACATCCACGACTCTACAAAATGCCGTTAATCCAGTGGTCGGCCATTCCAAGTCCCAGCACACCCCGGCCGTCAATTGTCTCCAGTGAAAAAATCCCATCTTACATTCATGTGCCTTTTTCTCTACCTATGTATCACATATTTTAATACACCTACAATTATTATTGCTAACACTTTTCTATACATATATAGTATTCTAGAGTGTAGTGTATCTGATTCTTAATTTGGTGTTTATTCAAGATTATTATTTATTATACAGCATATCTTAAATTTGTTTGGTAGTCCTTCCTTATGCAAAATGTTTAATCATAACTTAGGCAACAATGTCACTTGAAAGTACATAGGTTAGTTTACTCCTCTCGCCCTTCCAAATACATGTCATGCGGGAAGTATCAAAAACTGGCTCGGCGTTTGGGCATGGCTGACTTAATGGCGCGCGCGCGCGCGTGTGTCTGTGTGTGTATGTGTGTGTCTGTGTGTGTGTCTCTGTGTAGGTATGTGTCTGTGTGTGTGTCTCTGTGTGTGTGTGTCTGTGTATGTGTCTGTGTGTGTGTGTGTGTCTGTGTGTGTGTCTGTGTGTGTGTCTGTGTGTGTGTCTGTGTGTGTCTGTGTATGTGTCTGTGTGTGTCTGTGTGTGTGTCTGTGTATGTGTCTGTGTGTGTGTCTGTGTATGTGTCTGTGTGTGTCTGTGTGTGTGTCTGTGTGTGTGTGTCTGTCTGTGTGTGTGTCTGTGTGTGTGTCTGTGTGTGTGTCTGTGTGTGTATGTGTGTGTGTCTGTGTGTGTGTCTCTGTGTGTGTGTCTCTGTGTAGGTATGTGTCTGTGTGTGTCTCTGTGTGTGTGTCTGTGTATGTGTCTGTGTATGTGTCTGTGTGTGTGTCTGTGTCTGTGTGTGTGTCTGTGTGTGTGTCTGTGTATGTGTCTGTGTGTCTGTGTCTGTGTGTGTGTCTGTGTGTGTGTCTGTGTGTGTGTCTGTGTGTGTGTCTGTGTGTGTGTCTGTGTGTGTGTCTGTGTGTGTGTGTGTGTGTGTGTGTGTGTGTGTGTGTGTGTGTGTGTGTGTGTGTGTGTGTGTGACAAATACAGATATATGTCTGCTTAAATCACACAACTCCTATAAATTATTTTGTACTATTATGCATTTCCGGGATATTCTTTGTTATTGGTTTGAATTTTCAAATTATTATGATTTTCTTCAAGTGATAAGCAGCTATTGTTTTTATTTCTCGTGGTTACGCAAAGAGCATAGAATTTCAGAGCAAACACTTAGCCACCCTCTTTTTAAAAATCTGATGAGTCGTACTCATATGACTTTCTCTACTCTTGTACTAACCATTCTTACAAACTCTTATTCCTATATCTTCTTCATCTTATTTGAGACCAACATTTACAGAACTTATCTTATTGCATATTTCCTTGTAGGTACAAGGGGAATATTAGAATACAGTAGGCTTTGTGCGATAGTCAAATGTTTTAAAGTTTTGAGATCCCTTTCTCTTTGCACGCTTAACATGTAAAAATGAACAACGATGTTGCATTTCACGAAAGTTTTGTTTTCCGAAACAGGCACAAATAACAAGGAATATCTCTGAAATGGTTCACTGTACAAACAAATTATTTGGACATAAATTGTGTGTTTTAGCGAGATCTACATTTTTTGTATAATAAGATTTTGTCTATTACTTACGGTTTGCTAGTTACTCAAAAGTCATCCAGAGTAAACAGGACTGCATGGGCTATAGCCAGAAAAATCAAAATATACATTTCATTAGTAATAAAAATATCTTAAACATGTGGCATTTTAATCAAAATCGTTAGCCATTTTCAAGAAAATCAAAATTATGGAAACATTTTGCATGTAAAGGGTATTTTAGGGTGGGGCTATTTTCTTCAAAATCTTCGTATCGCATCCTTGTAAGACATTAAAATTAAATACCAACTTTGGTTTTTAACCGACTTTTCATTTTTTAGTTATGCTGTCCTCAGACAGACACACTCGCGCGCAGACCTTTTTCTAAAAATGCTTTTTAGATTTAGGGGGCCTCAAAACAAATATTTCCGGTGAAATCTCGACATCCAATTTTTGGGGGAATACAATACTTCCCCTACTTACCAGTAGAGAAAGTAAAAATCAGACTATCACTTTAGTCTATTACATTCTGCCTATACCTATGACGAACTATGTAGCGAGTTTATCTGTTAACAAGAAACAGAAGAATAAACTTTTGTAATATTAGTTGACAGAAGACTGGATAGGGAAAGTTAAAGGAGACAAGAAATTAGATGCTCCCCCCCCCCCCTTTAAAATAAAATAATTGCACTCTGCATTAACTCTATTTAAGTTAAACATTGGGAAGTCGAATCATCTTTAAAAACCCAAAGCCATGTCCGGATTTTTAAAGCAGGACTTTCCCTGTCAGTGAGACACGATGGTTAGGTTCCTGATAGCGCATTGAACTCTCCCATCTGATTCAGGCTGTCTCAAGCAGGCGACTGTAATGTTGCAATAAGTACTTGGTGAGTAACGGCGTGTGCCAGGGGGATGTATAGAGGGGCATTACTCCCTTCAACTTTACTCTTTTTGCAATACAGAAAACACACTTCAAAATGTTTACTTACCCAACTATATAAGTAGGGGAAGTATTGAATTCCACCCAAAAATTCGATGTCGACATTTCACTAGAAATATGTTTTGAGACCCCCTGAATATATATATAAAAGAGCATTTTTAGAAAAAGTTCCGGGTGTGTGTCTGTGTGTCTGTGGACAACATAACTCAAAAACGAAAAGCAGGTTAAAAACCAAAGTTAGTATTTAAGTTTAATGTCTTTCAAGGAGGCGACACAAGATTTTGAATAACATTGTCCAACCCTAAACTTCCCTTTACATGGACAATTTTTCGAAAATTTTGATTTTCTTCAAAATGCTCTAACGATTTTTATTAAAATGTCATACGTTTAAGATATTTGTATGACAACTGAAATTTATATTTTGAATTTTTTGGCTATAGCCTATTTCGTATTTACTCTGGATGACTTTTGAAGAACTCGTAAACCCTAAGAGGTAGACCAAATCTTACTCTGCAAAAAATGCAGATCTCACTAAAACATATCTTAAAACATGTCTCAATATATATATTCAGTAGAGTGAACCATTTCGGAGATAGTCCTTGTTATATGTTTCAGTTGCGGAAAACTTAAAACTTACGTGAAATGGAACATCATTGTTCATTTTTATATGTTAAGCGTGCAAAGACAACAGAATCTCAAAGCTTTAAAACATTTGACTATCGCTCAAAGCCTAGTGTATTCTAATATTCCCCTTGCACCTACAAGGAAATAAGCAATAAGATAATTTGTACAAATGTTTATCTCAACTAACATGAAGATACAGGAATAAGAGTTTGTAAGAATGGTTAGTACAAGAGTAGAGAAAGTCATGTGAGTGCAACACATCAGATTTTTTAAAAAATGACCTAAGGATTTTTATTCAAATGCCATGCATTTAAGATATTTTCATGACAAATGAAATGCAAACTTGAATTTTCTGGGAATATCCTCAGAAGTCCTTTTCCTTCTGGATGTCCTTTACATAAATGGTAAATCGGAAGCGATTAGGCAGAAACTTACTATACAAAAATGTAGATCTCGTTAATACACATAGTTAACCTCAAATACAATTTTTAAAAAAATTTTAAAAAAGTAGAAAAAAAGAAAATGATATGTTCAAATATCTTGGCACCAAGTGCCATGTAGATCATAATTTTGGCTTTTTATGGACTCTTTTTGCCTCGGCTTAGCTGCAATCGTCGCATTGCGATTCCTTTCTATGAGCTATGGCAATTGGAAGATGTTTTAACAAAACGTTACAATTTACTGCCAACCCAAACTTTTTGTACGAAACTATTAACTACATTGATAACACTGTTTACACAATTACTTTTCGGTGTATTTACTTACTATACAATATTTAGCAACCTTCTTTTTTCACCAAAAGTTTTCCGTCTCTTAGTATCATTTTTTACAATCGCTGTTTATTGCGAAACGAAACACTTGAACACCGTTACTAATATTTCTTTTATCACTGAAATTTCGCAATTAATTTTAATACTTGTTATCAATTCTTTTCATTATCTTATTTTATGTATGTTCTATGTTTAAATAATATAATACAGTTCTTTATTTTCTTTTGAACACATTCACGATATGTTTAAACAACTTGCCTAAGGGTTTATGAATAAATATGCCTCAGAACGGTGTGAAATATGTGTGCAAAGAAATTAGACCTTAGGTTGAAAGGTCTGTAGATTAAGATCGTGCCAATGGTTTGTCTAACATGACAGAACAGTATACAAATATCAAATAGTTACATCCCATATAGGTACCATATATTAAATTTACTCGATTTGATAATTCTCTTGATTAAGTGCAAACTGCTAACATAATTTCTTTACATTTGCATTGTTCAGCTACTATGTATTTTTATGGCAAACCTTTTTCGCGGTTTTTAAGTAATTTATCTGTTGAATACGTTTCACACTTCCATATTGGTTCGTAATTATTATTGTTAAGCAGGCCATATTTGCGTTTGCAATGAAAGTTTATTCTATTTAGGTCAGTACTTAGTTTTCGCCCACATGGGAAGAAAACAATAAAACGTATTAATGAAGAAAACGATGATTTAATACTAAAATGGTCAATTTCCCACTCGGAGCCCAACAGCTGTTTTAACTGACTGTTTAGCTTATGGTCTATTGTGCTAAGCAGCTACTATTTTATTATTACATACCAATGCAACTGTTGACGTTAGGAAAGGAATGTCAGTATTACTAACTTCCTCAAACATGTTGTCAATAATGGTTCATTGGCTCAGAGCACGAAATAGTAATTGCAATACTAAGCTTAACATCAAATTAATAAATAATCTTCAAGAGTAAAAGTAATGAATTTATAATAGGCAAAAACGTTGGCAAAATACTCATTAAAAAAGAAATAAAATCTGTGTTGCACTCATATTACTTTCTCTACTCTTGTACTAACCATTCTTACAAACTCGTATTCCTATATAAGATATATTTTCAAATCTCCTGAAACAGAATGTGTCAATCTCGTTGAGAAGGTCACGAATTCTTGCAGATCTCCACTAACATTACCGGCGAGGGCTAGGTCTAATTGATCCCTCCAGTATGCCTCTAATGTTCATATCCACTATCCGAGGTGTGTATTTTCCTTTAGGACACGGCGAGATGGCTGCCAGCACCGCCAATGTCGATGTGATGTATCGCTGTTTGGGCACGGTCATAATCGTTTTCCGACAGCTGACGACGTCATGGAGTTCTGTGAGCAGGTTAAGGATCCGCTCCTTCCTGCCTTGTGAGACAAGGTCTCCTGTCTCTTGGTTCTCGGTGTCGGAGGCCGCAGGCATTATACAAGTGACCGGCTCACAATTACCCACAACAGTGCCGCTATGTTGCTCTTGGTCCCAGTCGGCGACACCAGTACGGTCTCTGCAACTTGACTTGAAGTCCTTCTCAGAGGCGTCCTCCTCCGTTCACAATCATGTTCCTTGTTATGGGGTTCTCTGCCCGTAATGTCAGCACTTTCGCTTCACGCCTGAACCTCCTCTAGCTCAGTAAGCAAAGGCCTTACTCACTGCCAACTCTCATCCACATACTTCAGTACAATCTCTTCACAACTCAAGCGCAATATGCGACGTTCAATGTCCACGTTGGCGTAGAAGAGCCAGAGGCGCCAGGCGATAGATTTTATACAGCCGAAGTTCTGACTTTATTTTCTCCATTTCGCTCACAATAGCACAACCAAGTTTGGTTTTCATTCTCTCCATCTAACTCTTCATTTTTCTCCATCTTCTCCGTTCCGGTCAATAATTATATTGTTTAAGCGTTTCTCCCCCTTGACCTTCTGCTGACATCAATGTGACTTGTCCAGTTTTCACTGTCACTTCAGTTGAATTTCCCTTGTCACTTTACTTTTCTTCGCAATGAAGCGGTCTAAATGAAATACGCCTGAAGAAGCCACTTATTCCTTGCGCTTCACTAATTGGGGAGTCGAACACAAGACCTCTCTTATCTCTCGTAGTAGCAGCACTGGTACAACTATCACTGCAACCTCAGTCCGAGAACGCAGTGAATAATCAGGACTTCATGTCGCCTCAAGAACAACTCACTTGCTAACTCTCGCGACAACACTCATATACCTGTAGCAGCTGCTGTTTTCGGGAGGATTGTAGAATGTTCGGGAGGCGGAGAGAAGGCTTCCAGAAAAATTACATTAACTCTCGATAGAGCTTCTGCTGTTTACGTTGGGTAAGAGCACTTATCTCTTCAACCAGTCAGTCGGTCTGTCGGCGCCTTCTACGCCATAAGAGGCCAAAACCTGCGTCACAATGTGAAATTGTTGGCAGTAGTTTATTAATTAAGGATTTTAGATTCACAAAATAGGTTATTATTAATCAGTTTTACGAAGTTTACGTCTTCTGATAGCCACATTAAACTACATCCTTGTAAAACCATTGTCCTATCTATCCATGTTAATTCTCTTATCTGTCCCTCCTTCACGGTTTCTGTAACTCCACTTTTCCATGTTCTTGGAGATCGCCCTCTTGTTCGTTTCTTTGGTGGCATCCACTCAAAAGCAATATTAGGTGATCTATCTCACCCCATAGTCTCATATATCCATACATATTGTTTTATTTGTTCCATTTATATGCATTAATATTAACATCTAAGGTCATAACGGCGGCTTTTTACCTTTGAAACAACTGCTCATCAGTAGGCTTCGGTCGCGGTTGCAAGCGACATTAGGTTGAGAGCTACTTTACTGTACCGTTTCTACTTCATGTCTGTTGACCTACTCCGTTAGGTAGGGGCGGTAGAAATCTCCCTGCAAGCATAACTTAAATGCCGACAATATGCAACTGGCGCCGAAGTCTACTCATCAGCAATGATGTTCATTTACTTTACATTAGATATTTTTCTTAATCTTTAGGTTGACATTACTTTTGATTACATTAAACTCTCTCTCTCTCTCTCACACACACACACACACACATTCACAGTCCCATTCATACTTCCAGACTCAGTAAGGCTAAAGAAAAATGTCCACCCTCCAGCTGGAAATCGACCCTGGGACCTCTGGATTTGAAGTACAGCATGCTAACCACCAGACCACAGAGAAAGTTTACCACATTGTTTCGTTAAAATGTCATGACTCATGTTATATATAGCTCGTGAGGCAAGACAAGAGCAATTCCCCTAGCTGCGCAGTGGCAACTCTTCACGTGAAAGGCTGATAGTGGGGGAAGTTGCGCAATCATATATGCGTAGAAGTCATCGGAGGAGTGAAGTTCGCTAGCATAGCTTTAGTGCATATTGCTAATATTATATACGTATACAAATTAGCATTATAATGAACAAAGTGATTTGGCTATAACTATAGCTATGTGCCAACATTACTTTCATGTAAACTGCAGTTGTTTCAGCTGCACGCTGTTATAGTAATATTTACTCATTCGCGGCAAGCTCGCCCGCCTTTACCCCCCTCTCAGCCATTACAAAGAGGGAGGGGAGGAAATCAGTTTCCCCTATGCGCAAGGTGTTCATGTCTCACCTCACGACCTATACCTCTTTTTGTCCATTTTCTGTCTTGTTTACTCATTGCTAACTTACCACTTCTAGATATTCGACATGAGCGCTGCCAAGATTACAAAAGTCGTTTACTTTTTATATTATACATATATATGTCACAACAGTCAGCAAGTTGGGTCCAGTATTCAAACATGGGTAAATGGTAATTGTTGGTGTATTGGGGAACGGTACTCCCAATGTATCCAGTCAATTCCTTCTAAACCACCAAACGGAAGAACGTTCCTGATGATGTCTGTGTACTAGTGGCTGCAGCAGACGTACTCTTCCCCAGGTCTGACTTGGATGTTTGTCAAGACTGTGCGTATCATTCACACGAGTCATCTCTATTGGGCAACGCATTGCCAATCAAGGACGTGCTGACACGTACGTATTTACGCAATAATCAGCAACCAGGGCTTGAAAACTCCACTTCCTTGTGAAACAAGTTGGAATGTTTGGAACAGTTGTTGATGACTACGGGCACGACACAGACGATAAGCTTGTGAGAACATCAACTGGAATAGCAATGTCAGCTTGCATAAAGAAGCCAAACATTGCCACAGCCAACTACAACCTGCATATTTCAGCTCAAACTTGCTAATGTTTACGCTCCAACCACAACCTTCAACGTTTAATAATTCTAAAAATGCGAAAATGTTCCTTGTGGAGCAGCTTTTGTATTGCACTAATGAAATTTACTAGGTACATGTGTTTTCACAATACCGAAACATTGCCCTAGTTTTATTGTCATATATATCTAAGCAGTAGATATTTCAACATAGAGTTAAAATATTAGGCCAAAATTTAGAATTTTTTGTCGCGAGTGACTTATTGACGTAACAAAAAAAATGACCATAATTTAAACTATTAAAGCAAAATAGATTAGATTTAGAACATTATACCTATGCTATAAATAAACAATGCTAGCATTATTAGTTCAGAATTTCAAATTTTCATTCATACTTATTCTTAAGAGCTGTTTTTGAGAACATTAAAAAAGACATGCGCCTGCGTCTTTCTAAAGTTTTCCGCCCATTGAGGACGCCTCGAAACGCGTATTTCCAGCGAAATGTCGGTGTTACATTTTCCGATGAAGTGCTTCCTCTAACTATAACGAGGGTCCGCGCACGTATGTCGTAATCTAAAAAAATATTCAACCGATTTCGATAATTTTTTACAATGAAAAGTGCCATTCTTTCTGATGGACATGGCTATACAACAAAGAATATACGAGTACATAGAAAGAAAGCTTTTACTTTTCGTTCAAATGATATGGAGAAGAAAATAGTCATCACTCTACAGAAAATGCTTTAAGACAAATCCGCTGGTATTTCATTCCAAAAAACATATACCAACTTCTAGCCATTAAAACATAGGAAAACAAAAGAGAAGCGAGTATTCTTATAACGCATGCGTTACCAATGCTGAACTATTTTAATAACCGTTATGTAAGAAAGTTTTGCTTTGTTTCTTTTGTATGTACAATCAAGTTCGTCAGCAGGGCATGGCAAATAATTGTATAGGGAGAGAAAACTGTGTCCAGTTAACGTTAGAAATCAGTGAAACGATAGTTCAGAAATAATACACTGCACCTGTGAAATTGGATGAACATTTGAAAAAATGTAATCATAAAATCGTTTGATTTTTACTGTATTTTTTTCTCTATATTTTCATTTGGTGCCTTTGATATACCAATATCAATAAAAATATTTTTCTTGATGGGCACAGACTATGTGTCTTTTACAGAGGCTTGTTAACTTGGTGACCTGGGAGTCAAGAACCTTGATATTTACCACCTTCACCTCTATTTCCTTGTATACATATGTCAAGCGATTCTGCATTACGTGAAAGCTATACAGTTTTTGTTATTCAATAACTAAGGGACCAAAGAGAGGCTACGAAGGTTTAAAAGGCCCGAAACTGCGATTAAATAAAAATTGTTCCACCACCTAAGGATACTTCATACATTATGCAGTATTTTCAGAACTTGGAAGACTGTCGGAGTGAGGTTAAGAAAGTCAGACATTCCGTCAGTTTCACATCCTTTTGCAGGAATATCAGAGGATTTTCACCCTTGATTACGAACAGCTGGAGCTATATGTAATTACAAATTATGTGGGATAAATGGATTCATCATCAAATTTACATCGTTGTGCAATAAATTAATAAAGAACGAGAGGATGTGCATTAAACAAGTTAGTTCGCCATTTGAGTTTCAAAAACAATCGGTGCAATTTCGGGTATACCAGCCAGTAGGCAAATACAGTAAAACCTGCCCAAAACGGAAAGCGATCGTTCCAGCAATTTTTCCCTTGATAAAGTGCTTATAAAGGATCGTGTTTTAATAAAGAAAAATACATAACATCTGGTGCATATGTAGGTTATTTTAGTCAAAATCATTAGAGCCGTTTTTGAGAAAATATACAATTTCGAAAAAAGAATTTTCATTTAAAGGGTAGTTTGTGTTCAGGTGATTTTCTTGAAAATCTATAAAAAAATATTCCTTGAAAAGATGTTGAACTTAATTACCAGGTTTGGTATTTAAAACATTTCGTTTTAGAGTTATGCTGTTCATGTACGCATGCGCGCGCATCCACAGAATTGGGTGGATACAATACGGCCTCTGTTTACTGTACGAGTATGCAGTACACAAAGTAACAAGGTAATTGCATCGAGTTATTACAATGAAGGAATACTTTAAAACAAAAGTTTGTAGGTTCGAATGTTTACTTTGCTGTATTTTGAACTTGCACATAATAATTGCAATTTCTCTATTTTAAACGTCAAATTATCATTCACGAACAATCTGGTCATTATTTTGTTTTGTGCACATTATCAGTAGGTGCTCTTTTGTTTAGCCAGTGTCGACAACTGTCTCCCATAAATCGCTGGAAAATAATTTATTACACATCACAATCGATTAACAATCAAAATACAATCACATTTCAATTTTGCAACTGTGTTTTAACAATTTTGTTCTTTTAATAATTAATAAGCTTTTTTCCAGAAGGGAGGTTATTTGTTAATGTCAAAAATAAAATGAGATTTATTTGAGATAAACTGGTTTTCCTTTATAAGAACAAGAGAAGATCGAAATACATGTAATTCTTGGGTTTCGTTTTCCTCAGTTGGCAGTGCTAAGTCAAACTACACTAATCGTAATGAATATAGGTTATTTTTTATAGTATTTAACATTTTCTGGTCAAATCTTTGCGATTTAGTATTTATATTCATATTTTATTTATGAAATAGTCCAGAGAAATGTCATTCAACTGTCTGACTTTGCCAGACCCTTACATTACCAGAGATAACTGTGGCAGATTACGTGACATTTTGAAAAATTTACATGAAACGTACATGTTCAGAAATGTCGCCTATTGTTGGACTTACACCTAAACCTAAACAGAAAAACTGACATTCAACAGAATACAGTTCTGTAGGTATTTGCAATATCGACTAAAACCTTTACATTCCTTTCCTCAGAGCCTGAAGCTTTGGTATTTGAAAGTGAACAACATTAGTTTGTTAAACTCGAATGCAGATCTCTTGCTATCTTCGTTTCCACCGAATAATGCTCTACTCCAAAGCTGAAGTTGACTTAGTGGAGTGAAATGGCGAATGCCCCTTGGTGCCAGTTTTGTCGAAATAAGCAGCAAGTGTACAGCCCTGGAGATTCCGTCACATTCCTGAGGTCGCGCCACTTTCCACTTTCCTTGTCCTCTAGCGCTGAATAACGGTGAAGAACCAAGCACAGGAATGCATAAGAAACCTTTCCGACCTAATCCACATCCAAATATTTGCTGCTCCAAATTAGGAAATTAACTCAATTTTGCTTTGAAAGGGCGTGCAAATCGTGTTGGTCACAGCTCTCGGCTCAATTAGCTGTAAAATCCCTCCTAAAGAGAACAAGTCGTACAATCCTTCCCGTTTCTTCCATACAAAAGCTCATAACCACTTCCCGATTTGGTTCCTTTGCTTAGGATTGTAGGCTTTGTGTATATGTAGATATAATAAATACGTAAACATCTTTTTTGACCAAACTTTCCGTATCCAACAGAATTGCACACAAAAGGAAACCATTTGTCACACCATGATATATTTGGGTCCAAAAACAAATGACAGCTCACTTAGCAATAGACATGGCGGGCCCAAATATCAATATAGCGACTGCACTGAGCCAATTCACAGGTATTGGCAAAATCAGCTCAACTGGGCCACGCCCCTGAAACACGTTTTTGCCTCACTCCGCCGGCCATCCCTTCACTACACGCCTGTTTCACGAAGAGTGGCAGATATGCAGATTTACATTTGCAAATATAAATAATATTTTGTTGTTTAAGGACTCTGTCAATTGCCAGGATCACATCAGCGTCGCCGGTGTGCCCGTATTTTGTTCTTTTACATGCCAGTAAATCTACTGACATGAAGCTGTAGTTTTTAAGCACACTTAAAAACCATCAGTCTGGACCGGATTTGAACCCGCGACCTTGGGATCAGTAAGCCAGCGTCTAACCAACTGAGCCATCCAGACCGACTCCAAATATAAAGCATAACAATATCAAATGCCACTTTTATCAGAAACGTAAATCAGACTTTGGTGATCTTACTGGTATTTATTTGGAGTTTCAAAAGGTACTTTCTTCTGTAAACGCATAAAAGGGACGATATAATTCCACTGTTTAGTGGTTTAGTTTCTTATTAGTTTATTTAATATAAACATGTACTTCACGTTTCAAAGTTTGAACACAATATTAAGATTAAAACCAATTTATTATGTTGATCAAATAGTTTTATAATATTATATGGCTAAATAGCAATGTAACTTTACTGCTTTATTTGATGTGAAAGAGAAACAATTTAGTATGTTAATCATAAGGCAGTGTAAGGATATTACGTGCATAAGATTATGGGAGGTTATAAACTTGAAGACTATGCAATTATTGTATGCAAAATATGTTTAATATAAACAAAGTAGTTAATAACCGTGTAGAAATTATTACTACTGCGCAAGTGGAACAAACCCACCACTACAAGTGTTGTATGCAAACAACGTTTGTCACTCGTCAAGAGAATGTGGGTTGGGTAAGGCAAGTTCAACTGCTACCTTTCCTCTCGTGCCCATGCCTAAAATACGCCAACATGCCTGAGGAAGTTTATAATACCGGCATTCCTGTCCTAACGTCAGCAGTTACATTGCTTTGCGTAATAATAACAGTTGTTGCTTAACGCGATTAAAAGTGTACAGAAAGTGGTCAACGACCTTCCCCCCAAAAATAAACAAGAGAAAAAACAGAACACTGATATAGCACGGAGAAATCCACCATATGGGAATTAACTCTTCACTTTGTACATTAATATGGCGGCTTTATTGTTTTCTACTTCCCACGTGGGTGAAAACACAACACTGACCTAAAAAGGCTAGACACTTCTCATTGCAAACGCGGTATGCACGAGTATAATAACTGAATAGTGCAAATTCATAGAAATTAGGTTTACACTTCATTAAGAAATAGTGGAACTTAGGTGAATATAATATTATATTATATGGTATGATTATTTGCTATGTGCTATTTCCATATTCTTCTGTCATACCAAAACGTGTTTTTAAATCATAAATGAATAAATGATTGCATCTACTTCAATACTTATCATTACTTACAGTGCCTATTTTAAGTTTTAACGTCCACGTCTGGCAGGTCATATCGGACGATGAATTAATGAAATGGGTGAAATCGTACTCAAATGAACCCTAAGTCCGTAGAGCTAACGTAACTCGATATTTGTCTTCTCAGGATACCGAGATTCGAACTCGGGACGCCTTCAATGTGAGGCAGTCACGCTACCCCTTCACCTCAGAGGAGGGCATATTTTGAAATTATTGTGGTGGCTATTTGCCTTCCTATTTTAAGATTTCCAGCAAGAATTGCGCCGAGCTCGATCTATAGGAGTAACTTCCCAAGATTTCCAACTTTACAGCATTTTATTTTGAGTCACTTTATGTAAAAACATAAAATTGTATTTCATGTGTACACAGAATGGTTTTCATGGGTAGTTCACAGAAAGTTTACGAATTTATCTGATGAAACTCAAATAGTTTCTTAGTTGTGTTGTTTAAAATACAATCATTATGCTAGCTGACAGAGCTGACAGATGACGGCTTACTAAATAAATGAACACACTAATGTACAATGCTACCAACAGTGGCAACGACAAAAAGGTTAACCTCAAACACTTTTTACAAGAGCATTATTTCAATGGAAATTGATACAATTTGAAGGCACATGTGATTAAAAACACCATCTGCAAAGTTAAAAATTGAAGGAATGTTTTCGGAATGGAAATGGAAGTGTATGTTGAGGTGCATGATTTCCTAAGTGATCTAATGCTAGTCTATTAATCACTTTATGGTTCTATTACAGTTTAGTAATGAACTGACGTTTTATTCGATAAAATCCTATACTTGCAAGGTTATTAAAAGATAAACGACCGTGATTAGTCGATATTTGAGGCATTGCTAAACGTTATTAGTCAGTACTAAACACTAAATGGAATAGGTAGCTAAAATATACATACATATGTGTAGTAATCCGAAAAGATCTCTTGTAATTATTTCCCTCCTCCCAAAAAGCACCACAGTTCATCACAATTAGTTTATGATAACAAAGAGACTGGCTTCGATGCCTCACTGATCATATTTCCTATCAGTAAGCTGGAGTGACAAACGAATAGTGAAATAAGCGATCAGGTGATAGTTTGGTGCTAGAACATGACTGGTTTTGTTTTAATGAACCAAGAAAGTGAAAAAGCCGGTCTGGTATCGTACACTGCATGCCATGTAGCACGTGTATGACATCATATAGGTATTACTGTTTTGAATTGTGTGCTTGTGTTTCGCACAAAGTGATTGGGCAATTGTGAATGAAGTGATTACTACTGATAAAGGAAAGTCGTGTGTGCTTTACATGGCTACGAATGCCTGCCGAGAGCACAGACAAATATTAGGTGCTCTTATAAAATGGATCTGAGTGAAAGAACGGTACAATAAATATGGCAGAAGTTTGGGAATGATATTTCGAGAGTATCGGAGAATCGATGAAGCCCTTAGAGATTAAAAAGCAACCTTATCAAGTGAAGAAGAGAGCTTGTGAACAGAATTTTTAAACATACTTCTTAAAAATAACGAAAAAGCTTATTAAACTAATTTTAAACAAGCCAATATTATCGGTAATGTACAATTTTGCCAGTCCAAAGCCTGAGAAAATGTCATGGGAATCTCTGTTTTTAATCGAGGCACTTAAGACCAAGGCTATCTTTCATTATTAATTATAATAATTACTGACGCAGAGCAGTAAACTTAAAATAAATGAGATTGATTGATGGCTTATTTCATGTACTGGAATTTCTAACCTGCTCTCCAGATCCCTATTTGTTTACCTACTGTAGAAGGTTGACTGGTTTTTTCATACACCGTATTTTTTACCCACTTCTTTTTTCGCGACAGGGTAACAAACATCGCTGTTTTTTGCCATAACATGTTCTGGGGTGTCAATGTCGCAGTGGAGTTATGCAGTTAAGAATTACCATTTGTCTCCTTTGTTTCTTATTAGTTTGTAAGATAATGGCTAACGTTACGTTTCCATGGCGAATTGAAGACGATTTCCGTCCAATCCAATAATGAATATGTATGTCCGCATTTTCAAGTTAAATTCAATAGGTAGGTATTGAGATCGACTTGGATACGCAAGGCTCCAGAATAAATAACTTAAGATTTTATGTTCCTCAACTTGATTTACGTTGACGAACCTGGGAGAGATATGTTAGTTCCTCTTTCTGCGTATTTTGAGGTTAGGAATTTTAAACTTAGTTTTAACGTTCTTTAACCTGGTAGGTCATATAGGACGATGATTGAAATATGCTCGTGAATGTGAGGTATACGCGCTAGCCCCACACCACAGAGGCGGGCTCAATGTTTTTGAGAACACACTGCGAGACTTTAAGAAGCGATAAAAGTGGCTCTGTTGCGTTCTGCTAAGAAAACAAAATGACGAGCGTGGAGCGTGTTACGACTACAGCGCAAAATAGCTTATTTGGCGTATTCAAATCAATTTGAATACGGTGGGTGTTTCCACGCAATAAAATTTCGATCCGATGCTACTTTCTAAATGGATCGGATCCCAGATTCAATACGCTCTGAATCCACGTTTCTATGCAGCATTTAAACCAGAATGAACACTCAAATCGATTTCAATTCCACATGGAAACACAGTGTAAACATTTCACCGCAAATACACGTTTTAAGGCTTCCTGGATCTCTGAAGAAAGGTTTTTACAAAAAAGTCCGTGCACATAGAGAAGAATTAACTTTTTAATCAATTTAGGTTTCAAGTTAGTCCTGTAATTAATGTGTACCAATGAACAAATCCGGCTATAATAGTAACAACTGCTTCTATTGAAACAATATAATGCAATAACAAGTTGATTACACACACACACACGCACGCACGCACACACACACACACACACACACACACACACACACAGAGAACTTATAAAAATTGATTTTTTTTATTCAGGGGCATCAAAACATATTTCCGGCGAAATCTCGACGTCGAATTTTTGAGTGGAATACAATACTTCCTCTACTTACTATACGTGGTAGAGAAAGTACAAATTGTTGCCACGCTGTCAGTTGCTAGGATCACATAAGCGCCGCCTTGTGTCGAATTTCGTTCGGCTGGAGTTCTTTTACATGCCAGTAAATCTACCGACATGGGGCTATCGCTTTCGACCACACTTAAAAAGCAGCAATTTGGGCTGGGCTTGAACCCGCGACCTCGGGATCAGTAGGCCAGCGCCCAACCAACTGGGCCACCCAGACGGACATTACAAAGAGTGAAAATGTATTTGTGTATGTAGTGTAACCTCAAAAACCACTCAAGCGATTTTGATAACTCTTTCACCATTGAAAAGACCAGTTAGTCCCAACGGACATGGAGCTGCAAAACGCTTCTAATTTCATGTCATAAATTAGGTACTAAAAGTTTTAAAAGGATTTACAAAGCCCTTGTAGTTGAATACGAACACACTGAAATTATATGTTGCAAAGAAGGCTTTCGGTGGTGCTAAAGAAGGGAACACGAGATTTAACTATTCCTCTGTTTTGTTCTTCAGTTTGCCCACCGTTCTTCTATTGTCTTTGCACTGCGTTGCCGTGAAATGCGACCACCCGCAACACACAAGAGCATTAGAATGACACCGCGGATCACCAACTGGCATGCCTGGGCCTGGGCCTTTGATTTTTGGTTGAAAATGCCATAGAGTAGAAAATAGTCGTCCTTACTCCACAGAAAACAAACAATTGCTGCACTCCAGAGTATAGAAACAAAATCCTGTTACATTTTATTGTCAGGAATATACTTAGATGGCCATTATGTTATTTTTCAATAAACGGAAGACATTAAAATACGACAATCGATCCTGAGTTATATTTGTTATTTTATACTCGGTCATGTCATAATTTAGGGCGTATACGCCATTGTAATGGACTTCACTATATTCACGTGTTCATAACGATACTGCTATCCACCAATCAAAGATGCACGTGTTCATAACGATACTGCTATCCACCAATCAAAGATACACGTGTTCATAACGATACTGCTATCCACCAATCAAAGATGCACGTGTTCATAACGATACTGCTATCCACCAATCAAAGATGCACGTGTTCATAACGATACTGCTATCCACCAATCAAAGGTGCACGTGTTCATAACGATACTGCTATCCACCAATCAAAGATGCACGTGTTCATAACGATACTGCTATCCACCAATCAAAGATGCACGTGTTCATAACGATACTGCTATCCACCAATCAAAGATGCACGTGTTCATAACGATACTGGTATCCACCAATCAAAGATGCACGTGTTCATAACGATACTGCTATCCACCAATCAAAGGTGCACCTGTTCATAACGATACTGCTATCCACCAATCAAAGATGCACGTGTTCATAACGATACTGCTATCCACCAATCAAAGGTGCACGTGTTCATAACGATACTGCTATCCACCAATCAAAGATGCACGTGTTCATAACGATACTGCTATCCACCAATCAAAGATGCACGTGTTCATAACGATACTGCTATCCACCAATCAAAGATGCACGTGTTCATAACGATACTGCTATCCACCAATCAAAGGTGCACCTGTTCATAACGATACTGCTATGCACCAATCAAAGGTGCACCTGTTCATAACGATACTGCTATCCACCAATCAAAGGTGCACCTGTTCATAACGATACTGCTATCCACCAATCAAAGGTGCACCTGTTCATAACGATACTGCTATCCACCAATCAAAGATGCACGTGTTCATAACGATACTGGTATCCACCAATCAAAGACGCACGTGTTCATAACGATACTGGTATCAACCAATCAAAGATACACGTGCTCATAACGATACTGGTATCCACCAATCAAAGATACACGTGTTCATAACGATACTGGTATCCACCAATCAAAGATGCACGTGTTCATAACGATACTGGTATCCACCAATCAAAGATGCACGTGTTCATAACGATACTGCTATCCACAAATCAAAGATGCACGTGTTCATAACGATACTGCTATCCACCAATCAAAGATGCACGTGTTCATAACGATACTGCTATCCACCAATCAAATGTTTTGTTTGTTTTTAATTAACGTCCTCCAACATTGTGTCATATCGGACGAATGAATGAAATGAAATGGGTGAAATGATGCTCAAATGAGCCCGAGGTCCATGGAACTTTAAGTTACCCGACATTCGTCTTCTCAGGGTAGGGAAAACCTCGGAAAAAAACCTTACTCGGATAACTTACCCTAAGCGAGATTCGAACTCGCGACCTCTTGAACATGAGGCAGACACGCTAACCATCACGCTACAGAGGCGGGCCACCAATCAAAGCTGCACCTATTCATAACGATACTGCTAACCACGTAAGAAAGTGTTTTACTATCGTTGTATTTATGTTGAAATCGAGTTCGCTTGGAGGGCATTCCAAATAACTGTATAAAGAGAGAACAGTGCTAACATTAAACACCAGTGAACCCGAGTTTAACGAGCATGTTGACCGAGGAGATTTGTTTTTTCTGTGTATGTTCCAAACAGGTTAATTTGGTGTCCTGGGAGAGCGAAATATTATTTCGTTGTATATATTAAGGATATCTGCATTATGTGAAAATTATGAGTGGGGACCAAAAATAAGGTACAGTTTTTTAAACTACTGTAATTATCCAAACCTTACTCGAGCATTCAGATTAATTGATAAAGGTGGAATTAAAATAGCTCTTCCAGGGAAGAATGAAGAAACCACGGATTTGTCTGTGGACAATGATGCTTCTCCTTATTGTAGATGGTGTTCTGTGGGTTCATGGAATAATTCAAGCATAGTTGACATAATTACATGGAAGCGCTTACTCAACATCAATATCACCAGAAACAGAAACTCCTTAAAAAGAGTACCATGTTCGTGTATAGCACTTGAAATTGCAAAATTCTGATGAAGCTTGTAAGTGTAAACTGTAACTTGCAAAGAAAAACTCGAGTGATCAACAACTTCATGACCAGATTGGAGTATTCAATTAGACACTACATTAATCCAAATCTGCTGGCTGCAGTGACCCAAAACTCTAACTAGGGGAAGAATGTCCACCACACAGAATAATACTAGTTGCTGAATAATATTCTTTATATCGGCAAAGGACAAAATGCTTTGACGAGACTGGCAACATATATTCCATGAATCGCTTCAATTTTCAGTAGTGAATAATATTGGCATGAGACATTGGGGCGATCCGTAAGTCACATGCGCTAATTTGAAATTAACTTAGGGTTATATTGTAAAGAGCACCTCTATCAGTTCGATTCTTATTGGGTTTGATCACTTACTGGAAAGGAAGTTTGCTGGTGACGGGTGTGAATAATGGCCCTTGTTCAGGGCATAACAGCGTTTCTTCGCCACTAGGGGGATGAGCTATTTTGGGAACGTAATTCTACTTTTTGAAAGGAAGACTTGTAGGCCAGATAAGGTTTAGGTGTTGATGGAGCAGGTGGTTTGTTACCTGAGGCAACTGCATGCCAAGCAGAGAACCCGGTGACGCCTCGAGCGGCGTGTTCCGTGGTTATCATGTCTTGCGTTGTCTGTTTAAATACAGGATTTTGCCATTTACTATTGACACACTTCAGGCATCATCAAAGAAATGCCTCGTAACAGAGACTATTCAAGAACCTTTCCCCAAAAGTAACATATTTTACGTGAGTAAAGCTTCACAGGACCATATACCTAATGTGGTGGGATACCCACTTCCTTTCTTACATAATCTGCATTCCTAAGTTGCCTTGAAGCAGCGCTATGCATTTTTACAATAATTGCTTTAAGGTGAAGTCTGTTGCAGCCAAATAAACTTGCAGCTATTCTTGGGCTATAATCTCCATGACATGGCAAAGAGTTCTAAAACTATGCAATCCGGCGCCTTCTTTCATACTCCGTGTATGGAACAAGTGAGGGTTTAAGCAATCTTTTTAAAATGCGTACACAGCATTGTGTGGCCTCTGGACTCTGCGACAATGCCCCAGAGCTCACAGAACATAAATTATCCGAATTTTAAAGCCAGCGCCTCACGGTCCAGCTTTTTTAATAAAGCATTTTGTATCAAATAAAATTGCACACAAAAGAAACGGTGTCTGTCACGCTATGGTGCATTTTGGTACAAAACAAATGACAACTGCAAGCGTGGGAAAGAGACATGACGGACGCAAATATTAATATAGCGACTGATGCATTAAGTATAGGTTTCGGATATGTTTCCGCAACTCTCGGTAGGAAGAACAGATGTAGTAGGAGGAATGGTTACATTGTTGTCCAGGACACGGGCCGAGGTATATTGGGTCTACTACAAAACAAATTGAGGTTAGAGAACTCTGAGAACTATCAATTTTCTACGTATTGAAGATTTATTTCTCAATGTCTTACATCGTGTTGAAGGTAAAATTATATGCAGAAGATTGCGGAATCACGTAACTGATGCTAATTGGCTATTTTTATGTTTTTGGATGAAAAAATAAGATGCATCTGAATCGCGATGGGCACTTTGTTGTATACAATGCTTTCGATCGAAAAGTTGGACCATGGGGCAGCAGCTTAACCTTCGAGTAAGTGGCATACCTGACCCCAGCATGGGGTACGATGAGCCAGTGTCCCGGTGCGACAGGTTTTGGTATGTTCCTTTATCTAACTTCGCTTGTAAGTAAGTAGCTAATGGTGTTCGTTCATTGAATCCGGAGATAAGTGAATGTGGGGCACTCGGCGGGAAAGCGGGGCTTTATTGGCAGAATGGCGAGGTTTGTGGACATGCAGCACTCCGGAGTTTCTCTGTATGCGACTGAGCTACGCCAACTTGCTGTTCTGTAGGGAGCTTTGTCATAAAAGCGTGGGGGACAGCGTAGAGCCTTCGGGGACTCCACCTCTTATTGAAGGTGCATTTGTTCCGCTTGCTTTTGTCTTTGACGTTACAAATCTCCGAACAATGCTGGGAAGTCGTGAAATCATTAGAAAGAGCACCTCTGGGCATTGTTCTACCTTGCTATGGTATGTCACTTCCTTATACTATGTTTGATGTTCATTATGGAATTATTTTTAAATTAATCTGAGTCTTCTTAGTGAAAATTGATATTTTCACAATTTTAAATTCATCTTTGCATCCATATTTTGATTAAAATGTTAAAGATTTCCGCATCTTGGTACATGCCCACATTATCGCAGGAGCTCAAGCCGGAAGTGGGCGTTACTGTTGTCGCTGGACATCGAAGGACAAGCCTTCCTCTGCGAAAGTTGCTTTAGCTAACTCGCTGCACAAAACTTCGCAGCCAACTGTACTCTGTGTACTCTGGAAATGTAACACAGGGAAGCAGAACTGCTTGTTACCGTAACAAACATTTGCTGACCTGTTTAGAGCACCTTCGCTGAAGGACACTCGTCTAGAACCAACGAGGTGCCCATACCAAAACATGTGACATTTTGTCTTGACAAATAAAACTTGTCAAACATTACATTAGAAACATCAGCTACGTCAGGTAATGCTAAACTGTTATTATTTATGAGTATAGAGAACAATAAATTGACTTTATTTTCTTTCCTAACCTCCAAAAAGATTTAGATTACCCACAGAGAGGTAATACGCACGAAATACCTTTCTTTGGCAAAACGAGATTATATCGACAGTGTATATAAATATCGAGCATCAGAAACACTCATGCCATCTGTCGGTGTTCCAAAAACTTATTTAAAATGTGCGTGTTGCGTATCAATTCCAGCGTGCTTTATGAAATCGGTATAGCTAAATTTTCCACAACGGTGATTTTAATGAAAATATAGAAATTAATGCATTAGCAACAATTAAAGTGGAAACAATGCTTACCTTGTTTTTATGGAATACACACCCCTGATAACATGCATCCCTTAAATCTAACCTCCCTTTTACCGACAGGCTCCATCTATTTACATTTGTGAACTATGTTACATATTAGCGGCCGTTTCCTTACACGAGACAGCTAACAGACTTAAGTACATTAATGGTAACTTAGTCTATGTAACTAATTTAAAAGAAATTGTGTTCCAGTCACATAACTTTCTTTACTCTTATACAAATTATTCTTACAAACGCTTATTGTTCCTTCATGTTGATCGACATAAACATTTGCAAAAAGTACCTTACTGCTACTTTCCAGGGAATACAGTAGGCTCTAAGTAATAGTCAAATGCTTAGAGCTGGTCGCTATATGATGGCTTTGAAATTACGTTCTCTATATATAAATTGTGTATTTTAATGAGATCTACTTTTTTCTATGGTAAAATTTGTCCCATCTCTTGCGGTTTATCCATTATACAACTCCTTCTGAATGAAGGCTAGACAGGCTATTCGCAGAACATTTCAACACGTGTGTATGTTTTCGTCATGTAAATGTTATAAATAAATGGAATTTTAATGATGACGGATACGTCTATCGCAAGACAATTCGCCTGCGTTGCGAAAAAAGCAGGAATTGCGTGACCTAGTTAAGCAACTGCAACAAGAGACATAGTTTGTATAAAAATGCTTTTAGTTCCTTCCTTCAGCAGGGGAAAGTAGGTAAACGCGTGCTAAGCAATCCATCTTAGTTAGGCTTACTTCCGGTCTGCTAGTGATCTGCTACTTGCGGTAAACGGCTACTGACAAGTGCCAGCGAGGTACACTCCCTTCAAAAAACACACGTGTTTCCGAGTAACCTTCGACAACAGTAGAGCCATATTTTCTTATGTTCTTTATTACAAGGATTAACACCAAACCATATTAACATTCACCCATGCTTAGAGACCAATCCTTAGATAACACAAATTATATGATTTCAACTTTGATATATTCTATTTGAGTATTAGTAAATTTGCCTTATGCCGTGGCTAAGACAAACTGCTTGTGGTGTATACAAGGACAAGCGCTCCTTTATATTTGAAAGAAGCTCATTAAAGGAATAAGTTAGCATTGGAAAATAATTAAAAAATTGTCGCTATCTTTACGGAGTCGAGGATACAGTATATGTACAATTATTGCCGTGGAAATGTCTCTCGCTGTTAATTGGGTGTAACCAATACCTTCTTCCTTTTTTTCCTTCTCTTTAATACGAGATAGGCAAGACTCGCTACAGCAATAACTTCATCAGCTTCCATCTTCAACAACTGAACGAACAATAGAATGTATCTCAGCGTGTGTGATTAATTTCAAATGCGTGTCTCCAGACACTACGTATTTGATAAAATTCTAAGAGCATACCCAGCTGCCACAGTTGTAGCGATTCTTTAGCTTCAACAATGTTCATCTGACTGAAATGCCTTTCCTAGTACTTCCGCATTGCAATGTGGAAGAGAGGCAATTGCAAAATCTACCTGTTCTTTAAACAGGTTTCATGCCGCCGCAATTTACTTGTAGTATCCACAACTCCACTGCGCTGGATATGTTTTGGCATTTTGTAACATTTAAGTTAAGCCACCGATTTTCTATTTCACTTCAAAAGGAATTAAACTGTAGTCCTTCTCTATGAAATAATTTTTACAGAGTATTTATTTTATTTAATATTTAAAATCGCTAGAGTTGGCAACACTCACATTGTACTAAACAAATCTACTGCATGTACAAATTAACAAGTTTATGGCCCCTCTAATACCTCAGACCCATGTCGCCTTCTTCTGCTGGGGCGGCAGTAAGTACGATTAAAGTCACAGTATTACTTGCAGAGAAATACACTTTTGTTTTCCTTGTTACTGATTGAATTTTTTTTTTCAGTATAATGTTTTGCCAGCTATCATAAATTGCACGCTTAGATAGTTCATTTGATATTACGCAAATTTATATGTATTCAGGTCCGATAAAATTTCAAATGTAAGGAAGTTCTATGCGCAAAAAAGGAGAACTATGAAGAAGAAAGAAAAAAATGTCCATATGGTACAGTTCACCATTTGTATTGAATTCTGCGGTAAATGTGTGCGACAGTTGACTGTCGGTGGTTGTTCTGCTCCCAAGGCTACCAACCAAACATTGCTAGATGTCGATGCTACTTCAAGGAAAACAAGTGCTAGGCACAAATTCCGACTAGCCTTGATTTAAGCCAAGGCGTGACATACTCGCAGTGTCTGTACGTGATCTATGCCATTGCACTGCTACTGGTGCACAGATTTCCTCGATACCTTGCCAAACAATGTAGGAAAGTGTTCTAGTAACATCATCACACACGGAACGTGAACTGGTTCCTACAGGATTACACATTGCTCAAGAAAACAGTTTTCTTCTCCCTCAACCGTTCTTGTGACAATATACATAACCCCAAAATATTCTGACATTTAAGCAGAAACGTCTGTTTATAACTATTAATGGTTATTTGTTCTACATAATATTTGTTGGTATTGTGTTTAACTTGTTTATTGCAGTCATATTTAAATCTTTTACGAATATCCGGAACTATAACCTTAATCATACAGAATAACAAAACTCAAAATGGAACCATGGCGTGCATCAACACGATTACGTAATATGTCAATGAGAAATGATGAAAAATGAGTCTCCCTCCTAGAGTCCATGTTTGTAACTTAAAAACGCGTTGAATGTCTTTTCTGCAAATAACATTAAGTAAAATAGTTTCGGACTTCCATAATAAAACGTAATAAAGCCGCGAGTTCTTTATTCTTGTTTGATTTAATAAAAACAATTACGCTTTAATCAATATTTATTTAAAGAATCCTTGTCCTAAGTGACATTTTATCTAAACCCGATACGCCCTTAAGATTAAGAACCCATCGTATATAAAAGCACCGTCGCAGACTCATAGCACAGAGAATTAATTTGAAATAAATTGTATTTTAAAGAGATTACATTTTTGTGTTTACTATATTTTTGTCTTATCTCGTAACTTTAACTAGTTATACAAAGTTATTCAAAAATCTTTCATCGCAGAATATTACAAAAACTAAGATACACAATTTATCTCTCAAATATATTCAGCATACATTATTTAAATCAAAATCGTTAGAGCCATTCTTGACAAAATAAATGTCGAAAAAATTCGAAGTAAGATAGTAAAATTAAATATCAGGTTTCCTATTTAAGAAACAATTCGCTTTTCATTTATGCGGTTTTACAGACACGTGCTGCGTGGGATATAATCTTAAAATTCAATGTAAGATAGTTAACTAAAATATCAAGTTGGATATTTAAGAGACTATTCGTTTTTCACGTAAGCTGTTACACATAAGCGCACGCGCACTGTTTTATTATACCAAGTCTTCAGACTTATTCGGCCTTTACCGCCAGTCACTTTAAATGAACGACGCAATTATTAGTTCAGTGAACTCCATATCACAAAGAGAAAGTGAGGAACTGAACTGAACTGATCCTCGGAGTTCATACGTTTCCGATTTCGTAAAGACGTTAATGCGGTTCTTCACTAGGATATTTCGTGTGAGAAGGGAGTGACCACCGATCACAGAATTTGCATGGTTGGCTGCTACTTCAAAACTGGAAGAATATGAAGGGGAGTTTATTGTTACAATACTGGCCGTTATATAAATGGTTTTCTCCTTTCTTACCCGAGACAAAATGTGATAAAGAGGATTAAAATAAATACCTACCTAAGATTATTAATCTGACGTTATTAGATTTTCGTGTAAGCCTATAATGCTCCAACTGTTCTGTAGAATACCGTTATTTTGCTTTTGTGTGTTGTTTTCTTAATTTATTCTACGTAGGTTCAGTTTTTATTTACGGCTGTGAAGATCTGATGTGATGTGATGGAAAAGTCGTGTTATTAAAGCCGAGACACACTACAAAACCTTCCAATTACCTATAGTAGAATCCTAGATTCCGGAAATAATGCATTTGTTGGGAGACATACTTTAGGCCATCGTTATGATTCAGCGGTATATCGAAATGTAAGGTTAGAAGTGACAAAAGTCAATCCTGCGGAGATGGTACGAAACATTCCTACAATATAAATTACAATACCTTGTAAAGTATGTAATATACGTAAAGTACACCACTTTTAAATGCAATTACACCCCAGTTATGCTAGGGGTGTATTCCAGTCCTGCAATCGATCTTAATTTATACAGTACATACCAATACACTGTACCCATTTTACACTAACCTAATTTTGTATTGTCTTAAAGAAATCAGTAAGTTTTTGGTTAGTGGCATAATTCACGTTTTTGTTCTCCACGTATTGTTTGAATGTATCAAAATGGAGATGATATTGTTCCTCCATACACAGAATCATCTTGTTTATCACTTCACTAATATGCAGAATATCTTCTTCCGCGTGCACGTCAATTGTGAGCAATGCAGTGGCCAAGGTCAACACTAGGAGTGCAGCAGCCAAGGTCTACGCTAGGAATAGCGAAAATTATATTCCAGTGCCGCCTTTTGAAGAAAATTTTAAACTCTAGTTTCAAAAATAAATAAAATAAATAAAAAGTACGATATATTTTCGGAGGACATACTTTCACCCGCGTTAAAACCGTAACCGCTGTATTTCGGACCGCGCTATTTCGGGCTTCTACTGTACTGATGTCATAAGCAGACACGATTGAGTGCCACTAAAGGTCAAATAAATCAGAAGACCCGGTATATATTATAGGTAAACGTGGTAATGTCTATGTGGAACACAATAATTCCTGAGTAGTAGAGAAAGTAAAAACACTAAAGCTACCACAAAGTTTTGAGAGTGCTGGAAGCAGTGAAAAGTGTGATAAAATAAAAGAAGCCGGTTTCTCATCCTATATGTATGTATGTATGCTGGCCGACAGGGCAATGACCTCCTTGCAGTTGTCTCACATTACGGCACGCACCCTTCCTTACACGTTTACTGTATTTATGGGAAAGAGTTGTACATCAGGGTACTGATCAATCACCTCAATCACCTCAACCCTCATATAAACTGTACAATTCAAATCTAGTGTGGATACAACACTTTCTTATATATACTCAAAATTAGAAGAGAAAATAAGCAAACTCAAACCATTAACAGAGAATACCTGGAAAATTGTCAACGCAACAAAAAACCACCTGTGCCCTTTAAGGAGATCATTTTTTGTGCAGTAAGATTTTATCAGTCAGAATGAAAACAACTATTCAGGATATGCTATTTGCAGAAATTTTAAGATCCTCAATTTTTTTTTCATCAAAATATTTTATACATCTGGTATTTTAATTAAAATCGTTAGTCATTTTTAAGAAAAATAAAAAATAATGAAGTTTTTATTTTTAAGGCTTACTTTGTAATAGAGGATTTCTTTTATAGATTCATGTCGCATCGTTGGAAGTTAATGGACTTCAATAGCTTTCGTTTCCGAGTGTTCACAGACACACATAGGTGCGCGCGCACGGGACTAATATTGGTATCGGATTTTTGGTTGGAATTACTGGATATATCGTATAGAAAGTAATAACGAAATGCTCGTTTAATATTTGAGAAACTTAAATGTGAGGTTAGTTAGGAATGTGTATTCTCTAAAAGAGTACCTGAAGAGTTGTAATGTTTTGAAGCAGGTTGTGCAGAACATATGGTTCATTTTCCCAATACTAAGGGTCCATGCCAGCTTTAAACGGGAACTGCAGACACACCATCTTGTGAGCGGGAGTGCATACTCCTTGCTTTTGTTTGTCTTTCACAGTCAGTCGATATTTCGGAACAGGCGGTATCTACAGCGTGACGTCATGTCGTTTTACCCACTCGCATTCTCTAAGCTTCACTCAGTTGCTGGACTAATTAGTACATTATTGTAATGTTTACACACAAGCATAGCAAATACACAATAAAGAAGTAACCTGGAGGTGCTGCATGAGAAACTGCAATATTGTATACTACAGAGCAAGGGGCGAGCAGAATGCTAAGTTCAGGCAAATCACTAACAAAGCTACGGAAAGAAAACATTAATGACATAAGAGGGGTGTCGTAAAACTTTTCACTCACAACAAGAAAACATAGCATTCAATAAAGGAAATAAACCTACCCTAACCACAACTATTAGTCAAATCTATCTACTGCTTCAGAAAAGGGAAACCTCTATCTCTATCCTTGAAGACCAATAGCGACTCTGATCTTAACGAAGTGACAGTCACACATTAACTCCACGCGGAGTCTCAATTCGCAAAATGCAGAATGTTTGTTTCATTAGGTCCAATAGTTCATCTTAAGAGGTTGCAACTCTGCAGGAAGGGCTGAGAAAGACGGGTATGTGTTGTAAAGCGATTATACGGGTTCCTTAAAGGACGCGACCGAAGTGCACAGGCGTTGAGTAAACATACTCTACCCTCAGTTAAATACTATTTGTCCAACTATCTGTCTCTGCTTCAACCTCAACATATCTCAGAAAAGCACAGATAGAACTGTTGTTTTGCTTTCTCTGTTGCACATTAACCTGTTGCCATTCCTTATTCAGATCGCTCCTTCATCTCTGGCGTGTAGTGAAGAATCTGAGCTTCATCTGCCTCATGAAACCTCGGAGAAAATAATTGTACTTGCGTTTAAATAGCCTAAACCACACGAAGTCGCTGCTTGATCTGTTTCAGGCATTTATTAGGTATTTAAAATTACCGTTTGAGTTGGTTAAACGTAAATCGCTATATAACGCAAGAGATTACAAAAGTAACGTGATACATTGAAATGTGACACTGGAGTACGGGCAGCGATCTTCATCTGTTACTTTGACAAAACACAGGCCTTCTGTAACATGCTATTGATAAGTTGAACATCGACATTACCTGTAGGAGGCCGTTCCTTTGGATAACAAATCCTGAAGAGTCCCTTGGTCCGCGTGTAGTAGTAGTATTTGGAGTTCATACTATCGAGAAGTGTTTCCTGGTCGCCACGTTTCGCCGCATACTGCTGGAACACACACGTTAACATAAATCACAATGTCACAAAAGCTTACCTCTTTAACATCTACTACTTTATCCTTAATATCACTGCAGCATTGTAATGTCGCGAACATAACCTTAAATTAAACGTATTCATTTAAAATGCTCTATACCGCACATTACCACCAACACAGTAACAAAAATCTGATGTGTTACATTCACATGACTTTCTCTACTACATATATTGTGTTCCACCCAAAAATTCTATATCGAGATTTCACCAAAAATACATATTTGGAATCTCCTGAATCTAAAAAAGAAGGGAAAAAAATGATGCCCATGTTTATATCCCTCTGTGACCGGTATAACTCAAAAACAAAATGTTAGTTGAATACCAAATTTGATATTTAAGTTCAGCATCCTCCAAGGATACATTTTTCGAAAAAAATTATTTTATGGAATTGCAGAATCACTAAAAATAGGAACATGCAATGTGACAGGAATATCCACAAAAGAAGAATTAGTAAAAGAAACAGAAGCAATGAAAAATGGAAAAGTCATTTGCAAAGAATAACATTTGTATTCCAATACAATCTTACAAATGTGAACTTTCTGGAAGACTAGTAAAAAGATGGCAAGAAATATTAGGCCGGAGCAGGAGAATTCTCCTAAAACACGAAGAGATGATGATGATGATGATGATGATGATGATGATGATGATGATGATGATGATGATGATGATGATGAAGAAAAAATCTGATGTGTTGCACTCACATGACTTTCTCTACTCTTGTACTAACCATTCTTACAAACTCTTATTCCTATATCTTCTTCCTGTTAGTTGAGATAAACATTTGCAGAAATTATCTTATTGCTTATTTCCTTGTAGGTACAAGGGGAATATTAGAATACAGTAGGCTTTGTGCGATACTCAAATGTTTGAGATTCTGTTGTCTTTGCACACTTAACATATAAAAAATGAACAACGATGATCCATTTCACGAAAGTTCTAAGTTTTCCGAAACTTACACACATAACAAGGAATATCTCCGAAATGGTTCACCCTACAATAAAATTTATTGAGACATAAATTGTGTATTTTAGCAAGATCTACATATTTTGTATAGTATGATTTGGTCTATCTCTAACGGTTTACCAGTTATGCAAAAGTCGTCCAAATTAAATACGACTACAGGGGCTATAGCCAGAAAATTCAAGATATACATTTCATTTGTCATCAAAATATCTCAAGCATATGACATTTTAATCAAAATCGTTAGAGCCATTTTCAAGAAAATAAAAATTTTCGAAAAATGTTTCAGGTAAAAGGTAGTTTAGAGCGAGGCTAGTTTCTTCAAAATCTTCGTGTCGCATCGTTGAAAGACATTAAACTTAAATACCAACTTTGGTTTTTAACCGACTTTTCGTTTTTGAGTTATTCTGTCCACAGAGTGAC
Source organism: Tenodera sinensis (assembly GCA_030765045.1). Classification (NCBI taxonomy): domain Eukaryota; kingdom Metazoa; phylum Arthropoda; class Insecta; order Mantodea; family Mantidae; genus Tenodera; species Tenodera sinensis. The sequence continues at coordinate 12,720,109 of CM060972.1, forward strand.
AGACACACTCACACAGACACGGACCTTTTTCTAAAAATGCTCTTTTTTTTTTTTGGATTCAGGGGGCCTCAAAACGTGTATTTCCGGTGAAATCTCGACATTGAATTTTTGGGTGCAATACAATACTTCCCCTACTTACCAGTAGAAAAAGTAAAAATGACTAACGATTTTGATTAAAATACCATATGATTTACATATTTTCATGAAAATTAAATGTACATACTGGATTTTCTGAAAATGTCCTCAAAACCCCTCTACAGTCTGGATGACAATTGCGTAACTAGTAAACCGTAAGAGATATACATAATCCTATCACACAACAAACGTAAACCTCATTAAAACACACAATTTATGTCCAAATGCATTTTATTTGTGGCATGGACCATTTTAGATATATTCCTTGTCATTTGCCTCAAATTTGCAGTTTTCTCAAATGTGAGGTCGTTATTCATTTTTTTATCTCTTGGCCATTCAAAGCCATCACATAGCGAGCAGCTTTAAAACCTTTGGGTATCGCTTAAAGCCTACTGTATTCCCCTTCCTCCTACGAAAAAATGTCATAAGAACTCGATGAACATGAACTATATAGAGGAATAAACGGTTTTAAGAATAGCTTGTGCAAGAGTAGTGAAAGTCATGCGAACGCAACATCAGACTTTTTTCTATCGATTTCAACTGAATCGAAATGAACACCTGTACGCATTTTGTCGTAGACACAAGGTCGATAGAGGAAACCGAATCGATACCCATGGGCACAAGCTGGCCTTGTATCATACTATTTCAATGACATTGCGAGAAACAACTGAATGAACAGAGCACATTAAAAAAATTACAAACCATTGATCTCTGTGCAGTATGTTTTTGTCAATGAAATCTGTTGTACCAGTTACATATACATTATTTCCAAATAAGGAGGATTTCCCAGACTATTACCAGTAAATTCCAGATATACATTGTATTTTTATGTAAATATAAGGCATATGGTATTTTAATCACAATCGTTACAGCCAATTTTGAAAAAAAAAAAAAAAAAAAGATGAAACAATATTTGTTCATGCTTTGTGTCCCATCTTTGGAAGACGCGACTTAAACAGGAACGTTGAAATTTATACTTTTCATTTTTACTTTTTCTACTACGTATAGTAAAGTAGAGGAAGTATTATATTCCACCCAAAATATGTCTAGATTTCACCGGAAATATATGCTTTGAGGTCCTCTGAATCCAAAAAGAGCATTTTTAGAAAAAAGTCCGCGCGCGCGCGTGTGTGTGTGTGTCTGTGTGTGTGTACATAAACTATAAAACGAAAGGTCAGTCAATTTGTTTTAAAACTGACATATTCCAAAGTTGCGAAAAGAAGATTTTGAAGAGACCTGCATTTTAATCGAATCGGTCATATTCGAGAAGAATGAAATTGGTAAAAAATTATGCTCAAATGAATCGAAGTGCACATGTCGAGATTAAACTTACCGTTCGATATTCATATTTTCTGGATAAGTGAACCCACCCCCCCCCCAAAAAAAAAAAAAAAAAAGAAAAAGAAAAATAAAGCACAACCCATCCGGGTAAGTTACTATAACCGAGATTAGAACTCGGAACGTCTTGAATGTGAAGTGCAGTTTGTAGACACTATATAAAAATAAACCATGATGGGCCGAGAAAGTCATGTAAATGTTGTATATCAGGATTTTTAACATTATTTTTCTAAGGTATTTTAATTTTTTTTTTAAGTTGAACTTTTTCATGTCTATAGCTGATTTAAAATACCGCATTTCATCACATAAATGTCACCGTCGCATAACGGTCCCACCTTAATTTATATACAAGCAATTAAAAACTTAACAATTTCACCGCATAATTTTCACATTAATGTTCCAGGTGTTCACTATCGAGAAATATTGGAAAGTACCGCGCCTCCATTGCAACCTTGAGTACCGTTACTTCTGTTAAAGCTCGTTCACAACCACCGGTAACGGTAACGCTAACCAGAACCAGAGTGTTGAAATGCATGTGTTCACAATCGACGGCAAGCTTTCCCGGACCCCGAGAAAGGGAAAGAAGATTTGGCCAAGTTTTAACTTTCTGTTCCCGTTACCGTGCACGAAGTGATAAATGTAAGTTGTGTGTATTAGACCTTTCGCTGTAGCAATTATTCAAGGCGGCTGTGCCATGAAACAGCCGCTAGAGCTCTCTCTAGTCGCAAGCTAGAAGAAACATCATTGGTCAGTTAGAAACAAATGAATCCCCAATGCGCAAACCGACTTCCAATTTCTAGCGATAAATTGATCGATAATGTATTGCCGTTCTCGTTGCCGGACTGTTAGAAACCAAAACATTGCATGGCACCTTGCTCCCCGTTGCCGTTCTAGTTACCCAGCTTTGCCGTCACCGTTACCGGATGGTTGTGAACCAGTCTTTGGATTCATGGAAGCGGGTATTCAGGGTATTCAGATGCTCGGCGCTGAGGGAGCGTTCCTAGCGAGGGCTGCCAACTGTTTTACTCGTGGTTAACATGCGCAAAGTCAATAACCATCTTGTTGTGCAGTTGTTTATTTCTATAGTTATTTTAACCTGTGCTTATTTTGTGAAACACCAGTACGCTAGGTTTTAACTAAGAGTGATTGCATTTGCGGAAGAGAACAGCAATGGAGCTAGAGAAACGGTTTTCACTGACTGAAAAAGCTTATAAGGGATTGGTGCAAAATGAAAGTGCAACTGAAATGTATCAGCTATTCAAGGTGCTCTTTTCGTGGTCCTAAAACCTGAAAGTCCATAGAAATTGATATCCATGCCGGCATATACTAAAACGTTCTGTTGTTTCATAGTCAACCATTCGATAATAATGGCTCCATTAAAACGTGCACGAGTTTGGACAGTATTGTAAATGCTTCTGTTTTTAGTTTAATGCATGCAGCCATCATTATCTGGAGTACGTGTTTACATTGCGGTTTCAGCGTCACTAGGTACTTTTGTTTACCCTTCTCCCCCTCACCTTTCTTTTGAACTACGAACAACGTAACAGGACTGTGCTTATAAATACCCTCAGACTTACTCTTACTCCCGTAATTGCACAGTGGTTAACATAGCCAGTCTTAAATAACTTATTCCTCACATAATGTTCGCACTGTGTGTTTTTCTTTAAAGAAAACATAAAAAATGCGACGATTATGCGATGAAATGCGGTGTTTTCATTGATGTTCATCTTTGATATTATGTTTAATTTATGTGTGTGGCTCACCAATGTTATTTTTGTAGTGGTCTTCATACATAGAAGCGTTAATAATTGATCATATACGTAATATACGTAATTCTTTTGTTCTCAATCATTTATCGCTGCAATTTTTTGTTTGATCAGTGTCGCCAACTGTATTGCCATAAATTGCTGAAAAATGTTTAATTAAATGTGTTTTCCCCAGAAGAAAGGTTATTTATTAATCTAAAAAATAAAGTAATATTTATTTGAGATTATCAACTGGTTTTTTGTTACAACAATAGAGAGTCGAAAATCCAAACTTCTGGACTTCGTTTTCCTCAATTGGTAGGACTGAGTAAGGCAAACTGCACTAATCGTAATGAATATATTTTAGGTTATTTTTATATACTTTAACATAATCTGGTCAAATCTTTGTGATACAGTATTTAAATTCATATTTTGTTTATGAAATAGCCTAGATGAATATAATTCGATGATCTGAACTTGCTTCTCACCCCGCTTGAAAGTTTATCGATTAGATCAGACATCTTATGATAGTGCCTGTCATAAAAGCGCACTTAAAATAGTAAATATTTCTGTTTCCCCTTCCAACCTATTTTCACGACAACTGCGGTCATTTAATCCTCAGGCTCGAAGCTTAATACAGTATTAGGTAAGTAGGTATTTGAATATCTGCAAAGCATCAGGAATGGCGATAGTTCACACTATACATTTTTATTTCTTTGTCGGATGTTAAAGTGAAACAGGTAGGATAATCTCTGAGAAACTGACACTGTCATTGTCGATACAGGCGCAGTGACATAACGATGGTGATCGTCTGCACGTATACCCGATATAGAACCTGGACCAATGAATTTGTTACTGGTGTTGAACCAAGAAGTGAAAGTCTGAGAATTTACTCAGACTTTTGCGTACCGTTCCCAGCTCTTGCATCTTTCTCAAACAAATCCAAGACAAATGAAAATTGTGCGGCTCTTGCTACCTTGAACATGCTCTTAAATAAAGAAGAAACTCTTATTCTTGGAAACAGGAGGTCGTAGGTTTGATCCCCACGGCCAATCTTCCTGACCCATGTGGTTTTGTTTTTCAGGGGGGTGGAGTGGTGTCGTTAGGCGAAAGCTGGAAAGGTTTATTCATTAACCGAGTTTTCTATCCCTCCATGTTACCCCATTTTCCTTTCACTTCACTTTCGTCCTGCTCGACCGTATTAGGGTGCAGGTATCGGCGGGAGTCTCGGCGTTGCAAGGCAGGGAAAAAGGATGCTCTATATAAACCTTCATTCTCGAATCAAGGGCTCTCTCCGAGTCTCGAGCCTTCATGTGGGAGGGGAAGGGAGTAAAGCCGGTTGTGCGAGCTCTCGCCTTGATTCTATCGTTTAAATTGTCGGAAATTTCGATTAACTAACGTACTAAGTGAGCACACTTTCTGACAGCGGAAAATAAATGTGCATTTACATCAAAATCCTGTGCTAATCATGACAGAGAGCTTATAACGTTTTATTCGCCTATTCTTGCATTGCACACGGCATGTTTGTCACCATTCAAAGGGATTCATAAAGGACATGTATGACTAAAACTTCATGAAAATCGCGAAAGAAACCTTACTTTAATTCTATAAAATAATTGACACATTAGTTAAAGCGAAAAATGCATAATTGGCCTCCGGACGCCATTTTTAAATGCCCTCCTTAATGATTAAATGTTGTGTGTATTTTAATGTGGGCTAAGCATTCAAATCTTTTATCACTGTTTTCTTGTTATTTATATTTTCAACATTCTTCTTCCTGTAAAATGTTCCTCGTAGAGCAAGTTTTTGTACTGCACTAATGAAGTAACATTTTCCTACGTTTAATTGTCATATATTTCCAATTTTTGAACATAAGAATTGCAATTTTTAGGCAAAAAACACAATTTTAAACATTTTTGCGATATAGACGAAGAGACACAGAAAAACGTAGGGCAGTTGTAAAACGTAGATGAATTTTGAACGTAGGGTTAAAATATTAAGCCAAAATTTAAAACTTTTTGTCCCGAGAGACCATAGATTCGAACTCGCGACCTCTTGAACGTTAGCGTGTCTGCCTCACGTTCAAGAGGTCGCGAGTTCGAATCTCGCTTAGGGTAAGTTATCCGGGTAAGGTTTTTTCCGAGGTTTTCCCTTATCCTGAGAAGACAAATGTCGGGTAACTTAAAGCTCCATGGACCTCGGGCTCATTTGAGCATCATTTCACCCGTTTCATTCACTCACCGTCCGATATGACGCAATGTTGGAGGACGTTAATTTAAAAAAAAAAAAAAAAAAAAAAAAAAAAAAAAAAAAAAAAAAAAAAAAAACGTAAAAATACACTAATTTAATTACTATTTCATACATAGAGGCGTTAATTTATCACATACGATTTATTAGATGGTCACTACTTGTTTAGTCAGTGTCGCCAACTGCATTGCTATAAATCGCTCAACACCATTCAATACACATTACAATTGATTAACAGTCAAAACTCAAAATGGAGGCTAATTCAAAATAGTTTGGCGATGCATCAAATGATAAAATGCTCTGCACTTAAGTCTTACCTAATCAGTATCATATGGAACTGCTACGAAACTCTATCTCCACATCTACATCTTCAAACTCGGTGTCCATTCTTTCTAAAGGATAACTGTTTTTAACAATTGTTATTTTAATAATTAATGTATTTTTTCAAAAGAAAAGTTATATGTTAATAGTAAAGAGATTTATTTGAGACTATCAAATGGTTTTCTGTTGTAAAAACAAGAGAAGATTCGAAATAAATTTAATTCTTGAGTTTCGTTTTCCTCAGTTGGCAGTAATGAGTAAGCCGAACTGCATTGATCGTAATGAATATATTTTAGGTTATTTTTTTATAGAATTTAACAGGTTTGGTCAAATCTTTGCAATGCAGTATTTAAATTCACATTTTATTTATGAATGGTGCAGAGAAGTATCTGACCTTCCCCTCGCTCCACTCGAACATTTATAGGTTAGGTTAAACGTCCTACATTACTTGTGGTAATTTCTAAACTATTAGAGTACAATGGGTGAAACTTAGGCTGTAACATATTTGCATTACTTTACACGTATGATATATATATATATATATATATATATATATATATATATATATATATATATATATATTTAAAAGCGTATTATTAGTTCATAATTTCAGAATTTGAGTCAAGTATATCCTTAACCAATCAGGGGAAAGCGGAAGGACACGCAGCGCGGAAGAATACTGCCATTGGGGCAAGGTTATAGGAAACAGGTTTTAATAAAGGGTTTGCCTTACACTTACGTAGTGTGTGTGTGGTATGAAACTTTATCTAAGTCTACCGGACGGACGATTCATGCGGGCAGACAGTGTTAATGGGTTTCTACGCCGGGACAAATCACCTATGTAAACTTTCAAAAGCGGATTAGAGAAAAAAAGTAGCTCAAATTTGCCCGCTTCCTTCCGTTGCACTTGTAGATTGTGCTACAAGACGTTTAGCGCGACATCTGTATTGGTAAATCACAACTTTACACGCTAGTCTAGTTAAAAGAAACAAATTCAAAGTAAAAGGTATTTAATGCGGACTCGCTTTACAAATAGGGGAAGAAGGTATTACATTTCACAAAAAGGTACCGAAATTTCACCGGAAATACAGATTTTAAGACTCCTCAACCTAAAATAATGATTTATGTAACTAATGTATACTCTGATTGTGATACGAGTATATGTTAATGTTAGTATTGAAATACGTAAAAATAATTAATAGTTTGCTAAATGAAAAATCTGATGTATTGCACTCACATGACTTTCTCTACTCTTGTACTAACCATTCTTACAAACTCTTATTCCTATATCTTCTTCCTGTTAGTTGAGATAAACATTTGTACAAATTATCTTATTGCTTATTTCCTTGTAGGTACAAGGGGAATGTTAGAATACAGAAGGCTTTGTGCGACAGTCACATGTTTTAAAGCTTTGAGATTCTGTTGTCTTGCACACTTAACATATAAAAAAATCTGATGTGTTGCACTCACATGACTTTCTCTACTCTTGTACTAACCGTTCTTACAAACTCTTATTCCTATATCTTCTTCGTGTTAGTTAAAATAAACATTTGTACAAATTATCTTATTGCTTATTTCCTTGTAGGTGCAAGGGGAATATTAGAATACAGTAGGCTTTGTGCGATATTCAAATCTTTTAAAGCTTTGAGATTCCGTTCTCTTTGTACACGTAACATATAAAAAAATGAACAACGATGACCCATTTCACGAAAGTTCCAAGTTTTCCGAAACTGACACACATAACAAGGAATATCTCCGAAATGGTTCACCATACAAGAAAATTTATTGAGACATAAATTGTGTATTTTAGCAAGATCTACATTTTTTGTATAGTATAATTTGGTCTATCTCTAACGGTTTACCAGTTATGCAAAAGTCGTCCAGAGTAAATACGACTACAGGGCCTATAGCCAGAAAATTCAAGATATACATTCATCATAATATCTCAAACATGACATTTTAATCAAAATTGTTAGAGCCATTTTCAAGAAAATCAAAATTTTCGAAAAATTTTCCATGTAAAGGGTAGTTTAGGGTGGGGCTATTTTGTTCAAAATCTTCGTGTCACATCCTTGAACGATATTAAACTTAAATACCAACTTTGGTTTTTAACCGACTTTTCATTTTTGAGTTATGCTGTCCACAGACTGACACACAGACACACACGGACCTTTTTCTAAAAATGCTGTTCTTGGATTCAGGGGGTCTCAAAACATGTATTTCCGGTGAAATCTCGACATCGAATTTTTGGGTGGAGTACAATACTTCCCCTACTTACCAGTAGAGAAAGTCAAAATTATGTATCAGAGTTCACAGATGCATGACGTAATATGGTTCCCAAGCAGATGCGTTTCATTTGTTTCAACACTTATGGAGGAAAATGGAAGGTTATGATCATACCTCCGACTGAAAGTTCCTAAAACTCTTAAAAAGTCATGCAAAGTTTAATTGAAACAAAGACTTACAGGAGTGTTCACACAATGCTTGCGCGACAGTTTGTAAAATAAAACCAATTATATCCATTCAAGAAGCTAGACGCCTCCAAATATTCCACATTTTTTACAGTGAAACGGTTCTTTATTGACATATTTATTATACTCATCAAACGAAATCCCTCGTTAATGTAACATTGTGTTAGTAATTTTAGGTAGCTTAAATGGAAATTGTAGATTTTAAAATTTTTACAGGTGCTTAGGAGTTTAAAAATACGCGAAATATCCCGCGAATATGTTTACAATTGAATAATCTATGAAATATATTAGGAAAATTTGTTTTTGCATACATTTGCCTACATCTTCACTTAATTTGGAATTTCTCAATGCTTGTATTTTTTTATTTATAAAAGTTTTCACACAATTTGTTGCGCTCGTAATCCTGATGCTTGTAGAATTTGCAGATGTTTGGTACACAAAGCTCTCTGAACAAAGCATGTTTGTTACCACATGAATACTTTGGAGAAGGTCCGAAGCAACAGATACGAAGGTATTTATAGGTCAAGGTAGTTACAGCAAAAGGTAAGGGCCACGCGGATCTTCCCCGCCACGCCCACTGCACTGTGACGTAAGCATTCAGCCATATGTTAGCCCGCCAGCGTGTTTACGTCTGCAGAAAACTGCTTTTCTGTCAATTCAGTATCTACAAGGGCAGCTTTCTAAACTTGAATGACGAATTATTTAATTTCATTTACTCCCCAGTTCCTTATGTACATGTTGCGTATTTGCTAAAATCCTATTTTCTTCACAAATACCTACGTCAGTAAATGCCGTGTGCCTGCATAAATGACCTGAACACACTAACATAGTTTTAAGAACACATTGCCTCGTTAAACTCCTAGAACCACCTGAACAACCTTTTTTCTAACCTAGTTAGATAGCAGACGCACTGCGTTCTCACTATTTACTTCGTTGCGTCAAAATTGTGCACCTTGCGTCAATAAAGCGGATATTATGGATACATATACATATAAATACCATATTATGTGTGACAATTATTGTTCCTAAAAGGTGTATCATTAATACTTGTGCAATAAATTAGTGAAATATGCTGTTAAAAGTTTGTGAAAAGCGCTGTAAAGTATTTAAGTAAATACGCTATAATTGCCAAAATTGCTCTACAATGATCTCTAAGGTTTTTATTGGGAATCCTCTGCATCCCTTATAATTGCAAGTCATTCCTAATAACGGATAAGAAATCCCCCCATGTGCATGCAAAACGATGTAAAACATCGATGGAAGTTTTTACTTTCTTAACCTCCCCTGACAGTTTTTCAGGTTTTGGTAATTCCGCATAGTCTATGCTCATCGACGATGGAACAATCATCGGACCAGAAAATTTTTTAGATAATTACAGAAGGTTAAATTTTAAAGTAGGGAAGCACAGGTAGTGCCGTGGCTAACGAAAAAGACAGACTACGGCGCGAACTGCAGTGATGTAATTCTCCTAGTCTGATCGTGGCCCAATGAAGCAAAACCACAATCGCCTAATACATTTATGTTGTAAACAAACAAACTGTTCAGATGTTCAGACGTAATATGTAGGAAATTTGTAATCGAAGACTGCATGTTAGGTTGTGATCTGACAAGATATCTACTTGGGGATTTGTATTTAGCTAATTTCATAACATCAACACTGTCTGCCCTGTACTGGCCATGTTATTGTCATCGACAGCGCTGCACTTGACTGAACCATCCAGTTCAATACTCACAGCGCCGTTTATCTAGGCAACATGGTACTACACGGCTCTCACCTGGCATCATACGAACTGATAGACTTACTCTTCGTCCCAATACATCACACTTCAAGGTGTCCTCCTCTGGTCAAAGGTCATATCGGAGGCGTTTTATCTTTTTGGAACAATCGCTCAACAGCAACGGTGTTTACTCGCTTTCGGCGTTAGTCTTTATATATTAAATTTTCTCACACACATTCACACTATACTTCCACACTCTAGGAAGGATGGGGAATAATCCCAAAATTAAAAATAAAAATAAAGATGGAATTAAACTTCCTTAAAAATAAACTAAAATTATATTTCAACTACAAAATGTGGTTGATTTCTATGTTTAATTAAGTTCAATATTTTAGTACGAGAGGACCAAATAAGAAAAGTTCTCACTCTCTAGGCAGGAGTCGGCCTTGGGATCTCTGGATTAGTAGGGGCAGTCAATTTAAACATGTACTTTTGTACTGTATGACTATGTTATATTCCATAACATTTCAACAAGGCTTTGTAATCCTTTTTAATATTTTGGCAAGTTATGAATTAAAATTGGGTATGTTACAGCTCCATGTCCGCCAGAAAGAATAGAGCCTCTCAATGGTGAAAAAAGTATCCAAATCGTTTGAGTGGTTTTTGAGATTACCCTACATACACAAACATACATGCATATCGTCGATCTCGGTGGCTCAGTAGGTTAGACGTTGTCCTACTGATCCTAAGGTCGCGGTTCAAATGAGGTCCTGATCGATGCTTTGATATGATCCTGGCAATTCACGGCTTCGTTAACAAAGAAGGAATTTATGTTCATTTATACATGTAACATTTGTCTCTTCACAATATTAACAAAGACACAAGCAAAGAATAAAGGCTGGTTCACAACTACCCGGCAACGAGAAGGGAATGTATATAATATCATCAGTAGAGGTCGATATTGCGCATTGGGATTTCATTTGTTTCTAATTGACCATCGATATTTTTCTAACTTGCGACTAGAGAGATCTCTAGTGCCTGTTTCGTGACACAACCACCTTGAATAATTTCTACCCTAAAGGTCTAATATACGTGTCCGATAACGAGAACGAGAAAGTTGAAACTTGGCCAAGTCTTCTTTCCCGTGCCCGGGCAAACTTTACATCGGTTGTGAACACTCCCATTTGAATACTGTATTTCAACTTTCTCGTTCAGGTTACCGTTACCGGTGGATGTGAACCAACCTTAAAGGGAGCACGCTATTGGTGCAGAATAAGGGAAGCGATGTAATCCTTTATAAAGAATATACAGTTGCCTCGCTAGCAACAACCGAGCAACTACTGCGAGTAGCCGAAAAGGCCTCCCTGGCTTACCAGGAAAGGGGCAAAACGGTGGCAGTGTTGATTGACGTGGAAAAGGCGTTCTCTACCACCTGGCACGAAGGGCTCATCTACAAACTCATACAGCACGAAATCCCCCCTCCATATATTTACTTGGTGGCTAGTTTCCTACAGGAACGTAGCTTCCGAGTGAAGGTGGAGGGTTCATTTTCCCGAGAAAGGCCCATTGGCGCAGGAGTTCCCGAGGGCAGTGTACTGTCACCGGCACTCTTTAATGCTTACATGGCCGATCTCCCCACGCACCCCAACACTCACATCTGTCAGTATGCGGATGATCTCATGATCTTCGCAGCAAACAAGAACCCGCGCTACAGCTACCGTCAAGTACAAGCCCACCTCTGTACCATCAGTAAATGGTGCGAGAACTGGCGCATGTCTATCAACCCGGAGAAAAGCTCTGCGATTCTCCTGGCCAACACGCTGGCAAACCAGCTCCCGCAGGACCTCGTGCTTCGGCGCCGTCGGATCCCTTGGGTCACTACGGCGAAGTATCTCGGGGTCACGTTGGACCGGCGGCTAACGTATAGGCATCACGTCAGGGGCAAAGTACTACAGGGTCACGCAGCCCTACGGCAGTTGTATCCTATCCTCAGCTCCAAAACCATGCCCATTCGCCTGAAACTCCGGCTGTATCGTGCGATCATCCCGCCTCTGGTCCTGTACGGATGCGAGATCTGGGGAGTGGTGGCAAAGTCCACCTTCATCAGACTCCAGACGTTGCAGAATCGGGCATTAAGGATGATCTACAACACTGGTTGGAGATTTCCTGCCCACATCCTTCACGAACATTCCGGCATCCCGTACATTGTCGACGTGATTAAAACCCGCGCTCGAACAATGTACAACAAACTCCAGAACCACCCTAATCCACTGGTGAATACTCTGGGACAATATGACCAGAGAGAGCCTCGCCGACTACCATCTAAAAAATTGCCGAAGGACATTTTAAGTCCAACGGTCTAATTTTCGCAGATGGGAAAGGCAAAATGAATACCTGTACTTAAAACAGAGTAAATCGCCTAACTCAGATCACCTCTCAGTGTGTGACTGACGGCCAGAACCAGGAGGAGATTAGCGCGTCACCTGATTGACTAACCAGCCAATCAGCATGTATGGGCAGTGCCCGTTCATGGACCAATCCCTACCATCATCCATCTTGTCCCTAAAATACCCCTGATCCCAAACATTCCCAGAGTTTAATTCCCTGTAGACCAAAACACCATCCTATCGCGCAGGTAAAGCCGTATAACGGCTAGGTACTGCGGTAAAGACACTTCGGGTGGGGGAATAAGCTTCCCCACTCGACTCGAACTGCCTCTGGAGCCTCGCTAGCAATGAATGGAGAGAGCCCCCAAAATGATAGCTAGGTTTGTCCTCTGCGTTCTGTACCGAGGAGGTCCCCAGAAGGAATTCATTGTCGTGTGGTGTTGTAGTGTTTAACGCCCGCTTTTACTACTACGGCACCGCAGGCGGTGACACTGATGATACATGAAGATGGAGCACCGGTGGAATGAGATGGCGGGGGAAACCGGAGCACCCGGAGAAAACCCGCCCTGACGCCGCTTCGTCCACCACGAATACCACATACGGGTCCCTGGGATCGAACCCGGGCCGCCTAGGTGGTAGGCGAGCGCGCTAACCGCTCGGCCACGGCGCCGCGAATCCATTGTCGCCGTTACGGCGCCGATTGAAACTCCTGGACACGTTTTGGGCTCCCATCCTTACACTGACGTTTTTCTACATCGTTAGACATACAATTATATCGGACTGTTTCTATTGTCTGGTGATTGTCAGACTAACCTTCAAATCCAGAGGTGCCACGTTCTATTCCCGGCTGGAGGGTGGGAGTGTTTCTTAGTCTGCATTATTCTTCATCCTCTCTCTACCAGCTAAAATGAACCACGTGACTTATTTTAGCATTAATGTATGTCTGGCCATTTTAAGACCTTTTATGAAGAACAATTTTGCTTTATTAGTTCAAAGTCACAAGTGTTACAATAGCAGAGGTGTTTCTAGCAACCACTTGGTAAGTTTATGGAAGTTTACGTGCTTCTGGCGAGGAGAGCAAGTCTCTGGTATTCCTGATAATTGCTTTCATCTTGTAATCTAACCTCTGAACTACAGCAGTTTAATGCAATTACCCAAAGTAACACCACTTTACCATAAAAGGAGTGAACATTATTCATGAGCAATTTTGTTTCAAAGCTAAAAAGCCGCCGATGTGATCCAAAATGTCGAAAGTGGCATATACATGGAGGAAAAAAGCTAGATTGATCATTGCCGAAGGGCTTAGAAACAGAAAGTAGTGTATACGAAGGAGACTAGCGTATCTCAAGAGGGGTCGAATTGACATGCTTGCCTTACCACCTGGTTCCCCGTAGGGTGGGGCGTTTCCGACCCCTTCAGCTACCATGGTGCGGATTCTGAGAACCCCAAGAACTCATGGTACTTGCTGGGCTTCTCCACTCTTCAGCAGTTGCCCTCTTTCCGTTCGAACAAGTCATCCTCCTGTAGGCATCTATCGTTCATCGTTCTAAGAATGTGTCCTCTCCAAGTTGCTCTTGACCTGTCCCGCTTCCTTCTTCAATGAGGTGATCATTCTTCTAACGTGTCCATGCCATTGTAAAACCAGCCTTTCAATTCTCTCCACCACTGTTTCCCGTATTTCAACTCTTCATTTCTCCTTCTTTCCAATCTTGATACTCTAGTACTGCATCTTATTCCGTCTCTTTACAATGGCACGATCTTAGATTTTTCTCTCACTACCAAAGTTCATGCATCGGCACCATAGGTTATTATACTTTCCACCACAGCCTCTTCTTTGTACAGTTCAACAATTCAGGCATCGGCAAACATGTACTCAATGAGGTATCAGTATGACGTCTCAACATGCAACCCGCAATGCACATGACGTAATGTAGAACAGGGGATGGCATTGACCTTCGTTCAGTGTCAGTGCTGGACTTGCTCGCTACAGAGTACAATAAGCAATAGTGCACATACTTGAATCCAGCTACGAGTGGTCTACGATACTTTAGGTAGGCCTAGATATTTGAGCAATATATTTCAATTCACTTCTATTTGCAATGTACCATGAAAATATAGTGATATATCACAAGTAGCCACTGTCAGTATGGCACGCAAATTAACATCTGTTAATCACGATACAAGATTTTTTTTGGATTCAGTTTCTTTCCTTCTACATAATTCTTAAATGCTTGAGATAATTCTGTCCCTGTTGTATGTTCCCTAAGTGGAATGACTTCAAGCATATATTATTGTATCGAGGGGTTGTTAGTAACTCCACGAGTGAAAATTACCAATTGTGCTGTCTCACACCTTACGTTCCTTACATGATGAGAGAAGAAATAATCAAAGTGCTATTCTAGATATCAAATTTAATAGACCAGTAATAATTAGATGTACTCTAATTCTATGAATATACTAAGACTAAGTTAAATAAACTAATATTCTTCAAAGTTATAAATAAACAAGTTTGTCTAATTACACTTCGACAGACATGTTTAGAAGTGCAGGTAAATACGACAGGACAGTGATCGGTGTGTATGCACAACCAGTTAAGGCTGTGAGGGAGGGAGGGGGAGACAGAGTAAGCGCTGCCCCTGACACGTCATAGTTGCGAGGTCTCATTCAGTACATGATTGCCGATGCCTGTTCAACATGGTTCTACTCCACAAAACCCCATTCAACATTCGTACAGCTCTTCGTGCTTGTTCCAGGCTACTGTCTACACCCACTTTACAGCTCCCTGACTCATCAATAAACGATCCCAGACAATACATTGAAATAGGTCTGTCTCTCTGTGGGAGTGTGTGAGAGGGGGGAGGGAGAGCGAGGGAGGGGGAGAGAGATGGGGAAGAGGGCGCACTCATACTAGCAGAATGGGTTACTTGTCTCGCAAAATGTAATTTTCCCATCCGTTGTGTAACAGGTGAAATCCTTCTGCGTTAACGGATGAGAACATTTGTCATTATAAACAAGGAAGTTCTTGTTTAACCTCACATAACAAGCACCGCAAAGCCATGCCAGCTTGAGTGTTATACCCCAGGGAACCATGCCAGTGTGGTACTGTTTCATATGGGTGGTGAAGTCAAAGTCACGTGACACACCAATATTATTTATTTCAACGTCCAAAACGTGGTAGTATAAATTTGATTTGGAATAACAATTGTTTTCTTGCGGACTTTGGTCCTAATATCCTCAATGTGTTTTCTACGTTGGATATTTTTCTTCATAAAACTAGAATATGAATGTAATATTAATTTTGTTGGTATTTCCGCTCATTCATCCACTTCATTAATTAGCTAATAAGATAAAGTGCATCATTTTAAATCAATAAACTGTTCTGTAAAACCGGATCCCTTCACCAGAATGAGAACAAGGCATTTGAACAGTTTAGAAAGATAGTATAGGTAATCAGCACTACTAAATTCCTCTGTAGTATTTTCAGACACAAGATAATTACGTAGAATTTCACTCACTTTTACCTGCACAGATCAAAGTAAATGGTTTGAATAGAGAGTTTGAGGATAATCAAGGCACTTTGCACACAGTGAAATTCACACGCACACTTCAACCACAAAGAAACAAAGGAAGGAAGAAGGTTGGGAAGAGATAATAGCACTCTCCTGCGGAAGAACTTGGGACTTCTCATTGGAAGTGAATTCTTCAAATAGTATCAAGTAGAATCTCTGTCCCATACAGGGTGACCCAAAATTAGAGCGACAAACTTTGGGAGCTGATACATAATATAATTTCAAACACTTTTTGTTAAGGAAAGTTTTTCTTTTTCTGTGGTACTTCGTTTAAGCGCTAGAAGAGTTAATGTCATAGATTACTGCCTCCCACCCAGTTTAAGTATTTACGCCAAAATCAACAATACAAATTAGTATTGCATTTATCTTAATATGGCATACAGTCTTAATCCAGGAAACAAACATCTCATTGTTTACAGTTAATCACAGCTTCACCGCCCATTGCCATTAACACAAAAAGTGCATCGGCGTGCCCTATTCTGCCGTACTCTCACAAAGACACCACCCATTTCTCTGGCTTAATAGTTTGTCGGTCTAAGTATTATTTATTTATGCCAACAAACATACTGTTGGTGTTTTTAAACACACAAGCCGTGTGTGGGCAATGTTTGAGAGGTAGAGTACACGCCTCGTAAGCGGAGGGTCTGTGGTTCAAATCCCAGCTGTGGCACTGGATTTTTCGGTTAGGATTCTACTTCTCAAATATTGTCGTTCTAATTTTGGGACAGTTGTATACATGTTGCCTATACCGGAGATAGGAAAAACAATCTGCAGAAAGGTAGTACGTACAGGATGGGAAACAGAAGCTTTTTCACTGAACTACTTGCGTCAACATTACATCAAACTGTGAAGTCTGTTTGTGACGTGATGGATGTAAACAAAACGCACTCTGTGCAGAACTGTGGGCTTTTAAATGAGACGATACTGTTCTTGTCTGTCAGCCGATGGGAGTCTGGCAATGAGTGGCATATCCTTTTCAAAGACATGCAACATTAAACTGAAATTATATGCATTACCTATACAGAATGCTTCACAACCGCATAATCAAGGCACATTTTTATACAGCTCAGAACTAAGTGTTGCACGAAGTTCACTTTGTTTTGCGTCTAAGTTTTCCAAATCAGATGTAGGTCTCGCTTTTTAACCATATCCAACTTATCACAGAATATACGTGATTGAAACTGTTTATTTAATACGCTTGATAAAACCACTTTCAGAATTACCCACACTTTGCTACTAAAATCCACTGTTGGCAACTTAAATGCACTGACACGTGGTGCATGCACTTCTCCGTATCTTACAGACTGGCGTATTGAGGTTATAATATAGAGAAAATAGCTTACTGGAATACCTACCCCAAAACAACTATATTCCTACCATTATGGTGTGGTCTGGTTATATTTGGTGATATTCCATCTGTTAGGTTGCATTAGTACCGCCAACTGTTCGTAAACTATAACATGGTAAAGTTATGGTCAATGTGCATCCGTTATGTTGCCACAGAAGTCCTAATTTTTCAAACCCGTTGCAGAGAAGCCAAACGATAGACTTTAAAACAAGATTCTGTTTACACGCCGTATTAATCTGTGATCACCTCTATATTGCTCGTGTGTGCGTGGTTTTGCCTTCAGTTGTTTTAGAGCTGTTACTGTTATTTCTGTGTTCGCAACACTGTAGGCATTAAAAATATTACTTTATCCAAAAGTGTTATTGTAGAACAAGATTTGCCGAAGATGAGTAGGTTCGTCATGTGTTATGTGGTAACAGTGTTCAAGCACTATTGTTTGATAGCGTGTTGCTTTAACCCTGTGATATTTGAGGTTGGAAATAGTGCTTTTATTATGTAGGCTGGGAGTACTACTTTTTGGTGTAGGTAATGTCCACTGCAGTTTATTGTAAAGTCGGCCATATTGAATTCTTGGGAACTGCTGATAACTTGTTAGTAGACCATGTGGAGCAGGGTTGCCAACATTTAAAAATAAAATTATCGTACCAGCCACTCAAAATTATGGATTCGGATTCAAAATTATCGTACATCATAAACCAAATGCTACAACAATAAAAATATCAGTATAACACTTATGAAAATGTAATTGTATTGATGTTTATGGTTTCCACTTACAAGATTGATGACCTCAATCAGTATCACAACTTTAGTACTTATGTTTCTCGCACTATTCATCTGAAAGTTCGTCATCTTCCTCAACTGTTGTAGCATTATACACATTTGTTGTTGAGATAAACTTAAACTTCCGGTGGCTTGCAGATTTTCGGACCCACCACATTCTTTCATACGCTGAGACGACAGAATAAGTCCATTTACCGTATCTAGCGCCAATCTGTTTCTAACTTTGGTTTTTACCAAACCTAGTTTAGAAAAACTCTTTCACAAGAAGTGTTTCTGTGGGGGCAACGAAATCATTGATAATGCAAACTCCGCCAGTTCTTTGAAATCAGTATTTCCACAAAGGTAGCATGTGTTTAACAGCACTCCAGAAACTGCCAGGTTCAAGCATGTTCTTTACTTCACACGGAATATCAGGCATTCAGAGTTTTCTCCATTGATCATCAATTTTCTGAACAGTCTCTTCTTCATTGAGACCACCAGATCTTGGCACACTGGCAACAAGAGGGTAAAGGGTAGCATGACATTTCGCCGGTATCGAACTACAATACGAGTGAAATTATCATAATTATCGTACGGGTTGGCAACCCTGATGTAGAGAGATTACTTCAGTACTTCGCCTAGGCTCTTAGAACCAAATCCAAAAAGCATCCAAAAGGAACGCGAATGCAGTTACTTCACAAAGGAAACATACCCTAACCACAACTAAATCCACCTTCATGCATCACAAGGCAGAAATCAATAGTAACGCTGACTTTACACTTATATATTGACTCCACATTGAGTTTCAATTGCCAAAATTGTGAATTCCAGTTTTTTTCTCTGTTTCATTAGCTGCAACTGCGCAGAAAGGACTAAGAAGGAAGGGCCCGTGTTGCAAAATGATTATATGGATTCTTCAAAAGAGGCGCCTGAAGTGCACATTCGTTGACTAAACAAATAGTAAACGCTTCTTTGGAACAGAATGAATGCTTTTCTCTCTTAGTTCGAGGGTCGTTGTTCATTCTTCTGACATTTAAACGCTTATATTTTAATTATTTGTGAATGTTATTCATTTCATTATTCTGCAATGCAGTATACGCCACTGCTTGGAGTGTTGTCACATTTCTCGCCAGTAGAAAGTGCCATGCGTCAAGTGAGTCAGAAACGGTACGTTAGTTTAGAAGTTCTTGTTCCAGTATTCCATTATCTTTGGGGTTTGATTTGGAAGTATGTGCAAAGTGGGATGCAGATATTTGCGGGATCAGTAATAGTGGGGATGTTTGTCTGTACAACTGGAACCTTGGTGGGTTCACCAAGAGTAGTTTGGTGGTATTCCAAAACGCATACAGACGCCAGATGTTGCTCGTAAGTGTGAAGAGATGTTCTAGTGTTTCATAAAACGCATTAGACCGTTAAAGGACTTACCTCGGACGTTGCCAAGGTTCACGCTCACGGGGCCAAAGACGTCCTAGCTGATTTTTCTCTTTTTTGAAGTTGAGAATATGTGGTGAAAATTGCACTGAGCCGTACGGCCAGTCCTGGATAATTGCACACAACAGTAAATGGTTTGTATGAAGCTTTGAACTGTAGCATCGATGTTTGTGTTGACCAAGAGAAATGTGTAAGGTGCATTAAAATGACCACAATCAAGTGTTGCTAAGGTCACATGTGTTGGGAGACACAAATTTCTGTAAAGCCCTGTATCGAGAATACCACATCGTATGAACAGATTGCGACTAATATGTGGGCTCTCCTGATGCCAGGATGTTTGATCCAGCCTTGTCTGAAGTAACGCAAACTCATCGTTTATTAAAATTGGTGATTCGACATTGTTTAAAAGTTACACGTTATGCCTTAGCCTTGAAATTCCAAACTCTTTCCACGACATTGTGAGAAACAACTGAAGAGCGAAGCACTTTTAACAAAATAGCTGTTGAAAAAATTAAACCATCCAGTAATGAAAATTTCGGAAACAGCTGATGCCACAGAAAAGCTTGTTTTAAGTAAATTGTGTCGTTTAAAAAAGCGTACATTTCCTGTGATGCTTTTTGCCTATTTCGGGGTGGTCTATCTATTTAAAGCTTGGGACAGTAAAGTGATAGTATTATTTTTGGGGTCATCTAACCAGCTATTATGAATCTGAAGTTTAAAACAATTATACAAGCATTAGTAAGGAGTTAATTACCTTTTCTTTCACACAAGCTCGTCTGTAGGACAAGAACTGAGATAGAAACAGAGTAAAAAGTACAATGCCACAGCCAGGGTTTGAAATTCATGTAAGTACATGTAACGATTGCTTGATATATAAAACAATATTTTAAAAGTCATTCAGTTACTGTTATCATTTACTTTATTTTGAAAGATAATATAATTTTAGATATTTTATTTTGAAATTAAGTGGAAATACTCAATGACGCAAATATTTATCGCACCACTTAATAGAAACATTCCGATGATTTTTTAAAATGCCTTTTTAGTAATTTATGGATTGAAACTGGGTGTTTTATAGCTCATATTGTAAGAAGGAGCGGGGCTTTTCAATAATGAAATAGTTACCACAATCGATTGAGTGTTTTTTAAATTACACCCTCCCCCACACACAAATATGCTCTTTATAATATGAGTACAGATTGACAATTAAGGGAAAAGAAAGGAGTTTACTATTATTTTTTAACGTTTTAAGGTCCTTCAATCTGGTAGGTTATATCGGATGTGTGAAATGGGTAAAATGATACTCAAATGAGCTCGGGGTCTACAGAACGTAGACATTAATCTTTCAGGATAAGGAAAACCCTAGAAAAAAAACATATCCAGCTAACTCACCCCGACCGAGATTCGAACTCGGGACCTCTTGAATGCGAGGCGACACACTTATCCCACATCACAGAGGTGAGCTACTATAAATTTCGTAGAATACTGTAATAATTGCATAAAGAAAACGGAAAAATGAGATTAATTACATAGTTTAAATAGCAATTCGTACAACGTGGGGTAAGCCAACTGGCAACTACGAGGAATGGTTAGAAATGTTCCCACATGTGCTATGCAATAAGTTCAACACACACACACACATTTAACGATCTCTGGCTCTTCCCGTTTACATTACGTTCCGTTTGTAAAGCAGCCGCTGGTCTGCAGAGCTAAACGGCGGTGTGACATATCACTGCGCAAGATACACAAAAGGTACAATGTGTCACTTCCTTACAAACGACTGAAAACGCGACTTTGAACCGACCACGTGTCATGCTGGACGCAGATCCAGACTAACGACGAACACATTATCCCTAAGGTTTCCCAAGTTTGACACACCTCAGGTCCGGTCCTCCGGAGCAATCTCAGGGTGAGCCCGGCGGGGTACAACGCCTCATATGCCAACCCCGTACTTGGATCCCACGATAACAACACTTCTCTCAAGCGGTATAGATATTGTTTGCACTTTTTTAACAATTTTGCAGCAGCACATTTGGTTCTTGTGTGTTTTTACAATTACGCTATGCGCCGACAATCATATCGTTGAGTTGTAAAGTGAAAAATAGCACTAAAGCCTACTGGTTGCATGGTATGCATAAGGAAAGCTTCCAGCTAGACATGCAACTGCATATTTTAACACCTACTCGGAACCTTCAACGTTGTCCAGCACTGGCGTAGGCTGCCAAGTGAGGTGACTCACAGTCAGGAGATCGTGGGTTCAATCCCTGCACATCGGCCTCTCTGACTTGGGGTTTTCCGTAGTTCCCCCTCGTCACTTAGGCAATGCTGAGCTGCTCAACTTCATACCACGGCTTCTCTGTCCACCATTTTCCTTTTCCGTCATTCCCCTTCTGAACCACTTAAGGGTTGTAGGAGCAGGGGAAGGTGTTCGGCAGGTTGTGGCTTGCTCTCTGTAAAGGTTTCATCTTCAGCGTCGTTCTGGGTCGGAGGAACGGGGACGGGCGGCGTCAGATACTGTCACACTGGAAACGATAGGGACCCCGTCTATGCTTACGTCTGTCGTTCCCGTCCCTCCCAGGGGTCACGGTATAAGCACAAAGGAGCCCAAAGGCCTCGACGCGGTGCTCTGCCCCTCCGTGGTCCGTACCTTTACCTTTAGTGATGTGAGCTGTTGCGGATGTCCGTGAATCCGGACAAAAGTCATGTTATCCCCGCAGCCAACATACCCACATTCACCTATCAGGGTCAAATGATAAGAGTGGAGAACCTCCAACCGTTATTCTCGATAACACCTAACTTTCCATGAACACGTGCGCCGGACGATCAACAAAGCCAGTTTAACCTTTTTATGGCTACATCTGACCTTCTTTAACAGTCTGTTAGTCACTAGTTTGCAGGAAAAGCCTCTAAAATATTACCAACCATTTCTACATAGCGATTGTGCAAATTTTAGTGATTTTTCACTTTCTCTACTAATCTATAGTAAGTAGCGGAAGTATTGTATTTCATCCAAAAATTCGATGTCGAGATTTCACCGGAAATGTGTTTTGAGACTCCCGAACACAAAGGTTTTTTTTTTTTTTTTTTTTTTTTTTAACGTCCTCCAACATTGTGTCATATCGAATGAATGAATGAAATGAAACGGGTGAAATGATGCTCAAATGAGCCCGAGGTCCATGGAGCTTTAAGTTACCCGACATTCGTCTTCTCAGGGTAGGGAAAACCTCGGAAAAAACCTTACCCGGATAACTTACCCTAAGCGAGATTCGAACTCGCGACCTCTTGAACGTGAGACAGACACGCTAACCATCACGCTACCGAGGCGGGCAATAGAAAGGTACATTTTAGAAAAAGGCCCGTGTGTGTGTGTGTGTGTGCGCGCGTGTGTGTGTGCGTGTGTGTGTGCGCGTGTGTGTGTGTTTTTGTGAACAAACAAAAACTTGCTTAACACTAAATTTGGTATTGCAAGGATGTAACATGAGATTTTCAAGAAATGTCTCTCCACCCCAAATTAACCTTTACATGGAATACTTTTCGAAAATTTTGATTTTCGCAAAAACGGCTCCTATGTTTCGTTTTAAACCTTACAAATACTTTCATAGCGATTAAAATTTCAGGATCACAAATTTTCTGGAGAATTTTTATGGAGTTTCCGCAGAATTTTTTATAACTTGCAGAAAATGTAATACATTTACAAATATAAGCATTATAATAGTGCAAGAATTTTTTAAAATACTTGTAAAGACTAATAACAAAGGTGTAAAAGTATGTTGCTTAAGGTCAGGTTATTTGAAGTTACTTTGTTTTGAGTCGCTGAGTAGATCTAGTGGTATGGTTGTTCTGTGATGCCAATGTTGCTCCAGGAACTGTTGCTAATGGTCTACAGAGTTCTGTATATCTATCCTTGTAGAGGAACAGTACCAAACTCACGCTCAAGTTGCGTGTTTCTTACATACCAGGCAGCAACTGGACTTGGCGATTTGTATAGTGTTATACATCTGTATGACCGCCTCCGTAGCGCAGTTGGTAGCGCGCTTGCCTCTGGCGCGGAGGACCCGGGTTCGATCCCCGGTACCAGCATGGGGTGCACTCAGCCTCGTTAGGTCCCGGGGGGACCAATTGAGGAGCTACTTGATAAAGAAGTAGCGGCCCCAGGTCTAGAAGACCGCATAACCGGCCGGGAGGGCTCGGGGCGCTGACCACGTCCCACCCTCCAATACTGCACCGGTAGGCCTTGGCCCCTTGTGGGCTGTCGCGCCGGGGTTTAGTTTAGTATACATCTGTATGGGACTAGGGGGAATTGTTATACATTTTAGTGTTTTAAAACTGTGGTAAACTCATGTTTTAATTAAATAAAAGTTACTCTTAGTTGGTGACCGAGAGTTGGCAACACTCGTAAGGAGAGCCAACAGCCTGTCCAGGTAAAGTGGGATGTTTATAGGGCGTCTGTTGCTCTGTGCCTGCGAGGTGAACCAGACTGCAGCTTCTCTGGTTACAGCGGATGTACAATAGGGGACTCACTGGCTGCCATCAGTCCCAATGAGGGTGGGGTGCTATATGAAACTTCGGCCCTTGCACAGGTCGGGGATGGAATTAGGCGCCGGGCTCTACCCCATTCAACAGCCACGATAACGCCCTTCAAGCTTTTTCTATGCGATTTTCTTTCATGCGAAGATGGATCTTCCTGCTAAAGAAATGAACAAGTCACTCATTATAGAGGAGTCCCATCCACCTTGATATCTAGTTCCATTTGTCGTATATCTTGGTGAAAACGTCCCCGTTGCTCTTCGGTAACTGCCGCAATGTTCTCAGCAATGTAATCAACACATTATTTGTAATAAAATCCACTTCCCTTACAGCTCCCAAAACCTTGTTGAGTTGTTATTAAAACAAATGGACCCACAGACTAAATCGTTTGGAGAAAGACATTCATTTTTAAAAATAAGGTGCGCGTACTGAATTTTGAAATACAGCCTGCTGATTCTGTTAATAAATTTGTTTTACTTTCAGTGGTTGGTAATACGATAAAAATTACGTCACCTAGCGTCTGTAACGATGGCGACCAGGATAAAGTCTGAAGATGTTCTTGGGTTTACCCCAAGGATCATCATTGAGTCCTATCTTATATATTTTACATACACTAATGTTAGAAAAATTCTTTAACGCGGAAATACAGGGACTTGCATTCGCAGATGATTTGTTATTATATACTTCTTGTAAGATAGAAATGATGGACAATACTATTGCGAAGTTTGATGAGAACATCAACAATATTATCGGAACTTTGGAGAATAAAGGAATTATCATAAATTCTGGAAAAAGTCAATGGATAATTTTTAGAAAAGGAAGGAAAAAATTCAATAAAACACTTAGAGTGAGTAATCAAGAAATTGCTTTTAGCTCCAGTATAACGTTTCTGGGAATGGTTTTAGATATATAATAAATTATGCTGGAATCTTCATATAAATCACATAGTATGAAAATTAAACAATATATCCTATATAGTCTATATAGTCTGCATATATTTTTACAGTTCGTATTAGATGAGCCTTGGGCCAATCTCAATGTCATAAGGTATAACTTATGCATTAGGTACTATCACTGACCTGTAGAACAATGAGAAGCGAAACCATTTACGCCCAGCGTATGGATTTGGTTACATTTTCATTACAGTTTTTATAGCTCTTGAGAACGGGTCATTGACGTTGTGGGTTAGCATCAGCAAATCCTAATACTGTCCCACTGTCCTAAGTCGATAGAAGAGAACTAATACTTTCACAGGAATACTTATTAACGAGGCGTTACATTGTGGGAACCATGTCAGCGGCTAGCAAATCTCTCCATGGACATGCTCCATTTAATCTTTTCTGCTTCCGAGAATACACTTTCATCGGCACTTTGTTTTACTCCTTGTTCGCCTTCTCTAACGTTAAAACCGCATCCTTTTACAGAAATAACCGTTTGTTGTACATTCAACAAGCAGTCCGTGATCTAATATCTAATGGCAATCTGTGTTAAGTAGAGGGAAAAGTTATTTATGTATGTACATACACGAAGGGTTATCTCAAAAGCCATTCGCCGATTTTGTTGAACGTTTCACCATGCAAATCACTTCACTTTCTGCTAGACATGTCCTTAAGACTTACTCTAGTTCAGTTCACTGATTACTAACTACCACAAAGGATTTATAAGCCTGTGTATTAGAATACGAATATACTGGAACTATAAAAGAATATACTTCAGGAGAAGGCTTCAAATTTTCGCTGAGAATGCCATAGAGTAGCAAACTAGTTGTCATTCCACAGAACACGCATGTAAAAATAAGACAATTGCCGTCTACATTACATTCCAAGCACCGTAACTGTGCACCGTAAGTGGTCACGATTTTGTAACTAAGACACAAAACAAAAGGGAATCGAAACTGTCGATTGTTATAATTATGTTATGTGCCGTTGATGCTACGATACGCTTAATACTAAATATATTGCGTTGGTCCTGGGTTCGATTCTAGATGAAGGGTGAGAATTTTCCTTTAAATAGCATTATTCCCCATCTTCCCTAGAGTCTGGAAGTATGAGTGAGACTGTAAGTGTGTGTGTATGAATTTAACATAACTAAATATACAACGAGCCTAAAGTTTAACACTAAGCGAGTGTTGTTGTTGTTGTTGGGGGTTTTTGGACGCACTATCACACTCCTGGCAGGAGTAATCGATGTCTGCGTCGAATCGAAATATGTAGGAGAACTGAGAAAAACGTTGCATCACTAAAGGAGGATCGGAGCACAGATCATAGTTTCATTTTCTAAGCGAGTGAACATCATTGCTATTGAGCAGTTGTTCCAAAGGTACAAAGCTACCAACGTAACAGATGTTAACGATGACGTATATATGTAACAGTTTAAGAAATAAAGGTAAAATTAGTTTTCAATTTCAGTCTTTTATTGCGTGATTTTTTGAGGGGAGGGTGTAGCGTGTCTGCGTCACGTTCAAAAGGTCCCGAGTTCGAATCTCGATTAGGGTGAGTTATCCGGGTACGGTTTTCCCGTATTCTGAGAAGACAAATGTCGGGTAACTTGTGTAAAATTCACCCCGGGCTCATTTGAGTATCATTTCACCCATTTCACTCACATATCGTCCGATATGATCCATTAGATTAAAGTACGTTAAACTTAAATAAAAAATAAATCAACATGTCTGATTTTTGTGGTGATTTTCTATATTTCAAACATGTTCCTTCTTTATGTTCTGCTGAAGAAGAAAAACCAGTATTACAGTATCTTACGTTGCAGTTTATTCTCACTTTCTCTAATGCAGCTTATAAATATAAACCATAACATTGTTATGTTTGCTTTAACTGGAAAGTAAAATAAGATTTCACAGAGATTTCAGTCACCGTTAGGGTGGCCGTGACGTCACAAGTACGTAGCCAGTAGTCTGGCTATGCTGAAAAACCCGTTTCATTAAAGTCTGCCTAAATCTGTCGCCGATTACCTAGTTCCTGTATCAGCTGTATGCAGACGAATACCTCTGAGCAAATACCTACAGTAATTATGTACTATATAAATAGAGAAACATTGTGTGAATGTGTGTATGAACGGCAATCTCAAAAAGCACTCATCCGATTTTGTTAATGCTCTCACCACTGTTCTTCCAGATGGTCATAGGCTACATAATGGTTCAATTTTGAAAACTGAAGGGTTAGGAGTTTCTCATGTTACCCAATGTCACCCCTTTTGGCTCGTTATTACAAATATGCCACGCTTTAATTACTCACAGCACTGGGAGATTTTTCTTACATTTTATTTTAACATCATGCTCCAGCACATTGCAGAACACAGCAGGGTTTATGTATTAACTCTTTAATATACATATTATTGTTAATATGATAAATAACTATTTACACATAGTACTTTAACATAACCTACTTTATTACAGTTTGTGGTTTTATAATTCATCAAAATTTATATTACTGACAAAGTGCAGATATCATTAAGTATTTTTTTATTATAACACTACAGTTTATTGGCCAGTTTTTCTTCCACATCTGGATTGCAATTTAGAAGTCCTGCGTTGCTGACTGAGCTTTGGACATTCCAACAAAAGGTGATCCATTGTTTGTTCCCCGCCATTACGCAGGCGTTCTGGACTGTTCTATAATTTTAAGGGACACAGGGAGTGAAATTTTGGCCAAAATTGTCAAAAAGTCGAAAATTGTTTTTTTACCTTAAAATGTTCCTGGAATACCGGTGCATTTGGATCAGCTAACATTTTTCATATCCCCCACTCCATGTGGTCATTACGGCCCAGCGCTCTTCCCTTAACGTACACAGGATGCTCCTATATAAAAGCCTGTTTTTCTCAAAACTACATTTCTGCACATTCCAAAACAAGGTCGCGCCTGAGTTTTGCTTCAAATTCAATGAACGTTTCCAAAAGTATTCATAAATAGCAGCTAAACAAAACTATGATTCAATATTAATGTTATCATTAACATGAATTCCAAAGACTTTTTTCTTTTGTATGAAAAAAATCGAAAATTTTTAAGATTAAATTTTCTTTGTTGTTAAAAAAATATGTACAGCAAATCAGCAAACGTATTTGAATATCTCTTCATACAATTGTTATCCATGTTTTAGAGTTGATACCAGTTCTGCCAATATAAATGAATTTTGAAAAGTCAATAGACACGAGCTCTATTTTGAAAATGCGCCTATTAAATTCATAAAATAATTTATATCATAAACAAATTATCCAATTTTAATGAAATTTGGTGTACCTCCTATTCTTATATAAATACAAACACAGTAAAAATTTCAGAAAAATCTATCAAGAAATGTGGAACTTTCAAATTTCACTCCCAGTGTCCCTTAAATATGTGGTAATAATTTCTAGCTTTTCGTGCCCAATTATCACTGCAGTGAAGTCAGGTTTTAAAGCGATGTTTATCTTCAGTCTTTCTGGACTATGGAAGCTTTGGTGGAATTCGACCATTCCGTTGCCACTTTTCAATGCTTTTCTTATGTTATTAATGTATTTTCTGGGATCTTGTTGTAAATTGTTGTTGCATCAGTCCCTTCGGTTGCTTCTTTGGCCAGTTAATAGCGAAGCTTAAAATATATTAAACTTGAGTTAATTTTAGGAGGGGTTTCAGGTGTTCTCGTTTTATCGTGTAATGCTTTCGCTAGGACTTTACAGTTATGTTCTTTATTCAGTATTCCACCGGCGGTCACCTTTGGCTCTTGATTGCTCTCTGCTGTCATATAGGGAGTACATCTCTTGTGAGACCTCTGACCTATGCAGCTCCTGTTTGGAGTACCGCTAATAAAACACATTCAGCCCCTTCAGGTATACAAAACAGAGAACTCGTATTATCACATTTGTCACCAAAGCCCGAAGGTTTATCATGAATACACAGCTTCACCACAACACACCAGTTCATCCGTACGTCTCCAAACCTTGCTTCGCCAACCTTCAGCATACAACCTCGGAGCAAGAGATCGTTGGTCAACTTCTCGATGATACCAGGTCTGCCCCAGACACTCGTGGATTTGTGTGCTCCTGCTTTCTTTTCTAACGAATACTACTTTTGTTATAATATTTTCTGTATCTTCTATTTACTGTATTGTCCACTTATTTCTTAGTTCGAGGAGCCATATAAACCAATTTCTATGTTATGATTGAGGTTAAATTTCCATTGTTTACTGATATCTGCAAAGCATTAATGCTGAACATGTATACATGCATTTGTTTCAACAACAATAACATCTATATTCTAGAAACTGACGAAAATAAGCTACCTTAGTACTCTACAAAAAATCGTATATGCCTACTACTGTGTAACTACATATGTAGAAATCAGCACAGTTTCAACCATATGGCTTAACACTATTGTACAATTATACAACAGGAGTTGGCAAAAACCATAGGTTATGTTAAAACTTCCAAAAACCAAATCCTTATTTTGAACTATATAATACCCGAGTTTGGTCGCCTCCTTAGTGCGGTGGTAGTGCTGCTGCCTATCGAGCGGGAGATCCGTGTTCAATTCCCGGTACTTGTATGGGGACCTTCTCCCACAGGGAGATCTGGTCCGGGGTGCATTCAGCCTCGTAAGGTCCCTGAGGGGCCAACGGAGGGACTACTTGATTGAGAATTAGCGGCCCCTGGTTGCGAAGATCGCATAACCGGCCGGGAGGGACCGAGGCGCCGGCTACGTCCCACCTTCCAGTACTGCGCCCCACTCATGACACCTGTAGTAGGCAGAGGAGGGGGACGCAGCGGCCGAGCAGTAGGCCCTGACACGGAAAGGGCTGTTGCATCGCGGGGCTAATACTCGAAATTGTTAAAAACTACCCTTATAGGACTTGGTGGAAACTATGGAATACCATGCAACTTCAAAAAGCTACCCATACTCAGATGTTTTAACCCTTATGTACAAATTGTCACTGTTTGACCAATGTGGACAAAACGTTGGACACTTGTGCTTTAGATACATACAAGTAAAAATTACAGACCCTTACGAGTTTCAAAACTCATCCCCATACCTATCCTTATTTTAACCCCGTGCTTATAGAATGTACCAATGCAATGCAGGGCAAAACAGCTAGTTAAAACTGAATGGTTATTCATAAAACAGGAAAATAGTTGACCTTCATGCTTGCTCTGCTGTCTATCATTCCTGTGGTCACATCACTTATTCCAGATTAAATGCGTTTTCTGAAAGCTTATTTCTTTGGTTCCTAGTCATACCGCCGACAGATGTTCATTCCCCGACACGTTTCTCTGCAAGTTACTACTCAAATGACATTCCGTTTCCTTCAACTTAACCCAGAAATCTCATGTATTGACTTTCTTGACACGACTTTCTTTACGCTTTATTGCTTATGTTTATATAGAAAGTATACATTTCGTTGTAGGCGCAAGAGTGACATAGGATAGTGTTTAAGGTGAACATGACAAAAGTCCACAATTTTTGCCACAGTGATGTAAAAATTTGCATGCAGTGTGCCAAAGCACATCTAGTACGACTAACCACTTTCACTTTTCTATGCAAGATAAACTTTTTTTGTTGTTGCAAAAACTATCAATTTCTGGGATTTTGGCCCACACCTCTCTGATGTATGGCAACACTAGGAAAGAACGTGTTCTTTAAAAAACTTGTCAGAAACTTTACTGCCCAAAAACTCGCGTACAAATATGCGAAAACGAGTTCCTAACTGTGAATGACTTGCTGAAACCTACAGGAAGATCAGTGTCTTTGTTCCAAAGGACTGCAAATGAAGAAACAACCGGTACAAACAAAAACCAGCCCAATAAATTTGATCACAAAACATTGCACTACATAAACTATCATATGATAGCGGATCTTTCACCGGTTTTCTCGACCCATAAAACTTTCGCTATTGTCTGTTTTACCACAAGACATTTCACTTACATCTGTCGCCTTGAACTACATTTGTCCTGGTTTAATTCACCTAAATGCACTTAACCGAAGATATTTCTCTCCATAGTTCTTTTCTAAATATGTTAATAGTGAATTGTGAGCTTATTAAGCACGAACCTTGGTGTATCCAGTGGTGGGCAAAAACAAGGTTTGTTGTTGAATAACTCATGTCATCAGAAAATGGACCAATGAGGTTAAAATAAATGACCAATTTTGACCAGTCACGCCGGATATTGCAAAGAAATTACCAAATCCATTTAGCGCCGTGACGTGCATTTGTCTATTTCAGTCTCAGATTAATCGACTGTCGACTGTTGCAAGATGGCTTCAACGCTCAAGTATTCTTGATACAAATAGCTATTCTGGGATACTAGGGTACCTAGAAAAACAATGATAAAAGAGCAATAGAATTATTTAATTACCTCTAGAGCGTGTTTGGAGTTATCTCTTCCAGCCTTAAACACCTTTTTATTACGCCCGCCGTTTTTATTACGTTTCCTTATATAGGGAAATCATCGGGTTATCCTGTAGCATAGCGGCCTCGGCTCATGCACAGTCTAGCTCCTATCATCTTCAATTGCTGCTACGCGTGGAAGACCTAGATGCTACCAATGCTGCAACTGGGAAATCCGTAGAAACATGTATTTGCAGCCAGCCAGTTCGTGACGCAGCAACGATTTGTTTTTAAAATATGGTATCGCCACTTTTGTGACGCAGAAACCAGGATTTCTTTTAAAAAAATTACATTTTGTGACGCAGTGTTTGGTATTTTCAATGCATATTACTGATCATGCGCGGTGGAGACTACCACTCTAAGTAACAGGAGAGATTCGCTGCATCCGCGATATTTCGATTTGTTTTTGGTGTTGTTCTTTTTGATCCATTGAATTATAACAATAATATGAACGAGCTAAACCTAACCTAATCTCTCATGGATCAGAAACCTGATACAAATAGTGAATCATAAGCATATAAAAATGCTCGCTTTCTTTGCTCGCATGCTTTGGTACGACGATTGTTAGTCTTATCTTGGCAGCATTTTGTTTGCATTTTTGCAAAACGCAAAAGTGGCACATGTAGAGAAAGTCGGAAATGAAGTTGGGCCAAAACGGAAACAGCTTGCCCCAACTTGCCGATACAGATATACAATTATTTTGTGAACCGAGTTTAGATTACTCATATTTAAATTCTTACGTTATTCCTTAATCTTAATAAACATCACTGGAGAGTCTAAGCTTTCCAGATAACACGTGTGATATTACTTGTGAATATTTACTAAACGACACGTAATCTAACCTGAAATAGTGTGACAGATACCTTCAGATCTTGGAAGCCCTTCAGGAGAAACCCCATGGAGGAGGTTGCACTATCTTTTCAGTGTATCTTTACACTACACAATGATGAAAAGCTTTGGTGAAAGAGATTAGTGGGAAATATTT
Source organism: Tenodera sinensis (assembly GCA_030765045.1). Lineage (NCBI taxonomy): Eukaryota > Metazoa > Arthropoda > Insecta > Mantodea > Mantidae > Tenodera > Tenodera sinensis. The sequence goes on from CM060972.1 coordinate 12,752,461, forward strand.
CAAAGATGAGGTGAAACGTCCAGGAGCGGTTCATACAATTAGTTGTTTCAAACTATTAGAGCCATTACCGTACAGCAGCTTGCATTGGGAAGTATTCTTGGATTGGGAAATGTCAACAGTAGTAAACAAAGTCAACCAGCAGACACAGCTAGTATAGGAGACTAGCGAAAGCAATAACTACAGTTATTTTACACAAGCGACTGGTGACCGTTAATGGGGGAATATGTTTCCGTGTGGTGTTGATTGCAACCTCCCCTGTGCTAATGCTACCACCCTTCACTCCCTTCACCAACAAGCTAACTTCCAGCGGTACCTAGCAGATCATCACTACATATTACGCCGTAGCATGTGCTTCCATACTGCTAACTAATTACGAACACAACCCGACAATGTTGTCCTTCCAATTCCCTGCTATAGTGAACTGTCAACAGTTACTCCTCGTTTAAATGTTACCGTAACAACACGTGAAGTGGCATCAGTGTTGGCAACGGTAGCTTGTGTACCACAGATTTGACTGCCAACAATCGAGCTGGCCGAAACTATAGTTGCTTATCTTTAGGCCAATAAAAGTGGAAGGTTAGTCCCACCACGCAAGTTAGGAGCAGAGCATAGGGAACGTTTTTACGGGTGGAAACGTCGGAAGTCTATTCATACTGCATCTTCAGTTTAGTTTAGCAATGATTGGATAGAACAGGCCTGGGTGACTCGCGCGATAACTTGAGCGACCTTCATTTTTGTGCCTGCTACACACAGTTATCAATCAAGGTCGTGAGTAAACTGCGCTCACTGAGCAGCAGTTGCCCAGCCCTGGAATAGAAGGAGCCGAATTTTCTCCCACCTTCCCAATAACAGAGACATCTCTTTTCAACATATCTTCTCTTTCTTTAGGCATGAGACAAGATCAACTTAACTCCCTACCTAGTTGATTATCTTTACCTGCGAGCGACAAATTGTTTCCCACTCCCTAACAAGAGAGCGAAAAGGAAAGAGGGAGCACTGACCTTGCCTTTTCTTTTTTAAGCGCAATTTCCTGGCTGGAGCTTATTGGAGTCAAAGACTTACTCGCCTAGAGACAAGTCCTTGCTGTAGACCACAGTATATATTTGTCGACGAGCCCTTAAACACTACTTACTCACTCCAGAGTATATACAAACTACATGCAGTAAAAGTAACAAATGCAGGATAGGTTTACAATATATTATCTAATTTCAGCCATTTTAACAATAACTACAGTGTGGATAACTTCCCACACATAAATAAGAATGCTTTAAATAAAGCACCAGTTAATACATTAAAGAATCAAATATAGGTAAAATTTAAGTATTTTTACTTAAAATCTAAATTCAACTACAATTAATATAAGACAGAATTCACCTTATCCAACCATTCATACCAGCTTTGCTGCCTGCACTGTAATACAGCTGTTCTGAACAGTTGACATGCGCTTCAAACCACACAAATAACCATCTTACATAAATAGTCTATCAGAAATAATTTTCAATTAGTTAAAGCTATGTAATTTAATGTTGTGAAAATTATAAGTAAATCTGTACTTTGAAAAGGCTTATAAATGAACGTGGAACGTCTACATATTTTCACAAGTTTAAAATTCCATAATATGCTTTTATGTAATGTTGAATCACTGGAGAAAACACAGCAACATAGTGCAATTTGTGGATGTTGGTAACATACGCTGAATAGGCTTGGCATGAGTGGATCGTAGTTTCTCAGAAATATGTCACAAACTCATGAATATCTGAATCACGTCATCCGTTTAAAATAAAAATTTGCATGTGCCTTATCTGTTTACACCGCTGCCGTTACATGATCGCAAACGCCACGTTTCCCTGATAAAGTGCTTAAATACGCACGCGTTCGTGCTTAAATAAATGTTAATTCTTAATGGTGACACCTTCAGAGCTCAGTCAGCGCATCAGAATTATGTTTGAAGAGAGTGCTGAAATATAACACCAGTTCGCTCGCTCTGATATCCCGTTAAGTGCACATGGACAACTCCTTCCAACGACCCTCGTTTCAGACTATCGACGCAACCTTGCAGACTGATACAGGTAAACCCAAGGTCATGTAGTACTTGTTTTGACTGAGATTCAGAATGGTGCCAGTAACTGCACGAGCCAAACTACCACCTTATCTAGGACTACTGTTAACTAAGATAAGTGTTTATGGCATGTTCGTGTTCAGACTTTAAAGGACAAAACTGAAACGACTGGCTCCGTGTAGAGGTGTGCACTGTTACGGGCAAACCTTCGGACCCGGACCCAGCCCCAGCCAGGCAAAGTTCCAGTTTAATTCCAAATATACTTGTCGGTCTTGGGCTTGAAGATGGATGCACTCACTGGGGAAGCTAGTGGCGCCCCAAGAGGCATCATCAGGGTGAGCTAGAAAATAAAACAATGTCGTGGAAATGCACAAATCAACAATAACATTTGTGCAAAATGTGATAAATTCGCGCAAAATTCCGCTAGTAGAAAATTTAATAAAGTACACTATTAATAACCCCTAGCGCAACCCCTACTTCGCGTGCCAAGGCTTACAGCCCGGCTGCTGCGTCCCGCACCTCTTCCCACTGTAGGTGTCATGAGTGGGGTGCATTACTGGAGCTAGGACGTGGTCAGCGTCCTGAGTCCTCCCGGCCGGTCATGCGGTCCTCACGATCTGGGGTCGCTACTCCTTGATATCAAATAGCTCCTCAACCGGCCCCTCCGGGACCTAACGAGGCTGAGTGCCATGTCGGGGGCGGGGTCGGGGTCGAGGTGTCCCGCCCCCCCCCCCCTCCGTTACTCCAATTTGATTTAAACCCAATTTCAGAGTTTGGCGTACTCCAGTTCTGCAATATTCAAATTTTGAAGTGATATAACGAGAAATGTTACTGTCACAAATGGTTGGTATTCGAACACCAAACATGTATTACGTGCTCTTTCGAGTGTATTTTACTGCGAAGTTGCACTGAAGTTACTGTAAAAATATTGGTATGTGCCTAAATTATAACAACTTTTCTGAGTACTTTCCATTAAAGCTCGCCATTTTTAACATTTCTTACGGAACTCCTCTCATCAGCGTATTCATAACCTAATCGCCGAACGTTACACAGAAACGGTAAACAATTTTTCCGATGTAGTATATAAATGATCGATATTATACGAGGCTTACCCTGAAATTATGAACAAATAGGGACTAGGCGGCGCTTGTTTCCCATACATACCAAATCCAACACAGCTAATCAAGATTACAGGAAATAACTGAGTACATTACATTTATTTCAAAATACGTGTGTCAGCTAAGTTTTCTGCTCTAATAACAGTGAACATTTCTAACAACGTACTCAGAATGTATAACACGACTGTAAATGAGAGCTTTCTAAATGTCACAATAGCTCACGGATGTTAATTATTACTCAAATCTTTCTCTTTAGTCTTCAACATAGCTTTTGCATGACCCGTTTTAATTTTTGCTAATGCAAGGACATTAACACAAGAATTGCTATGATAATTTGGTTTAACTTGTGTAAACTTCGCTTAATTGCCTAAATTACAATAAATGCATTGTTTTCGACAGATTTTACCTCTGCTCTGCTAGCTGATGTCAAATGGAGAACAGTGTGGACTCGGTTCAGCTTTGGTTATGTTTCGCTATCAAACTTAGCATGGATCCTCTTGAGAATTTATCTGTTAGGTCAGCCATCTTATATCACTTGTAAAAACCCGACGGAAACAAATCCGAAGATACAGCGCAGTAAACGAGTGAACATCACTGTCGATGAGCAATTGTTCCTAAGATGTTAAAGGTGGCATTTAAATGAAAGAAAATGTGGTTTCTCGCAGTTGTCAGAGCGAAGTGAAAATGTTTAAACCAAACATACGTCTTAGGGCAACAACCTTGAATTATTTATCCACGAACACAATCAGCGAATGTCACCACGAAGAAGCCTGTAAGGAGTGAAAAATACTAATTAGATACAGATTTCAATTAGAGGCTTTCTACTTGCAAATTACATAAATTACTATGAAATTGCAGTCTAATATGAGTGAAAGCATCTCTGGGCTTTAGAAAGTAAAACATTGCGTATCCATGTCAAGACTGTATGCGAATAGGCAGTTTAGCATAGCTTAAGCTCATCTTCCTGAGGGAAAGATATTAATCAGTGGAAGATCAATTCAACTATCAATATGTAACAATAAATCAAAAACAATGACACCAGAACCATTTCCAATATATATAGTATTAGTGGTTTCAATTTCTCAATTCTACTTCATTAATTTTGCTTTCTCTACCATCTAGTAGGTAGAGGAAGTACTAGTATTGCATTTCACACATAACCTCCGTATCGAGATTTCACCGGAACTACGCGTTTTGTGGTCCCCGAAAGAAAAAAGAAACTAAATTAAGGAACAGTTAAGTACCTGTGTGTATGTGATATTTAGGTTCAGTGTCTTGCAAATATGCGTCAGGAGGATGATTAAGAAAATCAACCACCCCAAACTACCCTCTTAATGTAAAACTCTTTGAAAATTGCTATTTTCTCATTTTCCCATATATTTATATTTACATGACCTCTGGGGGTTGTGAGAGAGCGATGTGACTGCCAAAACATAAAAATATGGTGCTCTCTAAAAAGCGGTTACTATTACTGCTATTGCTCTCTTGTGAAGAATGTTGTAGAGCAATAGGATTAATGACTTCATTGTCAGAAATCCAGCATTAGCTAACAACAACATATTTACATGACAGAATACACATCTTGAATTTTCTGGAAATAGCCTGTGAAATCCTCTGCATTTTTGTGTAACTAGAAACCAAAACGTGATAGATAAAAACTTACCACACAAAAAATGTAAAACTCTTTAAAATACTACTTTATTTTAAGGAATATTTCTGTAGTATCAGCCATTCCCGAAGTATCCGTATTCGGCTTAATTTTGTAATACCTGGTGATATTTTCGTACTGTCACCATTCACTTGTTTCCCGCGATGTCATGGAAAGAGTGTGATATTTCAAGGTCAGCATATAGCCAATCCCTTTTGAACATCTAATAATTCGGTTTCCTATACTGCTGCTATACCTGCAACGAAATGTATAATGGAATTGTCTGTGCTTTTCATAAGTCTGTGTGCTACCTTCAGAAATAGACTAGTAAACGTGTCCTAAGTAACTGTTCTTTGATAGCCTGTGTTTCACAAGGGAAGATAAACAAACAGGATCAGATAGATTCTCCAAACTATTTAAGTTGTAATAAACTTAACAGCATTTCCGTAAGGTTACGAAATGCTTTAAATCACATAATCACAACACAATTTACCTACACAAGTTCATAAACTAAAGGTTTAGAAGTCGAGCGAAACTCAGGTGCTCCACAGCACAGAGTGTGGGCCACAGTGAGCCTTTTTGCTTCTAATGTGACCTCTGGGAGGGAAGCATGAGGGGGTTAACCAGATACGGACGACGATATGCGCTAGCAAGGACGGGCCCCTAACAATTTCAGATAGATCAATCCTAGCGCCGAAGCCATGTGCTCCAAGGCACCAACCATAAAGAACTCCATCCCTAAGTGCACAATTCATCTGGTCCTTCAAGTCTGAAACAGTCGAAAAGTAATGATGGGGACAGGAAATTTGTGGTAGAAGCGGAACTACCCTCAGCATTCACCTACCGACCTGGGGAAACCACGAAAAAATCAAAAGTCGGAATGACCGTGAACTGAATGCATGCCTAACACGTTATGGTAGTCATCTCGCACCGTAATTCAATGTTTAAAACGATATGTCACAAAACAGTAGAGCTTCAGTGTAATGTGTGACGTGGGTTGTGTTTGCTTTGAGGCACGATGTGGAGTGAACGTGCTGCAAGTACTTCCGCGAACACCAGCCCATCTACCTAACTTGGCGCAGTACTTTCTACACAGTTGCCACGCTGCCGCCGCACCGCCGCGGTGAACAAACTACTTTTTGCTACAATTAAAATGAAACCGATTGGTAGCGGTCAATCTAGGAAAAGAAGTCATCGTTAAAGAGGATAGACGGATGCGCACGATCCTTCGAAACATTTCCTTCGGTTCTTCTTAATTGCTCATCTTTTGCTTCTTGTGTAGTAAGAGTAACAAGGGTATCTCATTTTGCAAGATGCTGCAATTGCTATAAAGTATATTTCGCTAAAATGAATGTTTAGCCTTACTGTCTACTCAGTGAGGCATCTGTTATCAGTGTAAATATTAACTGTGTATGTATTTATTGTCTCTTAGAAGCAGGCTGGCCCTAATAGGGCCAATGTTTAAGGCTTTAGCCAAGATTGTGTGACACACCAGACTGCTTAGAGCAGGCCTGTCAAACATCACTCCGAGGGTGTGAAGAGAGGAGTCCACCCCTCCTTAACTGCAGTAGCACGCGCTAGTAGAACCGGTTTTCGCTTTGTTTTTCTCGTTTTCCGACTTGAAGGGAGGGGAAATAGGGGAATATTTTCACACTTGGCGAGTGCTGTTTGACACGTCTGGCTTAGAGCAAGCTCTTTGGGTACGTATGTATATCAGACAGTGAACGCCCCTTAGCCCAGCGTGCATCTTTATTGACATCTGTACTTCAGCGAATCAGGCTCGCCATTGTACTCTGCTGTAATAAACATGTGCGTTAATTACTTCAGCTTTGTATTAAAGTGACACAGCTGCTTCAACTTCACTATCCTGAAGAGAACAATTTTGAGAACGAATTCATCTAACCTCAAAGTTTATTGCACATTCGTCTTACAATGAAGCATTTTCTTTCGTATATAGCCTAATTTACAATATGGAGAATGTAACCACAAGATTTACTTCAGATGAATTTTAATAAAAAGATTACTAAAGCCGGTGTTCCATGGTCCAACTTTTTAACCACACTTTTGCACACAAAAGAAACTGTCTTGTCACACTATGATTCATTTAGTCCAATACAAATGACAGTTCACGTAACAAGCCAGAGAGATAAACATGGCGGACGGAAGTATTAATTTAGCGATTGCTATATTAAGTATAGGTTTGCGATATATTTCCACGACTCTGAGTAGGAAGAAAAGATGTATTAGAAGTAAAAGACGTTAGTGGATACAGTCATGGTTAGAAAGAAGGGAACAGGGCGGGGGCCGGAGTATATTGGATCTACTACAAAAGGAATTGAGGTTAGAGGAACCTGAAAACTATCGCAATTTTCTAGGAATTGACGAAGATTTATTTCTCAGCCTTTTACATCATATAGAAGGCAAAATTACACACCAGGACACAAATATGAGACAAACGGGAAAGAGATAAGGAACAATTGTAATGGTTTTAATCTTATATGGGTGGACAGGAGATTTTAACTCATTTCATAACAAACGTTACACATAACTGGATTCTTATTATTTATGAAATATAGCTATGTAATAACCACCTCAGTAATACAGGTTAATGGTCACAAAAAATCGTTAATGAATCTTCCAGAAAAAATTAAAAACGTTTTATTAAAACACCCATCACATTAAAGTCCCACGAGCGTACATACACAACAGCCGACTACATGTTGCCTGCGCAGTCCGCCATGTTGTTACGTTACAGATGCTGATTGGCTATTTTCAAACATGTCGGTGAAAAAATTAGATGCAACTCAATCTCATTATATACAAACAGGTTGGATACAAAAAATGGAATGGAAATTGTATGGAACAAAATTGTATCCAACTCTCGATGTCTCACGATGCGCTTTTGTTGTACACAATGCTTTGCACCAAACAGTTGAACCGTGGGACATCGGCGTTAATTGAGACAATAAACAAACTTAGATCAGGGAACTAAGAACACATGTATCTAAACCAGTAATGTTCAACCGTGTTACTTTGGAGACGCTTACGCAATTAGCTGCTATTCCCCATCCCACTCTTTCAGGCGGAGGGTGAATCACGCCTGTGGCGCTTATACTCTGTTAGTTTCCAGTGACGGACACAAACAGGCAATTCCATGGTAGTTTCTAAGTCATACCTAAAATGTTTTGGGAATGTCTTCAGAAGACCTCTTTATTCTGAATGGTCTTTGCGCAAATGGTAAGCAGTAAGAGACAGGCCACAGCTTACTAAATAACAAATTTGGATCTCTTTAAAACACACAATTTATGTCAAATACTTCTTTCTTCTTTTTTATCTCTTGGCCTTGCAAAGAGAACGGAATTTCTAACGCATGGCATAGCAACTAGTTCATAAAGGATTATACTATCACTCAAACCTACTGTATTCCCATATTCCCCTTGTACCTACAAGGAAATAAGTAATAAGATAATTTGTACAAATATTTATCTCAACTTTCACGAAGATATAGGAATAAGAGTTTGTAAGAATGGTTAGTACAAGAGTAGAGAAAGTCATGTGAGTGCAACACATCAGATTTTTAATCTCCAGTTGAAGTTTTTCAAATGGCAAAACGCTATTCGTATTTTCTCGCAATCACAGCAATCAGATAGCAATACGGTATTTAAAAAGCTCAATGTTATTCTAGCCTACTATATTCTTCCTGAACCAACATGCACACATATTTAGCTGTAAGAACAGTTTCTGATAAGCAGGGAAAGTCACGTGAATTCAGCGTGTTAGTCTCTCTGTCTGTCTGTCTGTCTGTCTGTCTGTCCATCTCTCTCTCTCTCTCTCTCTCTCTCTCTCTCTCTCTCTCTCTCTCTCTCTCTCTCTCAACCAGTTCACAGCTGTAAGCTCGCCGCCGCGACCCTCGACTGTTCTCTGAGGAGACAAAGGAAAGGGGCAACTCAAACAGTTAGGTTGAATGGGGTAAGGTAAGGCTGAAACAAAGGTGCTATAATCCGTGCTGCGGCTGTCAAGACGATAAAATGCTCTTTACAGTAAGCTATTCTTGTTCTTGGACCGCAGGGGCCTATGCTTGTCGACTTCCTAGAGAGCGGAGCCACAATCAATGCGCAGCGCGTTGCACAAACTATGACGTGTGCCCTGGAATGTGGTCGGGCGGAATCGCCCTTTTGCATAATAACGCCCGTCCCCATACCACCAATCTAATGAGGGACAAGCTTCAGTTTGGCTGAGAAACACTTCAACATCCTCCATACAGTCCACATCTTTCTCCTTGTCACTTCCACATTTTTGGCTACTTCAAGAAAGATATTCGTGGACATCGGTTTCATTCGGACGAAGAAGTGCAAGATTGGGTGAGATTGTGGATCAGTAGGCGTATTTTTTAGATGTGGGGAATGGCTGGAACTGCCGTAGTGTTTATGGTCGAGTTCACTTTTGTATTTATACGACATAGGGGTGTCAGGTTAGTATCCTTCCTACTTTCGTGTAGTAAACGCCACAAAATTGCGTGATTGGGGTGCGTTATTTCATACCACGGTTTCCTTTCCATCATTTTCCTTCATTCCATTTCCTTATGTTTCAGGTGTATTTTCAGGCGTGTAGTGTTGGCAGTGCCGGGCAGATGGCGCGGATGATTGCGCATGGTAACTGCTGTTCTCGACGCTAGGTGGCGTTTGGTCGAGCTTGTCCTCCGTCGGGGGAGGGGGGACGCTCAGTGCGACAAAGGAACCGCGGTGTGGGCTCCTGGCGCCGGGATGAAGAGATCTCAGCACTTGCTAGGGACTTCCGCGCCTCTCTGGCTTGTTGAGCTATGACCCTGTGTAGCACTTTCGGTTCCCTCATTTCATCCCTGCCTCCTGGGGGTGGTAGCCACAACATATCTGTGTAAGTCGAAGTGAGCGAGGTGTCCCCTCTGTGTATGTACCCTTTACCCTTTTTAAGCACAAAGCCTGCTTGCATATCACCAACCTCTTGTTTATTTCAAGTGCGAAACAGAGATATCACCTCCACAATCACTGCGCAGATCCTAGCAAGGACATTCGCCACGTCTAAAAAATACACCAGTGCTTCTCTCTGCCTCTACAAGACTGGAATGGATAGTTTCGCCTCCCAATGGAAAACATTATGAGAATCACTTTTGAATAAAACAAAGGTCATTGTCACTTTGTGGCGGAAGTTCCGTTTTCATTTGTCTGCTCCTCATATGTATTCACACAAACTTCTTGCCCTTCCTTTACAGCATCTTTACGAGATAAATAATACACAATATATGCCGTAGGAAGCTTTGGGACAGTTATTATGCTTTTCTAAGCTTTTCTTTGACATGAAGGTACGAATAAAGGTCCTTTCCTACATCCTTGGCCGAAACTGCTGCTATAATTGAACACGCCCGTATTAGAAGAATAACATTTGAAGGTTGTATCAGTTTGGCAACACTGGACCTTGGTGAGCGCGACACCCAAAGTGCAGGCTCATCAACCTCCCCAACATATGGGATTGCGATGACTCAGTCGAAAAGACAGATGATGCACAGAAACCAGCTAAACAAATATTTGTATTAAACGTCAGCCTTTGATGGACCTTTTTTGTTTATTTATTATCCCTTTATGCCGTCTGGACAACTTCAGCGAACAGTTGTTTACTAATAATTGCTTTCTTTGAGAAGTATGACTAAGGGCTGTGTGGACAAGATGAGCAAGAGACAAAAATCTCACCTGTTTTTCTCTACTCACTCTTCTATAAACAATTCAATGACTAGGGTCCGGAAAAATGACCTTAAAATGGTTTTATGACCTTACAATTTGTTAAAAATGACCTGGACGAAAGAATAACTAAAATGACCTTCATTTGTTGACCTCTTGTATACTTCAAAATAAATTCACCTCACACTCCTTTGGAGTACAAGTCTGCCTTACAAAAGACGTAAACCGTTTAGTTGGACATATTAATAAATGTTTGACAATCTTTGTATGAATTACGGGACCACAGTCCAATAAATTTCCAAAATGTTTTAGATGTTTAGATTCTGGAACTTAATTCTACTAAATATAAGAATAATGCAACGAAACTCGTGAAAAATGACAACCTGAATTGGTTCTTGAAAATGAGTGTAAAACGACTTGTAGATATCATATAAAATGTCATACGAAATACAAATGTCTGAAAATGCAAAAATGACCTTTTTAGTGATTTAATTTCATTCAACATGTTATGAGCCTCGTATATTCACCACATAGCATTGCAATAGCGTTATCAGAAAGATGCAAACATCGAAATCCGGAGTGATGACAAATGAAATTCTATGCTCTGTGCACGACCGCAAGAAAATAACACGGAATAGCAACTTACAAGCTGACAAGGTATAAGTATTTGAAAAGTCAACCCAATAACAATAAATATCTCGGAAATGGTTGACTCGCAACTTCCAAAAAGTATTTGAAATACAGTGTTTGCCCTACGAGATTTGCATTCCGTTTACAAAACGTTAATTTTCTCAAAAATAGCGAACAAAATATCATTAGTTTAAGATATTTGCGGGTTAAATGAAAGGTATACCTTGAATGTTCTGAGGATAACCTATGAAGTCCTCATTCTGGATAACTTTGGCATATCTGATAAACCATACGAGATAGACAATGTCTTACTACACAAAAAAATATAAATCTTGCTAAAACATAATTTATGCCAAATGAAATGTTTTTCACAGTTAAACATTTCCGTGATATTCCTTGTTATTGGTATAAATGTTCAAATACTTATACCAGGCCTGTTCGGAAACTAACCTCCATTGTAAAAGGTGTTAAGAAGGTTGGGAGACTGATTTCCAGCTTTTCCAAGGGTCCAACTCTTCTCTTAAACCTCTAATTTAAGTATTTTCATTGCATTCGTATTCGTTTCTTACAATTTAGGGCGGGGAGGGGGGTGCTTCTGGATACAGCAGTTTAGCCATATGTTAATCCTGATAAACTTTGCGGAAGTAAGTTTCATACACATTCCATTATTGACTATAGTTACGCAGTAGAAATATTTAAACCCGGATTTTTATACATATGTGTATGGCCTTGAAAGCATATACCCTTTGCACGTACAGAAAAAACGAATAGCGACTTACCACTTGAAAAGGGGATAAAAAAACTTACCCAAGTATAAAAGCGAAAGAAAGGACTTTAAGGAAAATGCGTATATTGCACTACACAAAAGCTAATACGATCAATAAGTAACCTAGACACTTCCTTATGCAGTACATACACCACTAAATGTCAACAACTGCGCATGCGCGGAGGGAAGTGTCAACACAGTATTAAGCAAAATCCGCGAAAATAGCGATTTGTTTAGTTGTTCACTGGATGATTGGAGTTTGGATTCACAGTTCCTAGGACAATGCTTTGAAGTCGCTTCGCGTCCACAGCTGCTTCACTTCTCTTCTTGTAAAAACATCCCTCGGCTACGTAATGTCTCGCTGTTTTTGGTTCAGATGTTGGCAGCTCTTCAATATCAACAACAAGCTACAAATTGCGCTCTATCGGCAAAAAAATTCGGAAACAAAGTCAACGTTCTAAGGTAAATACCATACTTTCTAGGAAATACGTATTTGCAAATTCAAACCGTAACATTTTACATAAAAAGGTTTTCATTTTATTTTTGATAAAATATTTTTTATGTTCCATTTATATGTCGCCTCTAACAACGAAGGCCATTTTAACCTCTTGGAACAACTGCTCAAGAGCAATAGTGTTCACTCGCTTAGTGGTGGTTTTAAAATTTACATTTCTATTACTTCGTTTGATTTTGTTTTAATTTAATTTATTACATTAAATTCACTCACACATTCATACTTTCAGACTCCTGGGGGGATGGGGAATAATTCTAGTGGAAGAAAAATTCTCACCCTCCAGCCAAGAATTGAACCCGGGACCCCTTGAACAGCAGGCAGGTGCTCTACCGAGCTGACTTGATATTCAATTTTACGGTACAATCTGATACCTTACATACTGGGTACGTGGAAGAGAATGTAAACATTACAAAAGTATTAAAAATTCAAACCAATAAAAGCAGATATATTACTGAAATGGCTGATGTCAAAAGTTATTTGATATTAAGGAGATAACACTTGTGCAATTAAGTTTTGACTGTTTATTATGGTGCATCCATTATACAAAACTGCTTCCAAGTGGAGCGAATTCACACTATTCCCAGAAAATGCAAGATATAAATGTTATTCTCCATTTTAATCAAAATCGTTAGGTAGAACCATTTTTTAGAAAAAAAGATTTTAAAAAAATGTATCTAAGGAGTAATTTGGGGTGGGATTTCCTTGAAATCTTTGTGTCGTAACTTTGGGAAATGAACTCGAATACCCAGTATGGCATTTATTTCACTGTTTTCTTAGGTTGTTTGTCAACCCACCCATCCACTCATACGTGCACACATGGGCGTCGCGGAAGAGGGAGGGGGGGAGGGTCAAGGGTGGGGCCGCGACCCCCTGGAAATTAATACATTTAATGTGTAGTGAATTACTGTTAGATTGTTTTAATTTTCATGCAAAGAACAACTTTTATTTAGCACAAATTAATATGCTTATCCGCAACAAATACTAATATTTTACATACTCATATTTTACAGTTTTTGGCAACAGAATAACGGCCTAATATTGCTTGATTGCAAATTTCCAACATGCGGCCCTCCCCTGAAAAAACGTCTGCCGACGCCCATGAGTAACATTTTTTTTGTAAAAGTCTGGTTCTTGAAATTCAATGGACCTCAAAACGTGTATTTCCGGTGAAATCTCCACATCGAAGTTTTGGGTGTAATGCAGTACTACTACTTACTATATAGGTACCAAAGTGGTAGAGAGAAAGAGTAAAAACAGATCGTGATAAACATTTCATAGCTGTCAAATGGGGTTCATTGATCCAAAGTCGAACAGGAACTGTCATATTTATTTTTCTGCACAATGTAATTGCCACGTAATCACTTTAGTCATCAACATGTTTCCTATTCCTAGCAAGGTGAGAAAGCATGTGGGACGGAACAGCTGACATTCTTGGTTCATGACGAATTGAACGTACCGGATCTGAACGAAATTCACTGTAATCATATGTAAATTGCAACCCTCTCCCTTCTCTCCGCCCCCCCCCCCCCCGCTCCCTCTCACTCAAACACACTCACACACACACATGTATATGTAAAATTTTTCTTATGGAGATTTCAATGCTCTATCCGCAGGTGCCACAGAAAATTAAAGAAACAAAATGGCGGTTGTATTCCCATTTCAATAAAGGTAGCTGCGGTGCATGAAAGCAGCAACAACAATACTATTTGCAGATAACCTCTTCAGTCAAAGAGGGAATATAGGGCGGTAGTTTAATGGTTAACACTCACCTGGTGGATCTGCGCCCGTTTCACTTCGATGTACACCCAATTATCCGTAGAAAATGCTATTGCCAGCAATGCAATAGCAACGATAGCTGTAATGGTAGCTAAAGACAGCGTAACTGCTGAACAAGGCATGGTTTTTCTTGAGTTACAAACCAAAGGAAATCTTCTCTGTGACGAACCGCACTACTACACTAATATAACGGAAGTGAGTTCCTCTTGTTTGTGATGTCATGAATTATTGTTGTCTGTCACACCTAACGGCACATCCTTGTTCACTCGCACCAGCTATGGAACTAACTGCGGTGAAGAATTTCTTGAAGGTGATTTCCTCTGCAGTCCCCCACCCTGCCGCTAGTCCAGTTCTACCTGAATTCCTTTCTAGCTGTGGCCATGGAGCGCAAGAGGCGCTGCTAGGGACACCGAGGAGACTCTTTGGAGCACACTGCCCAAATCCATTCAATTCCCCAAAATGTTAGCAACACCTACAGGAGTCTGATATCTTGCATTCACACCACTTTCTCAACTCACTCCTTTACAAAATATTCTTAACAAAACTTTGTTGTTCTATTTGTTGCTAATAGAGATAAGCGTATATAACACAACTGAACTTTGAGTTATAGGTATAAAAATACAATATGCTATACTATAACTTTGAAACTCTCCATACTCTTGCCATGAAAGCGAGAAAAACCGAATAGCAACTTACTACTTGAAAAAACTATAAGTATTTCAAAATTAAAAAAAAAAATTAAAACAAAGAGTATCTTGGAAATAGTTTATGCTATAAACATTGACACACACTGTGTGCTTTAACGAGATTTTTTGTGGTAAGATTTTGTCTATTTCTTACGGCTTACCAGTTATAAAAAGTCATTCAGAATGAAGAGGGGTTCAGACGCCATTCGCAAAGGTTACAACATATTTTTATTTGTCTTGTAAATAGCTTAAACACACGGCATTTTAATCAAACTCATTTTTGACCAAATCAAAAATAATGGAAAATGTTCCATAAAGCTTGCTTTGGAATTGAGGATTTTCATTTAAAATCTTACAGTTGCATCCTTTCAAAAAGCTGAAATATTAAATTTTATATTTAACCTACTTTTCACTATTGTTATGCTCTTTATTAACCAACACACGTACATACAAACATAGCCATTTTTCTAAAATGTCTTTTATTTGGGTTTAGGGAGCTCAAAACGTGTATTTCCGGTGACATTTCGGTATCGAATATTTGAGTGAAATACAATACTTATTATACGTAAGTACTGAGCGACATGGCTGCGACTTTCGCATTCGGAAGGTTCTGGGTTCGAATCTCATCGATCACCCCTCTGACCTTGGATTTTTCGTGGTGTTCCCAAGTTGGTGAGATGGTTTCTTATCTACCACGATTTCCTCCCACCATTTCCCCTTCATTCCATTTCCTTATCACCTGTCAGGCAGCACCGGACAGATGGCGCGGATGCTTCCTTAAAGAAGAGCATTCCCCGTTTATACTAGAGGGCTGCCTTGGTCGACGAATCGTTCATCGCCCTCTCAAAGTAGTTCAAGCTTGGGACGGGTCTTTGAACTTGGAATTGTTAGGGGCTTCTGCGCCTCTGTGGCCTGTACCCTTCTTCCTTCATCCCTTCCTCCAGGGGCTGTTTGCATCTATGTAGGTCAAAGTGCTCGAGGTGTCCCCTACGTTTACAACCACCAACTCTAGAAAGCAAAAAGGTACTTTTAACATTATAATGTTTGATCTTATAAGCAACGCAGACATCTCGAAGTTTCACCGCCACAGTTGTCATCAGCGCAACTACCCACTTAAATTCTATCATAGCATTATTTAACATGTGCATATATCTGTGATGATTTAAGACAATTTTACGGTCAAAAGCTCCGATACTTGGTATTTCGTGAATAGATGCCAGGACCTCAAAGTTGTCTACGAGGAACTTCCTAAAACACATCTAAAACCACCACCTCGGAACAATGCCCACCGTGCACCTTTGTTCACCGCGGGGTGCAGTGCTACAGGGTGGGACGTGGTCAGCGCTCTGTTCCCTCCCAGCTGGTACATGTGCACTTCACAACCAGGGGCCACTACTTCTCAATCAAGTAGCTCCTCAACTGCCCCGGCTGAGTGCACCCGGACTCTAAAATATATCAGTTATAATTTGTCTCAAACTCTAACGATCCTGTTGTAAACATGTGGGAAGGAAGAAAGAGAGAGAAATACTGTAACGGAACGTCTGTCTCTTTCTTCCCTCCCATATGTTTACAACAGGATCGTTAGAGTTTGAGTCAGATTATTATCACTTTTTCACGATATTTTCGGAGGTTTCTCCGAGTCGCTAGGCGATTGCTAGGTAAGATAATTATACCCATTGGTTCATTCAGGGTTGCAAGTGTCAGTGAAGGCGTTAGGTGCAGCTTGGCAGGGATGATATGCGCACAGGAACTCTTTCCGCGCCTCGTTATCAATAGGATCCGAACAGAGGGGCGGCGGACCCCGCCGGGATCCAATAAAATGGCCCCGGAAGACTTCGAGGTGTCAAATTTGGGAAACCTATGTCAATGTCTGTGCTGCTAGCCTTGATCCGGCCGGCCGGTGTCTCCCCTCACCTCATCCTTCCCCCTGCCGAGCACCCTCCGTATCTCTCCTTCTGCTATTCCTATTCTGCTTGTAATTTCAAGGGTCCTACAAAGTTACATGTTGGCAAACTTGGCTGCCAAATTAAATAATAGCTGACTGTAATCTCAAAGATCACATTAAAAGAGAAACAATAAGAAAGCAATTAAAAATATTTAATTTAAACGACAAAATCAGGTGGTACAAAATGAAGTGGCAAGATCGTATACCTATCTCCCGAATCCCAGAAGAAGGACTTATGCCTATCTCCCACGGTCCAACTTTTAGGTCCAAAGCATTCTGTACAACAAAAGCACATCGAGAGTTGGATACAATTTTGTTGCATACAATTTGTATCCTATTTTTTGTATCCAACCTGTTTGTATACAACGTCATTGAGTTGCATCTAATTTTTCATCCAACAACTTGAAAATAGCCAATCAGCGTCTGTAACGTAACAATATGGCGAACTGCGCAGGCAACATGTAGTCAGCCGTTGTGTATGTACTAATCGTGACACGGTTCATTAACGATTTTCCGTCACCATTAACATATATTAGTGAGGTGGTTATTACATAGCTATATTTCATAAATAATAAGAAACCCAGTTAACACTGTGTTTAAATTTTATGTTATGAAATGAGTGTGAGATCCATACATACTAAGATTAAAACCATTACAATTGTTCCGTATCTCTTTCGCGCTGTGATAGTTTGTCTCATATTTATGTCCCGGAGTGTGATTTTGCCTTGTACACGATATAAAAGTTGAGAAATAAATCATCAATTCGTAGAATATAGCGATAGTTTTCCGAGTTCTCTAACCTCAATTCGTTTTGTAGTAGACCCAATATACCTCGGCCCGTGTCCTGTTCTCATGAACGTGTCCACCAACGTCTTTTACTTCTAATACATCTTTTCTTCCTACTCAGAGTCGTGGAAATATATCCCAAACCTATATTTAATATAACAATCACTAAATTAATATTTACTTCCGCCATGTTTACTTCTCACGTCTGCTACGTGAACTGACATTTGTATTGGACCAAAGTTCATCATAGTGTGGCAGACACTGTTCCTCTTGTGTGCAATTCCATTGGGTACAAAAAGCTTGGTCAAAAAAAGATGGACCATGGGACACCGGCTTTACCAAATAGGCCCTGCAATACAAACCCGCTGGCAGGAGAGAAGCTGGAGGACCAAGGGGACGCTGGGAAGATCCCTTCTGGTTCGACATAGGTCTATCTGGCCTATCTTGAGGGTTGATATGATGATGATGATGATGATGATGATGATGATGATGATGATGAAAATTAAATACAATCTAATGTGTGAATTCTCACAACTTTCTCTGCACACTATATTTTATTTTTCTATAGTTTTTAGCAATTATTCTTACAAAATTCTAATTTTCTTTCCACTTCATGTTAATCTATAGACTTTCAGAAATGATTTCATTTTACAGTTTTGTAGGTACAAGGGAAACACGTGAAATTAAGCGGAGTCAATGTTTAAAAGCAATTCGCTGTATCTTTGCCTTGAAATTCCATGCACTTGTCATGACAACTGAATAGCGGCAGCACTTTTAAACAGTAGTATAATAGAGTATTGAAAAATGAAAATAAAGCAAAAGAATTTGTGTTGCACTCACATGACTTTCTCTACTCTTGTACTAACCATTCTTACAAACTCTTGTTCCTATATATATACCTCATGTTAGTTGAGATAAACATTTGCACAACTTATCTGACTGCTAATTTCCTTGTAGGTGCAATGGGAATACAGTAGGCTTTGAGCGATCGTCAAATGTTATAAAGTTGGTCGGTATGTGATGGCACTGAAAATTTGGTTTTCTTTGTATGACCATGAGATAAAAAAGGTATAACGTATTCCTATTTGACAATACTATGAGTACTGGAAAAGACAAACGAATGACAAGGTAGGTATATCGGAAATGGTTCACTCCGTAACAAAAAAATCTGATGTGTTGCACTCACATGACTTTCTCTACTCTTGTACTAATCATTCTTACAAACTCTTATTCCTATATCTTCTTCGTGTTAGTTGAGATAAACATTCGTACAAATTATGTTACTGCTTATTTCCTTGTAGGTACAAGGGGAATATTGGAATACAGTAGGCTTTGTGCGACAGTCAAATGTTTTAAAGCTTTGGGATTCTGTTGTCTTTGCACACTTAACATCTAAAAAAATGAACAACGATGATCCATTTCACCAAAGTTCTAAGTTTTCCGAAACTCACACACATAACAAGGCAAGGAATATCTCCGTAATGGTTCATCCTACATGAAAATTTATTGGGACATAAATTGTGTGTTTTAGCAAGATCTACATTTTTGTACAGTATAATTTGGTCTATCTCTAACGGTTTACCAGTTATGCAAAAGTCGTCCAGAGTAAATACGACTACAGGGGCTATAGCCATAAAATTTAAGATATACATTTCATTTGTCATAAAAATATCTCAAACATATGACATTTTAATCAAAATCGTTAGAGCCATTTTCAAGAAAATCAAAATTTTCGAAAAATTTTCCATGCAAAGGGTAGTTTAGGGTGGGGCTATTTTCTTCAAAATCTTCGTGTCACATCCTTGAAAGACATTAAACTTAAATACCAACTTTGGTTTTTAACCGACTTTTCGTTTCTGAGTTATGCTGTCCACAGGCTGACAGACTGACAGACACACAGACACACACACGGACCTTTTTCTAAAAATGCTTTTTTTTTTTATTCAGGGGGCCTCAAAACATATATTTCCGGTGAAATCTCGACATCGAATTTTTGGGTGGAATATAATACTTCCCCTACTTACCAGTAGAGAAAATAAAAGTATATTTCACATACATTGTGTGTTTTAACGAGATCTACATTTTGTAATAAATTTTGTCTAACTTTTAGGATTCACCATTTATGCAAAAGTCATCCAGAATTAAGAGGACTTCTGAGGACATTCCCAGAAAATACAAATTTCATTAGTCGTAAAATATCTTAAACACGGCATTTGAACCCAAATCGTTAGATCCAATTTTGAGCAAACCAATCTTTTTGAAAAATGTTCCATGTACGCAGCCTAGTTTGAGGTGGGGCTATTTTACTGAAAATCTTCGTGTCGCATATTTGGAAGGTGCTCAATTTAAATACCAAATGCCGACTTTTCGTTTTTGAGTTATGTTGTTCTCATACAGACAGAAACAGGCACACATGCAAACATACACTCACACCTTTCTCTAAAATGCTTTTCTTTCTTCCTTTTTTGGATTCGGGAAGCCTCGAAACATGTATTTCCGGTGAAATCTCGACACCAAGTTTTTATTTGGAATATAATACTTCCCTACTTACTAGACGTAGTAGAGAAAGTAAAAAGAACGCGTTTTTAGAAAAAGATTCGTGTGCGGGTTGCAAACAGTATAACCCTAAAACGGAATGTCGGACATTCATATATCACATAATATAATGGCGAGTTCGACATTTTTTAAGGATTCGATAAGAAGGTTTTCAAGAAAATCCTCCCACTTTAAACTATATTTTACACGGAAAAAGTTCGTTATTTTTGACTTTCTCAAAAATACTTAAAACCATTTTAATTAAAGTACTATATATTTACGATATTTTATGAGAAATAAATGCAGATATATGTTGAATCTTCTGGACACAGCCCGTGAAGTCATCTTCATTCGGAATTACTTCTGCATAATTGATAAACCATAAAGGATATAGATATAAAATCTTGCTGCACAAAAAACGTAGATTTGTTAAAGCACAAAATCTATGTGAAACACTTTTATTTTCTCTACTACGGATAGTAAGTAGGGGAAGTATTGTGTTCCACCCAAAAATTCGATGTTGAGATTTCAACGGAAATATATGTTTTGAGGTCCTCTGAATCCAATGAAAGCATTTTTAGAAAAAGGTGTGTGTGTGCGCGCGTGCGTCAGTCTGTGGGCAGCATAACTCAAAAACGAAAAGTCGGTTAAAAACCAAAGTTGGTATTTAAGTTTAATGTCTTTCAAGGATGCGACACGAAGATTTTGAAGAAAATAGCCCCACCCTAAACTACCCTTTGCATGGAAAATTTTTATTTTCTTGAAAATGGCTCTAACAATTTTGATTAAACTATCATATGTTTGAAATATTTTTATGACAAAGGAAATGTAAATTTTGAATTTTCTGGCTATAGCCCATGAAGTATTTACTCTAAATGACTTTTGCATAATTGGTAAACCATAACAGATAGACCAAATCTTACTGTACGAGAAACGTAGACATTGCTAAAACACGCAATTTATGTCTAAATAAAATTTGTTGTACAGTGAACCATTTCGGAGATATTCCTTGTTTAGATTTGTTGTAGTGTTGGATGCCCGTTATTCCTACATATCGCACCACAGGCGGTGTGCTTTGATGATACACGATGTGAAATGATTAGGAAGGAAACATTCCAAGCCTAAGTTTAAGAAATCTCGCCGGATTTGCTAGTTACGAGGATGAGGAAAAGCAATAAAAAAAAAAAAAAAAACCTCACAATCAATCACGTACGATGGATCTGGCTGGATTTCAACCGCGGACCTCCCACCGTAATAGAGCTCGGTCACCCTGTTGGGGACTTTTTCTATTGTGACTCATTGACCACATCTAAGATATTCTTGTTATTGCTTTGAATTTCCAAATACTTACACTTTTCTCAAGCGAAAAATTGCTATTCATTTTCTCTCGTGGTTATGGAGAGAGCATGACATTTCATCCCCATCACAATATTAACTCAGGCTCTCTTCATGGACTGTTTAACTGTTATGGTTCTCAGTGCCACACTTTACATTGGGCGTGTATCAGGCTTGAGGTTATTTTACACGCCGTTTAGTCTATGACACGGGACAAACTGCCTTACTTCCTTTCCGAAGGAAGCCATGTTAGGGATGTTTATACCTGAAAAGCAGCCATCGTCTTCCGCCGGATATGAACAAGATGATGCGCTTTTTAAACATCTGACTATCGATGTAGCGTACTCTATCCTTCATATACCTACAGTGTGTAAATGTGTAATGACTAATGAGGTTACACAAATAGTAAACAAGTGAACATCATTGTCGATGAGTAATTGTCCCCCCCCCCCAAAAAAAAAGTAGTTAGGACATATAATCGCAGAAAAAGAAAAATAGACAATTTTGTAAGAATAGTTTTAAAAGAGTGAATACAGAAAGTGATGTTAATGAAGCATATTATTTTTAATTTAAAACTCATCATTTATATTACCCATAACCCGTGGCACAGGTGTCAAATGGGGTGCAGTATTGGAGGTGGGACGTGGTCAGTGCCCCGGCTGGTTATGCGGTCTTCTCGACCACAGACCGCTAGTTTTCAATGGAGTAGCTCCTCAATTGGTCCCTCGGGGACTTAACGAGCCTGAGTGCACCCTGGACTAGGTCTCCCAGTGGTTGAAAAACAGCACGTCGGTACCGAACCCGGGTCCCCCGCTTGGTAAGCAGCACCAGCAGTTACTTAATCCAACACAGGTGTTTGAGACGCAAAGCGCTGGTTCTTCTAACACAGAAAGGCAATAATTATTTGTAGAAGCCCAAAGACATGTATCGAATTAGTTTATTATATTAGTTTATATAACATTTCCGCCATGTTGTGCGTACTACAGCCTCCACATTGATGGCTTCTGAAACGGTGTGTTCATATCGGTTTTTAAATACTACAGGGCAGCATTCGGCCCTTTGTGTTTCTGCCGCAACCCTTGGGAAGACAGGATGAGGGGGAGAGACCGAAGGGCGGATGACGACGTGCACAAGCATGCACGGTGTCCGTAACGTTTCCAGTTGGGACATATCCGACGCCACTCTAGCTCACGAGCCCCTAACCTCCAGCGGTCCTCCGTGGTGAGGCCCATACGGAGGTGTGTGTCCCAACCGATGCCAAGAGAGAAAGCTTTACAGAGTGCACATCCACCGCCCAGCTGCAACCCACGAATTTCTCATATGCAATGTTTTGCCCTCACGAGGTAATTCCCACTGTTTCAAGATTATACTTCTGATATGATGCTAAGATAAAAAGACTACTTACACATTCCACACTCGTGCAGTCTTTTACTATCATGAAGCATTCCTGATCACACAAATGTCTTCTTACAAATTCAGTTATGAGTGATCTTTTGCTCCATAAGTTAGTTTGCAGTGTATGAGATTTGATACTACAGTATTTTGCACATGTTCTGTCTTTTTTCACTCATGAGTTAATTTCATTTGTTTAAGATTTACTGTAAATTTCACATACATGTGGCTTTCTTACCCAAATGAATTAACCTATGCTTTTTCAGGTTTGACACTTCAGTAAAGCTCTTGCTACAAAATTCACAAGCATGTGGTCTTTTGCCTTCATGTGTTAATATATGCTTTTTCAGATTTGATGACTGAGTGAAGCTCTTGCTGCAAATTTCACATGTGTGTGGCTTTTTGCCCTCATGAATTAATTTATGCTGCTTCAGATTTGATGTCCCAGTGAAGCTCTTGCCACAAAATTCACAAGCATATGGTCTTTTGTCCTCATGCAGTAATGTATGCTTTTTGAGATTTGATGCAAAGGTAAAGCTCTTTTTACAAATTCCACATTCGTGGAGTCTTTCACCCTCGTGAGTTACCTTATGCTCTTTAAGGTTTGATGGTCGGATGAAACCCTTGTCACAAAGGTCACATTTGTATGGTCTTATCCCGTCATGACTTAATTCATGCTGTTTCAAGTATGACACTCTAGTGAAACTCCTGTTACATATTTCACAACTGTGTGGTCTTCTACCTTCATGAGTTAATTTATGCTTTCTCAGAGTTGATGGTAGAGTAAAGCACTTCTTACATAAGTCACATGTGTGTGGTCTCATGTCATTGTGACTACTTAATTTATGATACTTCAGGTTAGACACTTGGGTAAAGCTCTTATTACAAATTTCACAACTGAATGGTTTTTCACCTGTATGACTTATAATGTGTTTTTTTGAACGTGATAGAAATCTAAAACACTTCCCACAACTTTCACACTTGTGGTGTCTTTCATATTTCTCAAGCTGACTGCACGCTGTCACATTTGAATTCAACATGTAATTTGTTTCAGGTTCTTCAGTGAACTGGGATGTCCCAGGATCTTTGTTCCTCCAACTGTTTTCTCCTGAACTTACACTCCTGATGGTACATAAGCCAATATTACTGTTTCTGTCCAATGATTCTCTGTCCAACCTGAAATATTAAAACAAATATCAACAAATATGGAGAAGAGATGATTAAATATACTATCCAGTCTTGTAGGCCGTGGTCTAGTGGGTTTGTGGTTCCTGACAAACAGTTAAATCCACAGTTGCAGAACAATTCCTATTACTTGGACATGATGTACACTATACAAAGACACCCAAATTTTGTCTTCCTCCATCAGCTCCTGGTTGGATTACAAAGAAAGGCAATAGAAATCCATAAACATAAAAATAACATAAAAAGAAGCCCTTTGTCTTAACAAAACCTGGATACTAGTACCACAAAGGAAACAAGAAGGCAAAAACAAAAGTATTCCTTTTGACAACCCACCAAGTGATGCTGACAAATTAGAACACGATACTGGACAGGACCCACCCACCAACCATATAAAAAGGGGATATATCCTCAACAAAAACTCATTCGAGCTCTGACCAACCACTGAATCACCTGTGAAGATGCCAAGCACAGTCCTTGATGAAACGTCAGGAACCTGCAAATCCACTAGGCCACAGCCTACAAGCTTGGATAGTATGTTTAATCATCAAGACAGCGGCCGTGAAAGCTTCAGCTTGTACATGGAGAATAGAGTACGAAACAAATAACTATCAATGAACGTTTGAATGCACAGCCACATTACCAAACATTGTTGCCCTGCACTGTGCTGCACTGTTTATAACATGTTCGTTGTCTCTCCATATGTTAGTCAATAAGGTGGCACAATGACTGTGCTGCACAGAAATTAATAAATTGTGAGGCCATGTGTTTCAATGTTATAGTCTGTTAGTGCTCTTATAATACCAAAAAGGCTGTACACCTAAGCACACAGAATCTTCATGTAGATTTCAATGTGACTTCAAATCCTCGTAGAAAGGTGGACATAGTCCCTGCTGTTCATATACCTAACACAAAATGGTTCATAATCTTGTACATAGATTTACAGCAATGAGACCTACTCTAGATAATAAACCAAAAGTAAATCACTATGTTCACACAGAGTAAAATATCACACATATGTTAGAACCAACTCCAAAGAAATCTCTGAGAAAGCTTACACAGGAATCAGGAGTTTCACAAACCTTAGCATTGAATGCCAATACATTTTTACTTTCTCTACTACATATAGTAAGTAGAGCAAGTATTGTGTTCCACCCAAAAATTTTGTTGAGATTCCACCGACCCCCTGAATAAAACAAACAGCATTTTTAGAAAAAGGTGTGTGTGTGTGGTGTGTGTGTGTGTGTGTGTGTGTGTGTGTGTGTGTGTGTGTGTGTTGTGTGTGTATGGTGTGTGTGTGTGTGTCTGTGTGTATGTGTGTGTGTGGATAGCATAACTTAAAAATGAAAAGTCTGTTAAAAACCAAAGTTGGTATTTAAGTTTAATGTCTTTCAAGGATGCAAATCAAAGATTTTGAAGAAAATAGCCCCACCCTGAACTATGCTTTACATGAAAAATTTTGATTTTCTTATAACGATTTTGATTAAAATGCCATACGTTTGAGACATTTTTATGGCAAATGGAATGTATATTTTGAATTTTCTGGCTATAGTCTATGTAGTCCTGTTTACTCTGGCATAAGAGTTAGACAAAATCTTACTATACAAAAATGTAGATCTTGCTAAAACACAATTTATGTCCAAATAAATTGTTGTGTAGAATGGACCATTTTGGAGTTATTCCTTGTTATTTGTGTGAGTTTTGGAAAACTTAAACTTTTCTCAAATGGAATATCGTTATTCATTTTTATATCTTAGCCATGCAAGTAGAACGGAATTTGAAAGCTTAAAAGATTTTACTATCTGTCAAAACCTACTGTACTCCCATATTCCCCTTGCAACTATGTACAAGGAAATAAGGAACAAGATAATTTGTACAAAGTTTATCTGAACTAACACGAAGAAGATATAGGAATAAGAGTTTGTAAAAATGAATAGTACTAGAGTAGAGAAGGTCATGTGAGTGCAACACATCAGATTTTTAAAATTAAAACCTTAAAAGATTACTGTAGTTTAAGAGTTGCAACTATGCAATAACATGAGTCAAAGTTTGAAAGGTAGAACTGGAACTTAAAAATTCAATGCCACAACTGGGATTTGAACCATGGACCTTCCGCTTACCGGGCGGGTGCTTTGCCCACACACGGCTTGTGTGTTTAAAAACACCAACAGTAAGTTTGTTGGCATAAATAAATAACAATTAACATGAGTCAAGTTAATTTCTGGACTTGGGTGTTAGATAATGTTAATGAATAGTCTATTGACCTGTTCAATATGCTTAATGGTTTTATTCGTAAAGTCATGAAGAATTAATTAGAAAATGTGAGAGATGTGTGGTGCCACAAGGAATAATTTTCAACATCTTCTATGCAAAAGGTATGTGGTAAATTGCACAAGAGTCATGTGCTTTAATTTAAGAGACTATGAAAATATACCGCTGGAAAACAGCATGGTTTCCAGTACCTAGAAAATTCCTGTTAAATGGGCAATGCATCCAAACAAACCCTCTGTATTAGTCATAAAACTATAGTTGTCATTAGCCCTGGATTGTTATGTAACTACGTATTTTATTCACTAACTTATAGGCTACTAAAAATGAAAAGTACTATTGATATGGTTATAATTGTGTTTAACTTTACATATTTTTGCAGATTCTTAGTAATATTACATGTTTTACGTGTTATGTTTAAAATGTAACATTTTTCTGCTTATTTAGAAAAAGTTTAAAAAGTAAAGATTTTATTTTGTTACATTTTTCAGTGAGTAATAAAATAATTAGCTAATGTTCTTTCAAACAGAGCACATCTCGGTTGTCAAAGATAGAGACAATTCTTGTCACATCGTGAATTCTAACACAAATGCAAAATACGATGGTTCTGAGTGCTTCAGCTGTATACTTTAGCATTTATCGTTGCTCAGAATTTGGGAACTAGTCACATATGTTGGTATTTGTACTACAAATTGTAACAGATAAGAACAGTTATAGAGGCATATCAGGTAAATAAAAATATTCCTATTTGCACAATACAAATTAAAGTCTGCGCATCCCTATTTGGTGATTGACGTTTTGACCAGCAGAGACAACAGTGTTGCCAGTTTTATTGCCACCGTCCACATGGTCATCAAATGCATAGCAGAAACACAAATAATAATTGCCATGCAGGCTCACAGGAATTACCAATGTTTGCACACAGTAACACACCATAGCAAATTAAGGCAACAAATGTAAAAAGAGAATGAAGATTCAATTTTAAATGTTTAAACACTAATCGACTGCACAGTGCAATAATTGATTCTCAGGTGATCAACCGCAACAAATTTATAAAACTCAAGCTTTGAACCATTTGATTCTTGACTGCTCCGACAAATACTTTGGTCGACTCATCAAGTCGGTCTGGGTGGCTCAGTTGGTTATACGCTGGCCTACTGATCCCAAGGTCGCGGGTTCACACCCGGCCCAGGCCGATGGTTTTTAAGTGTGCATAAAAACGACAGCTCCATGTCAGTAGATTTACTGGCATGTAAAAGAACTCCTGCGGGACGAAATTCCGTCACACCGGCGACGCTGATGTGATCCTGGCAATTAACAGCGTCGTTAAACAACAAAATATTTTTTTGTTTCGACTTATCAAGGAATCCATAGAAATCAAATTACATCCATCGAATTTTAACAGACTCTGGACGCAAACTAAGCACGGCTTGGGCACCGGCCATCAAACATACCATTATAGACAATTCAAGCAGATCAGAACAGGTGACTGACAGTGCAGATAAACCTTAAGCAAACAGCCATCACTGGTCTGTCCATTCTAATTGCCCAAGACCTACCAGGCTCCGCCCACCTTGTTTGTGTACATATACCAGCATATTTTTAACCTGGCATTTGTTCCTGATGCTCACCTTGTTTGTGTATATATACCAGCATATTTTTAACCTGGCATTTGTTCCTGATGAAGACCATGGAGAATCAAAAGGTTGAAAGCTTGAGTTTTATCAATTTGACATGGCTGATCACCCAAGAATCAATTATTAGTAACATTTGCCGCGAAAGTTTTAAATCTTATATGCACAGTGTAATGTTACAAAAAAAGTCATTAAGTAACTTAGGCTCTTGTTTGCCTGACTATAACAAAATACAACAGCTAGACTGAACAAATGTGAGGCTATTTTAATTACAGCTTATTAATTAAAAGAGGCATATCTGCAATTTGATGTTATTGGAATATCTTTTCCAAAAACACCTTTGTTCATTTTCCCAGAAAGCTTTGGTTTGTCATTTGGCTTCCATTACTTTTAGTCGACATAGTTAAATAAAAATATTTAGCCCTGATATAAGTACACACATGCCTACATGTAATAATTATTGCTGAATTTTGTGTTTGTAAATGCCACCATAATAGCGACAATTGAGGAACTAAACTGAATGTGAAACAAGTAAACTGATACAATGCTACGTGATGTCAACAACTTAGTTGTTGTGTTGTTGTTGTAGTGTTTAACGCCCGATTTTACTACTACGGCACCACAGGCGGTGACACTGATGATACATGAAGATGGAGCACCGGTGGAATGAGATGGTGGGGGAAACCGGAGTACCCGGAGAAAACCCGCCCTGACGCCGCTTCGTCCACCACAAATACCACATGCGGGTCCCTGGGATCGTCAACAACTTACTGATCTACAGTGCAACACAATAGCATACTAGTAGTATGGGATAGAGAAAGCTGGAAAGGAATTCAATTGCTGTGCTAAATGGAAAACACATGGTACTTCTTTCGGAAGGTAAATAAAGCTGATGGTCCTGTGTCATAGATTAATGGCATGTAAAAGAACCTCCAGCCTGATAACGTCAGTCTGGGTGGCTCAGTTGGTTAGATGTTAGCCTACTGATCCCATGGTTGCGGGTTCAAATCCAGCCTAGACTGATGGTTCATAAGTGTGCTTAAAAGCGACAACTCCGTGTCAGTATATTTACTGGCATGTAAAAGAACTCCTGCGGGATGAAATTCTGGCACACCGGCAACACTGAAGTGATCCTGGCAATTGATAGCATCATTAAACAACAAACTAAATTAAATAAATGCAAGCCTGATAAAGAAGCCTCTGAGTAAAATTAAGTGGTCTTTCATGCCTATTATAAATCGGAACAGTGAGAACCATAGCAGTCAAGAGTATCCATAAATAAAACTCAATTTTAATTTTACACTCACATAGGTCTTCTTCTTCTTTTTTTATTCAGGGGAGCTTGGAACACATCCCTCAGGCAGCGTTGCTATGTCTGCTGAAGTAAAAGCAGAAGAATTGATTTGAAAAAATTAGGAGAAAACATGTAGATTTTTAACCAGTAATTTTGCTTGGTGTATACATACTTGTGACATAATAACTACAATAACGATAAAGATGATGATGATGATGATGATGATGATGATGACGATGATGATGATGATGATGATGATGATAATAATAATAATAATAATAATAATAGTAAATAATAGTCATAATAATAGTAATAATAATGATAATCATGATGATGATAAATATTTGCTCCAAAATTCTTGTGCTGTAGAGTTACTGCCACATGCAATGTCAGTATTGCGGAAGAGCTATATCTATTTGTTGGATTTCTTCTGGTTTCACAAAATTAGGAAACCGAGAAGCAACTGGTGCAATTGACTGAACTGTTTGGATTTTAGCTGGTTCTAACACTTCCAACATTGTAAGAAGAGGATCACTTGATGAAAAACAACTTAGTATGTCGCAAACTGATTCACCATAAAAATCAACACAGCATAATTTGAAAACTTGTGCATATTTGTCAGGCAGGGATGATTTTGTCAGGGATATTTGAACTTTGGCATCAAAATGCACGTTTTCCACAGGAAGGAATGCTTTTGGATCCCTGTATTCAACTTTATGTACTTCAGTAGAATTCAAACGTTTAGGTTTACTGTAGCAGTCAAGGATGGTTCACAATGCACAAACAACAGATGTGGTACATGTTTATGTATACAGGTGATTATATTAATTTTTTGTTTTTATACATGAGGGAAATGCCATGCATGAAAATCTTTTTCTGAAGAGTAAGGAAAATAGTGTTTAAAAATGGGAAATACATAAAAAGCAGGGGATTTTGAAGTGCATTCAGTTTTTAGCAGTAGATCAGTAATTTGAAAAAAACAGATCTCCTGCAAAATCAGTACACCTGACAACCCTGCCTTCAGGTGAAAACTCAGTAACAAATTGTTCATATACATTACTTCCTCTCAATAAGCAGCAAAGAAAAAGAAATTACTAAAATTGTGTATTTTCAAGAAAAAAGAAAAAAGTTACTTTCACTAGATTAATAGTGATGTTATTGGGACATATTTCTTATGATTGTAAGTCACCCTTAGGAGTTGAGATTCCTAGTCTATCAGAAAAATACAAATCAGTTAGATTTAGTGTTGTACCAGCATGTTACCATGGTAGCTCAGTGGTCAGACTAGCCACGCATAGAGCAAAATATCTGTGGTTCAAATCCTGGCTATGGCATTGAATTTTTCAGTTCTGATTCTACCTCTCTAACATTGGCATCTTAGAATGTTTCTATGTCAGAAGACTACTTATATCTGATTCTGAAGTTACCATTCTTCAGCAGTTTATTGCTCAAATAGCTTTAATATTTAGTGAAACTCTTTTTAATACTCCATTTTGTGTGGTGATTTGCTCTGATGAGTTATACATTGTTTCGTAATTGATGCCAAATTAAACACACTTGATGCAACAGTTAAATGTCTTTGTCCTTTGTGAAATGCTTCTTCTGATTTGATGCTGAGAACCAGGCATGGGCATGAGAGGAGAGGTAGCGATTGAACTAGCCTTGCTCACCCCACATTCTCTTGCCAAGGGACAAAGGTTGTTTGGATACAACACATGCAGTGGTGGGTTCATTCCACTTGAGTGTAGTAATAATTTCTATGCTGTTATTAATTATTTTGTTTATATTAAACATATTTTGTATACAATATCATTAGAGCCACCTACTGTGCTTAGGCAAATTACATCATCTTGAAGTTTATAACCTTCCTTTATCTTATACACATAATGTCCTTACACTGCCTTATGATTACCATATTAAATTGTTTCTGTTTCACAATAAATAAAGCAGTACAGTTAAATTGCTATTTAGCCCTAAAAATATTTTCAAACTATATGATTAACATAATAAATTCCTTGGCTTTAAACTTAATATTATGTTCAAACTTTGAAATACGAAATACAAGTTTATATTAAATAAACTAATAAGAAACTAAATCACTGAAAACTGAAATCATACATGTTTACAAATACAAGTATCCAGAAAGTACCTTTTGAAACTGTAAATACCTGTAAGACCAAGTCTGATTTATGCTTCTGATCAAACTAGCATTTTATATTGAACACTTTATATTTGCAAATTGAAATCTGCATATCTACAGCTCTTCATGAAACAGCTATAATCGCCACTGAATGAGGCTTGTTGGAACTTGAACAGCAAGTTAGGGGAGGGATGGCAGGTGGAGTGGCCCAGATGAGCAGATTTTGCTCATGTCTGCTCAAAACAAAGCCGTTGTTATAGAATAGAGTGACCTGGTCGGTGATTTCAAGTTACTGATGCAGGGAGCATACATCTTGTCATGTGTTCCCTGGTTACAGACTGTTTGTAAACAAATATACTGTGAAAATGAACAATGCTATAGATTCCAAACAGTCATATGCTATTCAAATTGAAAAATCCCTAATTTCAGTGTATCTTTTGAACAGTTTAAATCTCATATTTTGTTGCTTATCCAATGATATAACCTCCTTTGAAACATGTGAGTTATACATGCCAAAGGTTATAGGCAGGGAGTGGGGTTTTAGTGCGAAATCCATCAAGTTAACTGTGCACTTACAATGGGAAGTGGAAGTGCCGGCTGGCGACTTTGCAGAGTGGAAGGCAGTATAGTCCTCACGCTACCTGCTGGCCAGCTCTATACTCCGTGCTGTTAAACTTATTCCTATGTTTACTTACTAAAACCCTGCTCCGTGGTTATAAGTATAGTATATGTTTAAATTAAGGAAATCTGAGCTGGAGAAGTTAGCAAAATATGAACAATACACTCCACAATGTGTTAGAAAACACACTCATTTTTCAATTATGCGTGCTATGTGAGATGTCTTGAAACAAAAACTTACTGAGCCCTCCAGATCAAAAGGTGTAAGAAATATATCATATAGTGATATAATACATTATTTGTATGTACCTATTACCTCTTGCGATGTTGAAAGGAGTTTCTCACAATATAGCTTCTGTTTGAGTGACAAATGGTGTTGTATAACAAAATAAAAATATTAGGTCACCATGTACAGCATGTATACGCATTCTTTTAATACAACCTGCACGAGCACTGCAGGGATGCACCCATTATTTACATCTAGACTCACCCTCTCTACTTTAATGTAAACAGTCTACCTGGAGAACAAATAACTTATGAAGTGGCTGCGTGATGTTTTGCCTATGTTCTTGGCACTCATTGCCATCTGCCGTTATCACATAAAAATTTTTAAAACTACTTTCAAAGGGTTTATTTACCAATTTTATGAAAGGAGATGCTGAAACTGGTCACTGCCATTGTCCATACATTTTTGACACCTCTTTAAGAAACTATCCATCACTCGCCGTAGTCCACATTGAGGAATGCAGTTAATTTCCTGGCAGATATTGTGTTTTAATTCTTCCAGGGTATGTGGTTTTGTCTTTTACACTTTATGTTTTAAGTTACCAAGAGATAGAAATCGCCTATTGGAGTTCTGAGAAAACTCTCTGCTAATGGTGCACCATACACCAAATTTTTCGGCTTGAAGGTTACTTCATCAACAATATTAGGTTCTGAGTTCTTTGTCTTTGGTTCAACAGCCTTATTACGCCAAGACCGCTCCAATAATCTGCCTCCATCCAACTCCATCCAGCGCTACTCTTTTCCAATGGATTACAGTGATTGCCTTCAGATCTCTTTCCACATCATCAAGCCATCTAATGGGTGGTCTTCCAACTTTTCTGCTTGCATATAATATATTGGTGAGAGTGATCTCTCTACATGCATTATAGGGGCAATTTTTCTCAAGTCAACAATTGACACCCATACATACGTGAACACAATTTTGTCCCCTTTTTTCTTAAAGAATTAACAGTCAGGGGCCGTGATTTTGTCTTTTTTCAACAAGACTCTGCAACAACTCATATGGCCAATCTTTCGATAAGAATAATTTAGCGTGTGTTTCAGGACAAAATTATTAGTAAGAGATTTGTGGGCCCCTCAATCACCCGACCTAACCCCCTGCAATTTCTATCTCCGGGGTAACTTAAAACAAAGTATACAAGACAAACTCACACATCCTGGGGGAATTAAAACAAAATATCTCCTACGGAATTGCCAGCATTTCCCAACGTGAACTACGGCAAGTGATGGATAGTTTCCTAAAGATGTGCCAAAAATGTATGGATGACGACGGTGGACAGTTTCAGCATCCCCTTTCATAAGGTTGGTAAGCAAAGCCTATAACCCTTAACTGGCGTGGCCAGAAATTTTTGCATTCAATGCATTGCGGAGTCCCTGGGACTTGGAAATAAAAGTTGTTATTCCAATATTACATAAAAACGTATTTATTTTTCTATGTATAACTAACCAAAAGCATGTAAATAAACTTTTATTTATAACAGTGAAATACAAACAAAAAACAAAAAGGATATGAAAACAATTTTTTTTAACAAAAATTAACAGCGTTGCTTTAATTTTTATATTGCAAAACAAAAACTGATAAATGAAATCTTTTCTTACTGAAAAATACACCCTAAGACAAAAAATATGAGCAGACTCTGGAAGCATATATTTGTCGAAGTCCAACCACTTGGCCATCCACTCACATTGAATAGTTGAGTCTCAACACGAGAAATGACAACAGAACAATGCTACAGACATGCATTCCGTGACACCATTGTAAACTGGCCACGGAAACGACGTGGACTTAGATAAATATACGCTTCCAGAGTTTGCTCATTTTTTTGTCTTAGGGTGCATGTTTGGTACTATCCAAAATATAAAGAAGAAAACACCACATGAACTTCTAAAATGCAGTAATAAAAAACTGACAATGGTTCAAGCAGCCTATAGGAAAAAACAAGAATATTTAGGACTCTACATTTTCAGTGCATTCAACACAGATTTTTTTAGAATGCTGCATACAAATTGGTTTTTTGCGTTGAACACATAAGTAAGCAGTTTTTCTTTTCAAGTTTGGGTTACATGTAGAATATTTCCTTTGATTTCTCGCAAGTTTGTCTTGTGCATCAGCTGGTGCCCAGGGGCTATCTTAAAAATTCTGAAAATGCCGCTTCTTAGCCCTTTTGATAAATTTGTTTTCTATGCTCTTTCCTGAAGAAGTGGTTCATATAGTTTTTGGTCAATAATTTCAAAAAATTGATTCTTTGTAGCTTTTCTGAGTTGACACATGACTGATGAATGATGTATGCATTTATTGAAGACATATCCATGAGTCTGTAAAACAGGGGCATAGGCCAGCGTTGTGTTCTATTGAATGAATATTTACTGTTTTTTTTCATCTACAGCATCTACTCCAGATTTTGTGTTATTACAAAATGCGTTAATCTCAGGCAGACCGTCAACATCGTCTTTGGGGTGATGCATCGATGAAATCAGTATAACGGCTTTGTTTTTCTTTGGCACTCTGGAAATCAATGCTTTATTACTTGTAAAGCCATACAGTGTGGAACTCACTGGTCTTGATTTGGAAGGTAGAAATTCTTTGGGTATTTATTTTTTTCATAGTTCCAACATAAGTAAGTTGATTCTTGAAAAGGTAGTCTACGAGCTCTACTGAAGAGTACCAATTATCAGCAGTAATATTTCTGTTGCTTCCAAATATACGCTTGCAGAGATGAATAACAGCTTGAATTGGAATGGAAAGTCATTTTTCTTCTTCTGTAACATCCTCTAACGAATCGGTTCCCTTACCACAGTATATGTAGGTGTTGAATGTATAGTGGGTCAGACCATCAACAAGGCATTTCACTTTCAAGCCTTATTTTGCTGGTTTACTTGGCAAATACATTTTCAATTTGCATTTGCCGCTAAAGCCAACCAGCATTTCGTCCAGTGGCATTGGCTCCAAAATAATAAACCAACTGAGACCTTTCATTAAATATTTTGAATATATAAGACACAGCTTCAGCTGGGTCAGTTTTTGCTCTTACTATTCTCTCTTCATGAGTGTCAAACCTCAGACAAGCCAACTAAACTAAAAATCATTTTACTGACATTACCAGCTGAACAATTTTCCAAAAAATTTCATCTGTTGAGAAGATTGATTCAATGCACTCATTGTTAGACTTAAAGGCAGTAGTTAGTAGCAGAAGTCCCAAAAAACCATTTATTTCAACCAGATTTGTTTCCCTGTACTCTGTGCAGTCTTGATTTCCTGGCTTATTTCGAAACACCTCCATTTTGAAATTAGTATAACATACAATGATATCTAGCATATCTTGTGAGAAAATTTGCTGCCATGCTTCCAATGGTTCAATTTTGGGCAGAACATTATTATTATATGGCAACCTAAGTATGTTGTGAGCTGGTGTTCCAACATTTCGGGTTGGTTCAGTGATAGCCCATTTGTATCTATTTTTTTCGTAGAAATAATTGTTGCTTTGATAACTTGTATTACTTACCTCGTCTGTTGTTCCACTTACTTGTTCACTCTCAATAGCCTGCACCTCATCATGCTTGACTATCAGAAACCTCACTAGCTGTTTCATGATTGCTTGTGATAGCGTCCTTGGTAGTAATGTTGTTATCACTATCTTGGCTTGAAAACTCTGAGTCACATTCCTCAATCCAGCTTTCAATAGTTTCATCAAAGGTAGGATCCATAAGTCTAATGCATTTCTCTCAACCATAACAAATGTGAAGCAATGGTGTTTACATTATGCAGACCGGAATATCTACCATCAGTAACGATAGCAACAAATTCTATACCCTGGAAAAGTGACAGAGAAATGGTTAAGTACCTTGGTGTACTGTTTGATAGAAAACTCACGTGGAAGCCACATATAAGTAACAAACTCAAACTTGCCCAAATAAGACTGACAAAACTTTATCCACTTCTCAACAAAAGATCTTCGCTTAAGTTAAAAAAACTGCATACTACTCTACACAACTCTTTTAAGGCCGCTTTTACTATATGCCTGTCCAATTTGGGGAGGAGCCAGTGCTACAGAAATTAAACACATCCAACCGTTTCAAAACAAAATCTTACGTATCTCAACTAATGCGCCATGGTTTGTCAGAAACAATCAACTACACAGAGAAACTGGAATCAGTACCATTCAACAGTCAATTTCTTCACAAGCCGAACAGTTTTACAGCAATCTAAAGAACGTTCCTGGATCTATTTACTACTCTCTTGGCAGAAAATCCAGCTTTCCAACACGCATCAAGAGTCGTCTACCACTGGACCAGTTATCACAGCAAGATCTGATTTAATTTCAACTAATACTGTCAGTGAGGGGCCCAATGGGGTTTACCTTATTTCAATATTACCTTTTATATTGTTATGTGTATTTCAGCAATGGTCTGTAGAGCGCACATGCACTGATCGATCAATAAATCATTAAAAAAAAAAGTCTAATTCTTTTAGGATTCGTGGACACAGTCGCTGTGTCGGAAGCGTTACACTATGTGCGTCATGGAGTCCAACAGACTCAGGTTCATTGTTTGTTTATTTTAGCCAGAGTCCCAGGGACTCCACAACAGCAGTTAAGGGTTAAAAGTAATTTCAAAATGTTGTATGGTTTCTTTCACACTTTTCTATGATAGCGGCAGATGGCAACGAGCGCCGAGGATGCAGACAACAAAACACTGTGCTGCCAGTTTGTAAGTTTTTTGTTCTCCTGGTATAATACAAGACAAGGAAACCTCACAAAAAGCGGTCATGCCTATCCACCCCTCAGTTATAAATTTCACATGTGCAATCCTTTGCCTTCATTATTTAGTTTGTCTTTTCAGAGCTGAAGCTCGGGTGAAACTCTTTTCACAAATGTCACATGTATGCAGGATTTTGCCCTTATGAGTTAATTTATAATGTTTCAGCAATTGTTACAAACCTCACAAATATGCAATTGTTTACACTCCTTGAGTAATATATGCTGTTTCACTACTGATGCTCGAGCGAACGTTTTGTTACACACTTCACACATAATGCAACTTTTTACACTCCTTAGCTAATGTATGTTGTTTCAGTACCGACGGTCGAGTAAAGCGCTTCTCACAGATGCCACACTTGTGCAAACTGTTACTCTCATGAATTAATTTATGTTAAGTGTTGATGATCGAATAAAACTATTATTACAAACTTCACATGTGTTTGGTCTTTTGCCTTCATGAACTAATTTGTGATTTCTCATGTCTGATGCTAGAGAAAACCTCTTGTTACAAATTTCACATATGGAGGTCTTTCACCTTCATGAGTCAGTGTATGCTGTTTCAGGTGTGAAGCTTGTATAAAGCTTTTCTTACAAATTTGACATGTGTGCACTCATTATCCTTCATGAATTAACTTATGCTGTATAAGGTGTGATTCCTGAGTAAAACTCTTGTCGCAAATTTCACACGCGAGTGGTTTTCTGCTCTCGTGAGTTAACTTATGTTCTTTCAGAGTTGATGATAGAACAAAGCTCTTGCCACAAATTTTACATGTGAATGATCTTATGTCATCATGACTTAATTTATGGCGTTTCAAGGTTGATGCTAGACCATAACTTTTCTCACAGATATCACACTTAAATGGTTTTTCATCTTCATGTCCTACACTATGCTTTTTTAAGACAGATAAATATCTAAAACTCTTGCCACAGACTTCACACTTGTGTGGTTTTTTTATGTTCTGAGTCAAATTATGGCTTTTTACACGTGAATTCAATATGCAATTTGTTTGAGGTTGTTCTTGTGGCTGGCTGGACTTGAGAAAATGGGAAGGCTTACTGTTTCCTGAGCTCCATTCTGCTGAATTTTTCCTTTTGAGGTAACATGAGCTACTAATGGTGTATCCACTCAGTGATCGCGTAATCAACCTGAAATATTACCACGTGTATTATCAATAACACAACTTTAAAACACAGCAACAAAGACAGAACTACTAAACTACAGGGTTGTTCAAAATGATGGACCCAGTTTAATTGCATTGTACCAGGTTAACCAATGAACTAAGAAATGGCTGCATGGTATTTTTCCTGTCTGCATTATCGGCGCTCACCATCTGTGACTGTCATAGAACTGTGTGTGTGTGTGTGTGTGTGTGTGTGTGTGTGTGTGTGTGTGTGTGTGTGTGTGCGCGCGTGCATGCATGTGTGTGTTTGTTGTAATTGTGTAAACGGTTTATATGATATAGGTTTCACTGGATGGCTATGATGCAACGTAAAGTTTTCTACATTCTTGAGTTACACACACACGCGCGCACACACACATTTGTATTCCATAGATCCTACATTGTCTTGATAACAGGATGTGGAACATGTCAATATATGTGTACAGTATAATTTTACAATATAATTACAGGATTAATATTATATACGGAAATAATCTATTAATTGCATTAGGTGGTGTTGAATTCATTAATAGTGTAGCATGAATGCCAGAGTCATGACTAGGGCCCAGATTTTGATGAAAAGTCATCTTTTTTCTTAGGAGTCACAGACGATGCTTATTGGAAATTAAGTGCATTCTAGAACAAATACTTTATATATATATATATATATATATATGTGTGTGTGGTTTTTATAGGTCATCAAAATGCATTTTTTCCACATTTTTATAATAAATGCTGTTTTTTAACATTTAGATGCATTTTCTGGTCATTTTCTTTCTTTTTCACGAATTTACTGGGCATTTTAAAATAATTCGTGGTTAAAAGTTCATTTATATCATCTTTTATACAATAGTACCTTTGTAAGTGTGGTAATCATATAAATAATATAGACAAGCATCCTAACAGTGCTGATGAATTTATGACGCATCAATTTGAGGAATCGCCGATTAGTCATGCAATATGTGTGGATTGCACCACTCAGGACTTCAGGAGCTAGAAGTGTCACAGTAAGAGAGTAGTTTGTGAGGTGTGTAAATTTGTTGTACTGTGAAATTGAGATGCCGAAACAAAAACAGTCAACTGCATCCCGTTTGAAACAGTATGTTTCAGAGTTTGGCAGTAACATATTCTCTACTGATGGGACTGTATTGTTCTGTAAAGTGTGCGAAATAAAAGTCACTGCAGACAAACGGTTCACCGTACAACAATATCTTGGGCGGGAAAAACTTTTGCGAGATCTTCAAAATGTAAAAAAAAAGACAAATGGCTCAGTTACTGTTAAAAGAATCTGCTTCGACATCAAGTAACAAGTCATCTTCCTTTTATAAAGAATTATGTGAAGTGTTTGTTAGTGCAAATATTTCGCTAGGAAAATTAAGTAACTCCAAATCATGAGATTTTCTTGAACATCACACTGGTTATACAATTCCAGCTGAATCAACTTTGCGTAGAAGTTACCTACAAAAATACTATGAAGACACGTTAAACCGAATACGTGAATGTCTACACGGGAAAAAAATTATGCATCAATTGAGACAATTTGTGTTATTTGTGTTCTTTGTAGTATCCAACGTAAGTCTAAAAGTTATAGGGATAAAATCATCAAACCACGGGCAATGCTGGATATTTCAGCTAATATTTGATGAAAATAAACTAATAAAGCAACAAAAATCTAATAATTGTGTGTTTCCAGAGAGAGTGCTGTAAGTCACAGCTAAAATTACTTATATGCTTCTAATATTTTTACATAAATAATAAAAAATAAATTAGATAAATGTGCCATGTTTTAGATTATTCTAATTTTAGGATTGCTCCAAAAGCTTAAAACATTTTCCTGTAAAATTTTGATTTTGTGGCTTGTGACTTATCTTTGATGTAATGCCTCAATTGTGAGTCACCCTTGGGGTATGTAATCTCAAATTTTGGGATTCCCTCGCAGTCTACTTGAAAAACAAGTATCAGTTGGGGAATTTAGTGGCCTGTTGCCATGACGGCTCAGTGGTAAGTGTAGCTGTGCGTAGAGCGGAATATTGATGGTTCAAATGCTGGTTATGCTATTGAACTTTTCAGTTTTGATTCTATTCTGATAGAATTATACTCTGATTTCTATTCTGAAAAAGGATTTAAGTGAAATGGCTGCTACAGAGCAGATAAACAACACAGTTTTAGTATAAGATAAAGGACTGGCAGAGAGATTCAGACATGAGTGGATTAAACACGAAAGAGAAAACAAAAAATGGAGATGTTAAAACTGGAAATTCAAAACTTAAAATGAACACTGAGAAGAAAAAAGCAGAAGATACAATTTAGTGATTTCAGGAGTTGAAGAATGTCAGAATTTAAGAGTTCTACTAGTGAACAGATTAGAAATACATCTGAGGGCCTACGAGATTCGCAATGCATTCAGAGTCTGCAAAATACCAGGAAAAAGAAATATTCTTGTTAAGTTCAGAAATACGCAAACGGCTATAGAAGTACTAAAGCAGGCAAAAAAAATTGAGAGGATCAACATTTATATCAACAAGGACTTAATGTATGCATAAAGAGCACAGATGATGAGGCATACAAAAGATGGTACACCACATGCAAAAATGCATTGATCAGAATGGCGATTATGTCAAAAAATAGGAAAAAGTCTAAGCTTTCCAAAAATGTATTATTCAACGTCAATATTAATTCTAAAGTAAGAACAAATTAGAAACTAAAAACTTCACTTATCTTAGTAATGTTGCAAGTTCTTTTTGCACAAACTGACTCAAGTTTCAAGTTGTCTCCAACTCATTTTCAAAGCTATACGAACAGTTTCTAATTTGTTCTTACTTCAGAATCTTGTTGCTTCACTGTTAATAGCTTCAGTTTTCTTTAGTCAATATTAATGTTTTTCATTGTGAAAAAGAAATTGGGAACCTTATTTTATGGACAACCCTTGTATATAAGTTTAGCATCTTCCAAGGATGTAACATGAAGATTTTAAAGAAAATTCCCCACCTAAGCTATCCTTTGCATGGAAAAATAATACTTATTTTTTATTTTCTCAAAAAAGGCTCTAATGATTTCATTAAAACACTATATGTTTGAGATAATGACACAACAAATAAAATTCACATATACCTGTTGAACTTTCTGGAAATAACAGCCGATAGGTCCTCTTCATTTAAGGAACATGGGGACTGAAATTTTGACCTAAAATGACAAAATTTACAAATTTCAGATTTTCACTTATAAATGTACCCTGGAACTTCAAGAATCAAATGTATTTAAAGAATGTCCTATTCTACCATTTCTAAAGTACCAGTGCACATTTAAATACCTAGGTGGCCCCAGATAAAATAACCGGGAGTACGGCATGCTTGGAAATTGATGGAGCAGGTAGAAAGCACCCAGTGTTATACCTGTTTTCAAACACTTTTGGAAACATATTAATATACTCTTTTTTTAAAACAAATATTGCTTTACAGTAGGTATCGTAACACTGCGAGCCATGTTTGGGTCGAGTTCCACTGTTTGAGATCGTATTGTAATACTATGAGCCAGTTCTGAGAATATAGATAGCCTGTAAAAATATTTCAAAGGCATTTTTTCAGAACACTCAATTTTTTAAGTTCACATTTTTTTAACGCAGAAAATGAGGCTAGTGCAGTAGTTTTGATCCAATTGTAGTACAAATTTACATGCATGCTGTGCAAAGACACTTGAACAAATTAGTTATTTTCAGTTTATGACAAATAGTTTTCATAAAAAAAAATTTACAAACATTTGGCTAATTTTTATACAAAAATATGTGCAAATATAAGTAATTTTTTTTCTCAGCAAATAGTGCTATGACTGTTAAAGTAATAACTGATTTTGTACTTATAATTATAACAAATGAGAAGCACATAACATTAATAACTAAAACATAATGGCACCAGCTGTGTTTTGAAAATGATGAATATTTTATATTATTGAATCATAAAGTGGCGGCTCTGTGGCTGAGCAGTTAGAACATTTGCCTACCACCTAGGTGACCTGGGGTCGATCCCAGGGACCTGCATGTGGTATTCGTGGTGGACGAAGCGGTATCTGGGCGGGTTTTCTCCGGGTTCTCCAGTTTTCCCTACCACTCATTCCACCAATTGCCCCATCATCTTTCCAATCATCCATTTTGCCTGCATTTCATATCATCCTCTTCCTCACTATCACACCTGGTGCTTGGCTGACCACCTGTTTCCAGGTGTTCACTCTGTCCGGTCCATAGGTTCCTGTGTTCCCTGACAGGCGTCTGACCCTAGGCAATGACC
Organism: Tenodera sinensis; assembly: GCA_030765045.1. Lineage (NCBI taxonomy): Eukaryota > Metazoa > Arthropoda > Insecta > Mantodea > Mantidae > Tenodera > Tenodera sinensis. Next base: position 12,794,980 of record CM060972.1, read on the forward strand.
TGTAAGTCCTACATAAGGGGAGGGTGAGTGAGTGAGTAAGTGAGTGAGTGATGTTGAAGGACCCATCGACAACTTGGTCATTAGGGTCCCAAGTCAGAACATAAAAGTAGCATTGGCTCACAAGTTTAAAACTTTAAGGATAAAATGGAAGGTTAAAATGATGAATGTTAAACACTGTAAAGCATTAAAATGAAAGTTAAAAATGTAAAACATAAAAAACGTGAAATTTAAAACAATTAAAATGGAAAATGCTAAACATCAGGAACCACTGGCCTAGCCCAAACAATGGCAGTTATGCCGATGTATTACAGTCCCACCTTTTGGCATTGTGTACAACAAAAGTACATTGTGAGACATCAAGAGTTGGATACAAATTTGTTGCATACAATATCTATCCTATGTTTTGTCTCCAACCTGTTTGTGTACAACATGTTTGAGTTGCACCTAATTTTTTCATCCAACAATTTGAAAATGGCCAATCAATGTCAGTAACATAACAATATGGCGGACTGTGCAGGCAACGTCTAGACAGCTGTTGTGTATGTATGGCTTGTGGCTCATTTAATATGATAGGAATTTTAATAAAAAGTTTAATTTCTTTCTGTAAGACTCATTAATGATGTTTCGTGACCATTAACACATATTACTGAGGTGGACATTCTTCATCACCACCACCACCACCGTCGTCGTCACCATCGCCGCCGCCACCACCACCATCACCATCACCATCACCATCACCATCATCTTCCTTTTATTCTTCTTCCGATTACCCTCCCCTTATGTAGGACTTACAAACCTGTGCCTAGGGTCAGATGCAGATGGGGAGCACAGGAACCTATGGACCAGACAGAGTGAACACCTGGAAGCGGGCGGTCAGCCAAGCACCAGGTATGATAGTGAGGAAGAGAATGATATGAAATGCAGGCGAAATGGATGACTGGAAAGGTGATAATGGAGCAATTGGTGGAATGAGTGGTGGGGCAAACCGGAACACCCAGAGAAAACCTGCCCTGATGCCACTTCGTCCACCACGAATACCACATGAGGGTCCCTGGAATCGAACTCGGGCCACCTGGGTGGTAGGCGAGCACGCTAACCGCTTGGCCATGGTGCCACCTGAGGTGGATATTACATAGCTATATTTCATAAATAATGTTGGTCCAGGAGGCTCATTTGGTTAGATGCTGGCTTATTGATCCCAAGGTCGTGGGCTCAAATCCGGTCCAGACTATTGGTTTTAAGTGTGCTTAAAAATGACAGCTCCATGTTCAGTAGATTTACTGGCATGCAAAAGAACTCTCGTGGGACAAAATTCCGGCCCACCGTCGATGCTGATGTGATCCTAGCAATTGACAGTGTCGTTAAACAGCAAAATAATTTAGTAATTTAATTTAATTTCGTAAATAATAAATCCAGCTAACAGTATGTTTAAATTTAATGTTATGAAATGAGTTCAAATCTCCTGTCCATCCATATTAAGATTAAAACCATTACAATTGTTCCTTATCTCTTTCACACTGCAATAGATTGTCTCATATTTGTGTAATTTTGTCTTCAACACAATATAAAAGGTTAAGAAATAAATAGTCAGTTCCTAGAAAATTGCAATAGTTTTCCAGGTCTTGTAACCTCAATTAGTTTTGTAGTAGACCACATATACCTCGGCCCGTGTCCTATTCTCTACTTTCAAACCATGACTGTGTCCACCAACATCTTTTACTTTTAATACATCTTTTCTTCCTACTGAGACTCATGGAAATATACCCCAAACCTACATTTAATACAGCAATCACTAAATTAATATCTGCATCTGCCATATTTAGTTTTCACACTTGCTATGTTGAACTGTCATTTGTTTCAGACCAAAACGAGTCATAGTGTGACAGACACTGCTTCTTTTGTGTGCAACTCCGTTGGATATATAAAGTTTGGCAAAACAAATTGGACCGTGGGACACCAGTTTATGTTTGTCCCTTTGTTGTTCCTCTGATGCAACATAGAACACATCAAAACACTCTGAGGAATGAAATATGCCCAATAACAAAAGTTCTGGGATAAGAATATAGGGTGATGCTCATTGAAGAAGTTGCCCTGTCATGGTAACATGCAACATCAATCAGACAACCTCGAAAAAATAAAATTGCAAATGTATAACATTTGGTCTTTTACACTTCTAAATATGTATATGTTACTCTAAGTACAAGGATATGCGTGCTCTTCAGTAATGCAGTTGTTAGCCTTAATACTAGAATTTTTCATTAATATGCACAACAAAGAAGCAAGCATGCAGTTCTGTGAGTTAGATTAGAGTAACAGAGTGGTGCACGAGAGGACAGCAACTGAAGAAAGATGGAGTGCTGCAGGAGAGGGTATCAACTGAAGAAAGATGGAGTGCTGCAGGAGAGGACAGCAACTGAAGAAAGATGGAGTGCTACAGGAGAGGGTATCAACTGAAGAAAGATGGAGTGCTGCAGGAGAGGGTATCAACTGAAGAAAGATGGAGTGCTGCAGGAGAGGGTATCAACTGAAGAAAGATGGAGTGCTGCAGGAGAGGGTATCAACTGAAGAAAGATGGAGTGCTGCAGGAGAGGACAGCAACTGAAGAAAGATGGAGTGCTGCAGGAGAGGGTATCAACTGAAGAAAGATGGAGTGCTGCAGGAGAGGGTATCAACTGAAGAAAGATGGAGTGCTGCAGGAGAGGACAGCAACTGAAGAAAGATGGAGTGCTACAGGAGAGGGTATCAACTGAAGAAAGATGGAGTGGTGCAGGAGAGGACAGCAACTGAAGAAAGATGGAGTGCTACAGGAGAGGGTATCAACTGAAGAAAGATGGAGTGCTGCAGGAGAGGGTATCAACTGAAGAAAGATGGAGTGCTGCAGGAGAGGACAGCAACTGAAGAAAGATGGAGTGCTACAGGAGAGGGTATCAACTGAAGAAAGATGGAGTGCTGCAGGAGAGGGTATCAACTGAAGAAAGATGGAGTGCTACAGGAGAGGGTATCAGATGAAGAAAGATGGAGTGGTGCACGAGAGGACAGCAACTGAAGAAAGATGGAGTGCTGCAGGAGAGGGTATCAACTGAAGAAAGATGGAGTGCTGCAGGAGAGGGTATCAACTGAAGAAAGATGGAGTGCTACAGGAGAGGGTATCAACTGAAGAAAGATGGAGTACTGCAGGAGAGGGTATCAACTGAAGAAAGATGGAGTGCTACAGGAGAGGGTATCAACTGAAGAAAGATGGAGTGCTGCAGGAGAGGGTATCAACTGAAGAAAGATGGAGTGCTACAGGAGAGGGTATCAACTGAAGAAAGATGGGGTGCTGCAGGAGAGGGTATCAACTGAAGAAAGATGGAGTGCTGCAGGAGAGGGTATCAACTGAAGAAAGATGGAGTGCTACAGGAGAGGGTATCAACTGAAGAAAGATGGGGTGCTGCAGGAGAGGGTATCAACTGAAGAAAGATGGAGTGCTACAGGAGAGGGTATCAACTGAAGAAAGATGGAGTGGTGCAGGAGAGGGTATCAACTGAAGAAAGATGGAGTGGTGCAGGAGAGGACAGCAACTGAAGAAAGATGGAGTGCTACAGGAGAGGATATCAACTGAAGAAAGATGGAGTGCTACAGGAGAGGGTATCAACTGAAGAAAGATGGAGTGCTGCAGGAGAGGACAGCAACTGAAGAAAGATGGAGTGCTACAGGAGAGTGTATCAAATGAAGAAAGATGGAGTGCTACAGGAGAGGGTAGCAACTGAAGAAAGTTGGAGTGCTACAGGAGAGGGTAGCAACTGAAGAAAGATGGAGTGCTACAGGAGAGGGTATCAACTGAAGAAAGATGGAGTGGTGAAGGAGAGGGTATCAACTGAAGAAAGATGGAGTGCTGCAGGAGAGGACAGCAACTGAAGAAAAATGGTGTTCTGCAGGAGAGGGTATCAGCTGAAGAAAGATGGAGTGCTACAGGAGAGGGTATCAACTGAAGAAAGATGGAGTGCTACAGGAAAGGGTATCAACTGAAGAAAGATGGAGTGCTGCAGGAGAGGGTATCAACTGAAGAAAGATGGAGTGGTGCAGGAGAGGGTATCAACTGAAGAAAGATGGAGTGGTGCAGGAGAGGGTATCAACTGAAGAAAGATGGAGTGCTACAGGAGAGGGTATCAACTGAAGAAAGATGGAGTGGTGCAGGAGAGGGTATCAACTGAAGAAAGATGGAGTGCTACAGGAGAGGGTATCAACTGAAGAAAGATGGAGTGCTACAGGAGAGGGTATCAACTGAAGAAAGATGGAGTGCTGCAGGAGAGGACAGCAACTGAAGAAAGATGGAGTGCTACAGGAGAGTGTATCAAATGAAGAAAGATGGAGTGCTACAGGAGAGGGTAGCAACTGAAGAAAGTTGGAGTGCTACAGGAGAGGGTAGCAACTGAAGAAAGATGGAGTGCTACAGGAGAGGGTATCAACTGAAGAAAGATGGAGTGGTGAAGGAGAGGATATCAACTGAAGAAAGATGGAGTGCTGCAGGAGAGGACAGCAACTGAAGAAAGATGGAGTGCTGCAGGAGAGGACAGCAATTGAAGAAAAATGGTGTTCTGCAGGAGAGGGTATCAGCTGAAGAAAGATGGAGTGCTACAGGAGAGGGTATCAACTGAAGAAAGATGGGGTGCTGCAGGAGAGGGTATCAACTGAAGAAAGATGGAGTGCTACAGGAGAGGGTATCAACTGAAGAAAGATGGAGTGGTGCAGGAGAGGGTATCAACTGAAGAAAGATGGAGTGGTGCAGGAGAGGACAGCAACTGAAGAAAGATGGAGTGCTACAGGAGAGGATATCAACTGAAGAAAGATGGAGTGCTACAGGAGAGGGTATCAACTGAAGAAAGATGGAGTGCTGCAGGAGAGGACAGCAACTGAAGAAAGATGGAGTGCTACAGGAGAGTGTATCAAATGAAGAAAGATGGAGTGCTACAGGAGAGGGTAGCAACTGAAGAAAGTTGGAGTGCTACAGGAGAGGGTAGCAACTGAAGAAAGATGGAGTGCTACAGGAGAGGGTATCAACTGAAGAAAGATGGAGTGGTGAAGGAGAGGGTATCAACTGAAGAAAGATGGAGTGCTGCAGGAGAGGACAGCAACTGAAGAAAAATGGTGTTCTGCAGGAGAGGGTATCAGCTGAAGAAAGATGGAGTGCTACAGGAGAGGGTATCAACTGAAGAAAGATGGAGTGCTACAGGAAAGGGTATCAACTGAAGAAAGATGGAGTGCTGCAGGAGAGGGTATCAACTGAAGAAAGATGGAGTGGTGCAGGAGAGGGTATCAACTGAAGAAAGATGGAGTGGTGCAGGAGAGGGTATCAACTGAAGAAAGATGGAGTGCTACAGGAGAGGGTATCAACTGAAGAAAGATGGAGTGGTGCAGGAGAGGGTATCAACTGAAGAAAGATGGAGTGCTACAGGAGAGGGTATCAACTGAAGAAAGATGGAGTGCTACAGGAGAGGGTATCAACTGAAGAAAGATGGAGTGCTGCAGGAGAGGACAGCAACTGAAGAAAGATGGAGTGCTACAGGAGAGTGTATCAAATGAAGAAAGATGGAGTGCTACAGGAGAGGGTAGCAACTGAAGAAAGTTGGAGTGCTACAGGAGAGGGTAGCAACTGAAGAAAGATGGAGTGCTACAGGAGAGGGTATCAACTGAAGAAAGATGGAGTGGTGAAGGAGAGGATATCAACTGAAGAAAGATGGAGTGCTGCAGGAGAGGACAGCAACTGAAGAAAGATGGAGTGCTGCAGGAGAGGACAGCAATTGAAGAAAAATGGTGTTCTGCAGGAGAGGGTATCAGCTGAAGAAAGATGGAGTGCTACAGGAGAGGGTATCAACTGAAGAAAGATGGAGTGCTACAGGAGAGGGTATCAACTGAAGAAAGATGGAGTGCTGCAGGAGAGGACAGCAACTGAAGAAAGATGGAGTGCTGAAGGAGAGGGTATCAACTGAAGAAAGATGGAGTGCTGCAGGAGAGGACAGCAACTGAAGAAAGATGGAGTGCTGCAGGAGAGGACAGCAACTGAAGAAAAATGGAGTGCTGCAGGAGAGGACAGCAACTGAAGAAAGATGGAGTGCTGCAGGAGAGGACAGCAACTGAAGAAAGATGGAGTGCTGCAGGAGAGGACAGCAACTGAAGAAAGATGGAGTGCTACAGGAGAGTGTATCAAATGAAGAAAGATGGAGTGCTACAGGAGAGGGTAGCAACTGAAGAAAGTTGGAGTGCTACAGGAGAGGGTAGCAACTGAAGAAAGATGGAGTGCTACAGGAGAGGGTATCAACTGAAGAAAGATGGAGTGGTGAAGGAGAGGGTATCAACTGAAGAAAGATGGAGTGCTGCAGGAGAGGACAGCAACTGAAGAAAGATGGAGTGCTGCAGGAGAGGACAGCAACTGAAGAAAGATGGAGTGCTACAGGAGAGGGTATCAGCTGAAGAAAGATGGAGTGCTGCAGGAGAGGGTATCAGCTGAAGAAAGATGGAGTGCTGCAGGAGAGGGTATCAGCTGAAGAAAGATGGAGTGCTGCAGGAGAGGGTATCAGCTGAAGAAAGATGGAGTGGTGCAGGAGAGGGTATCAACTGAAGAAAGATGGAGTGGTGCAGGAGAGGACAGCAACTGAAGAAAGATGGAGTGCTACAGGAGAGGATATCAACTGAAGAAAGATGGAGTGGTGCAGGAGAGGGTATCAACTGAAGAAAGATGGAGTGCTGCAGGAGAGGGTATCAACTGAAGAAAGATGGAGTGCTACAGGAGAGGACAGCAACTGAAGAAAGATGGAGTGCTACAGGAGAGGATATCAACTGAAGAAAGATGGAGTGGTGCAGGAGAGGGTATCAACTGAAGAAAGATGGAGTGGTGCAGGAGAGAGTATCAACTGAAGAAAGATGGAGTGCTGCAGGAGAGGACAGCAACTGAAGAAAGATGGAGTGCTACAGGAGAGGACAGCAACTGAAGAAAGATGGAGTGCTGCAGGAGAGGACAGCAACTGAAGAAAGATGGAGTGCTACAGGAGAGGACAGCAACTGAAGAAAGATGGAGTGCTGCAGGAGAGGACAGCAACTGAAGAAAGATGGAGTGCTGCAGGAGACAACAGCAACTGAAGAAAGATGGAGTGCTACAGGAGAGGACAGCAACTGAAGAAAGATGGAGTGCTGCAGGAGAGGACAGCAACTGAAGAAAGATGGAGTGCTGCAGGAGAGGACAGCAACTGAAGAAAGATGGAGTGCTACAGGAGAGGACAGCAACTGAAGAAAGATGGAGTGCTGCAGGAGAGGGTATCAACTGAAGAAAGATGGAGTGCTGCAGGAGAGGACAGCAACTGAAGAAAGATGGAGTGCTACAGGATAGGGTATCAGCTGAAGAAAGATGGAGTGCTGCAGGAGAGGGTATCAGCTGAAGAAAGATGGAGTGCTGCAGGAGAGGGTATCAGCTGAAGAAAGATGGAGTGGTGCAGGAGAGGGTATCAACTGAAGAAAGATGGAGTGGTGCAGGTGAGGACAGCAACTGAAGAAAGATGGAGTGCTACAGGAGAGGATATCAACTGAAGAAAGATGGAGTGCTGCAGGAGAGGACAGCAACTGAAGAAAGATGGAGTGCTGCAGGAGAGTGTATCAGCTGAAGAAAGATGGAGTGCTGCAGGTGAGGACAGCAACTGAAGAAAGATGGAGTGCTGCAGGAGAGGACAGCAACTGAAGAAAGATGGAGTGCTGAAGGAGAGGACAGCAACTGAAGAAAGATGGAGTGCTGCAGGAGAGGACAGCAATTGAAGAAAAATGGTGTTCTGCAGGAGAGTGTATCAAATGAAGAAAGATGAACTTCTTGAGAGGACAGACAGATGAGAAATGAAGTTCTTGAGAAGACAGACTAAAAGGGAGTTATATGGAGCTGCAAAGATGTATGCAGTGGGATAATTCTCAGACAGACCACAAGAGAATGGTGCTCCAGAACTCCATCTTCCTTTCTTTCTTCTGTGCATAAATGCCCTTTTCAAGGCTAACAGCTGCATTACAAAAGAGCAAGAATATCCTTGTACATAGTTAGCGTAATATTTATTATTATTTGGTGGTATTATGGTAATTATATTAGGTAACAGTAGTACATTTATGTGTCATATTTATATTATTTTAATACCTTAACTGTTCTGTGTTTTTCTATTACTAAAGCATGTTTTTATGCTGTAAAGTTACTGCATTCAGTCGCACATTAACAACATCCACCATGACTGGGCAACATTACTGAATTTACTAGCAGAAAGCAAGCTGATCTTACCTGGAGGCTGCTGCTTCTTCTCTCAGGGTCTCTGCTACTTCAGTACGTGAGGAAGATTCCTATAACAATACAAGAAAACAATTGTATTTGCTATCATATACAGCTCATTTAAATTCAAGCAAAAGAACCCACATTTGACGGTTAGACAAGTGCAGATGCTGTTATAGACTACAATAGGAACAGCATGCAGCAAATGAAGAAATTAATGGAGCAGAGAAGATGAGCAAAAAGTGAGGGGAAACAGGCATACATACAAGGTTTATAATTATGGACAGATGGACAAATTGCAGAGGAAAAGAATAACTGACACAGTAGTGGAAATTCAAGAAGCGATGAGACAAGAAACACAGAAAATTAATAAGTCAGCCATATGATATTTCGAAGAATCACTGAAATGGGAAAGGCTCATTACCTCAAGGGCAGATGCAAGGGAGAAAAAAGAGGGGAAATTAGCAAATGACAAGGTGACACAGAAGGAGGATAAAGAAGCTATGATTGGTTACAGCAAAGTGACAGCGTAAGAAGATAGTAGCGGGAAATCGAAAATGTTACATGCACATGGCCAAGGATGTTCTGTGTAAGGAACAGTGAGTGGCTGCATAGGCAAAGACGTTACTGCAAATTACTCAAATAATAAAGAGGCAACATCAAAGTTGAGTGGAAATAAACAGAGTAAACAAGAGGATGTGGGGTATGACCAGATAGAATGGGGGGGACATGGAAACAGGTATTACATATGTGGGTAGATTGGAACAGGAGAAGAGCGAGCAGGAAAGACCAGCACGTATTTGGAAAGATATTAATTCACAAAAGTGGATATCAGATAATGAACATGTGTTAATATATGGGAAACTGAAAAGAGAGGAAAATAGTGCTGCATGCCATGTGACAAGGAAGAGCAAGTGATTAAGTTAACTATGTTCAGGGCTGGTAGGAGAGATGGGAATAAAATTTCAGGGATAAAGTCAAGTAGGTATTATAAAAAAGTGAAAGCTAAGTGAGGAAAGGCAGTGGAACTGATAAAGAGATAAGAAGAAAGTGAATCTGTGAGGTGTAGGAAATTATTAGCAAATAATCATGAAGCATAAGAAAAATGAGGAGAAAATACATAAATTTTAGAATGGAATGGGTAATTTAAAATAGTAATGAACTTAAGGAAATGGAAAGTATAACAGAATTTGGTGAAAATAAATGAATCAGAAGAAGAAAGTTAAAGAAACAGGTTGGAAGAAGGTGACACAAGGAAGGTGCATTCTCAAATCAAAAGTATTATTTGGAAACAGTGGCATAAATAACGGCCTGAGAGACCCCACAGTGCGGGGGACCCCAAAACTACCTTTAATAGTTTTTTAAAAAGGACATTTTATATTCAATTCAAACATGGAAAATCGCTAGGAAGAAGCGCTGGAACAGATGCTGTTCACTGATGACATGCTGACAACGGAAATGTGCCATGTACGCATTTCCTATCCTTTCTTGCTTATATGTGTGAAAGAAACTTACCTCCAAGTGTGTATGCTCTCAAAAGCATTTAAAATCATATAGAGAAATTCATTAAAGCATGGTATTTTATTCAATGCGGTTGTTATAAAAATCAAACAAACTACATAGTATGTACGACTAGTACCTATGTGAAAATGTAGTTGATTGGCCAATAAATTGGATTATTTTAGAATTTGTTCATAAGCAGGATTGGGAAGTAATTGAGTAAAAATACTCTGATCACTGTAACAATTACTTTTTTTTTGTAATTTTTACTCGTATAATGTGATTTTTACTCATAATTTACTCTTTGAAATGACATTGTAATCATTACATTTTAGTAATCGTTATATTTCTAGTAACCCCTCATCAAACTGCGTAAACTGAGTGACCAGTTGGCTACACTGAAGCGTTGCATGCCGGTACATGAAAGATCCATCTCACAGGCTTACAAAAGCTGCTACTGAGTGTGTAAGCATTCTTTTCATGGTTAGAGCACCTGCCTGGTAAGCGGAGGGTCTGTGGTTCAAATCCCAGCTGTGGCATTGAATTTTTAAGTTCCAGTTCTACCTCTCAAACATTGCCCACACACGGTTTGTGTGTTTAAAGACACCAACAGTAGGTTTGTTGGTATAAATAATAATTCTTTTCTGTATTTGGTGTCATTCTGATCAGTTATATTCTACTTTGCAGATCATCTCGCATGCGATAGTATAAGTTTGAATTCTCATGAATCAATTTCAAGCATGGAAGACAATAGGGTGTTTCCATTTCCGTACTTAAATAAATATTTTGAATTAGTTGACCCTCAAAGTAAGGACAACGTGAGTGTGAAGTGCAAACTTTGTTTTGGAAACAAGGTACTCAAATCTGTGTGGACCACCACTTCAAATATGAGGAAGCATATAATGGTAAATACATTAGCAGATTAATTACTGTTGAAATTTTTGTGTATCTTTCGGTGGATAAAATTCACAATTTGGGATCCCCACAATTTAGTTTCAGAATGATCTCCAGCATGCAGTGTGGTGTTTTTAAGCAACATGTGCTTTTATTATTTCTCAAAGTCTAATTTGAAAACTTGCCTATTTGCATTGATAAATTATAGGTATTTAGGGATCACGCTGTTTTAATTTAAATAGAACAGGAATGTTCGCTTCCAAAGACTTCTTCATAAACTTGTTTTGTGTATTATATTTGCTTCACCATGTGTTGCAGCTTGAAGGGTGACTAAAATTACAGATAAACACTATTAACTAATTTATTATAAATGTTAGATAAGCCTGCCAAATATGTCTAAGGTCTATCACATTTTTTTCAAACTCAAAAAATATGTTGGCTTTGTGGTTACCTACAGAAATTTTACAACTGCTTTTATTCTTTTATAGGACAGTCAAAAGACAGAGGGAGAAACTCTATAAGGAAATGCACGTTCATCTTTTAGCTGCTGTCAAGCTTTGTGGAATAAGCAAAGGTGCACAGTTGTGGCAGACTCCATTCATTCATTCATAAGTGGCATGCAGTACTGGAAGTAGAGGTGGTCAGCACCCTGGTTCCTCCTGGCTAGTTATGCAGTATTCTCCGACAGTAACTCCTCGATTGGCCCCTTAGGGGACCTAACGAGGCTGAGTGCGCCCCAGACCAGGTCTCCCAGAGGGAGAAAAATCCCCACACCAGTACCGGGAATCAAACTCGAGTCATCTGGCTTGGTAAACAACAGCATAGTGCTAGGGGAAGACCCTATTTAACTTTAGAACTCCTTTAGTGAAGAGATCTTTGGGTTCTTTAATTATGTGTTTGCATAGTACTTGGCCAGAGAATTTGTTCCATTTTTTTCTGTGTTCTTCTCTGGTCTATTTGTTACTGCATACTAACATATGTTTTACTTATTCCATAAATTGGTTCAACCAAAGTAGGAAAAACCCAAAGGAGCATTAAAAAAATTGAAAAAATCAAAATTGGTAATTTTGTATGGAAATTGCCACTTCAGATTATTTTCAATATATGACATTTGTGATGGGCCTATCATTTGACACCTGCATCTATTACATTCAAAATTGTTTTTTACAAAAAAAAAAAAATGGATTTTGATAGTAGATTTGGTTAAATCAGATTTAATTAAATTTTATGAACATTCATTTTGATCAGCCATTCTATTACGGTAAATAGACTTTATAGGCTTAGACATAACCACAAAATGTATTTTAGCAAAACTGTGGATTTCAATATTGTAAACTTCTCAAGGTAAGTCCAACAAATTTGAGTGACTGAAAACAATTCCATGCATGGAATGAGACTGGCTGTGAAAAAGCTTGTGAACACCATCGAAGTGAAGATTATCAAGGGAAAGTACAAAGAGGAGGATATTTTGATTTCACACAATCCTGAAAATTCCAGCAGATTTGTCATTCGATTTCAAATGGCTGTGATTCCCCATGTGTCTAGATTTCACAATGGCAACATATCACAAGGCCAGTCATTGGAAGTTTGCACAATTAATTTGTTTCATGCATGGACAACTGTATGTTGTGTGTTCACATGTCAGAAAGCCATCATCTTTGTTTATTTACACACAGGAAAATAAAACAAAAAACGTAGTGCACCAGAAAGCTTTGTACTGAATGTTAATTGCATTTATCTTTCATATAAATAAAAGACATTAAATTCATTTGAATTATAAACGAGTGTCTTTTAATAACCAAAAAGCATTCAAACCCTACACGATGTATCTAATAATATTATCGAACTCAATGATTTGGAGATGGAAGGTTGATTAAGATAATCACTTATGAAGAGTTACAATAAAATCAATTTTAGGTGGCACAGGGTTCACTGGGTCATCTAGTATTGAAATAGAAATTAATACTTCCTCATATTTGTGAAAATCTGTAATACTTTGAACCTGCCTGCACAGCCATAAAAACAGCTCCTTTGCCATAATATTGTAACAAAAACAAAGGCCTCTAGTCCCATATAAGTTAGGGGCAAACTGTAAAAGTTGGCAAGTATGAAATCATAAATGCACGATGTAAGTAACTTATAGTTTGGACAAAACAATAATGCATTATGGCCAACTATATGAAAATCTTTTCTGTAAACTTTACCATACCTCATTCTGCAAGTGAGAATCTGCAGCAACAGTCAGTTCCATTTCATCTTTAATTTCAATCAAAGATTCGTTTTTTATTTTTGTATTACTGTCAATTTGACTGCAGTCAGCAGATACATTTACAAAACCTGTAGATACAAAAACTGTATGGCCAAGAACCTTTTCATCTTCACATTTAACTTTGGTTAAAGTTCCACTTGGACTCATAGGTTCATCTTCTATTTCCATTTTGATATCCATTTTGTATCACCATGAGACTTCTTAGAAAACCTAGAAAATTAAACACACTTATCATCAGCAAGAACAAAGCAACAAGGAGAAATGGGTTCTTATTAGATCTAGTTCCTTATTCTTTAAGTGTTTAGTATCTGGTATGCTGTATTGACTGCTGTATCTGAATGAATGAGTGCAGGCTAAAACAAGAAGATATATATGTAAAATAAAAATGTATAATAACCTTCTATGTTACCTAAAACTATTAGGCAATACCAGTAAACATACAATCTTTAAGAAAAATTTAGCCATTCTTAAATACAGTAGAATCCTGATAATTCCACTCTCAACTCGACATTCTGTGTAACTTGACGACCCTTTTTATTTTTATTGTTGAACTTGACGTAATCATTTCTGTAATCTACTATGGGGTATAAACAGTACAGGTAAATTTTAATTAGTATATGTATACACAGTGGCGTAAATAACTGCCCAGCAGACCCCGCAGCATGGGGGAGGGGGGTCAGATTGCCTTTAATAGTTTTCTTAAAAAGGATATTTTATATTCAATTCAACCATGAAAAATTGCTGGGAAGAAGTGCTGGAACAGATGCAGTTCACAGATGACGTACTGACAATGGAAGTGTGCCAGGTAAGCATTTCCTACCCTTTCTTGCTTAAAAGTGTGAAACAAGTTTACCTCCAAGTGTGTATGCTCTTAAAAGCATTTAGAATCATATAGACAAATTCATTAAAGCATAATATTTCATTCAATACAGTTGTTTTCAAAGTCATACAAACTACATAGTAAGTACGAGTAGTACCTATGCAAAAAAATAGTTGATTGGCCAGTAAATTGGATTATTTTAGAATTTGGCCATAAGGTATAAACATTAATCAATTTGTGTATTTCTAACCAGTTGTTCAGCGTTATTGCTTCTGAATGATATCTGAGGTACCACAAACAGAAGTTTGCTGATTTTGTTCCACCTATGTGCAGTATACATTTAGCGAGTGGATATTGTTTATTTAGGAAAAATAACCATTAGTGTTGGTAACTTTAACAATTCGCTAGGTTCTTTGTTCCACAAAGAGTTCATCATTAGGTGAATTTACTTCACTTTCACGGTATTCTGTACAAATAAATATGTAAGCAGCAATCCACTCCAAAAACATGTGCTGCTAAGGTCTATTTTCCCATGAAGAGCAGGCTGGATTTGCATGGCTACCAAATGGTTGACAAGCATGGTAATTCTGATCTTGTAGTATTCAGAGTATTAAGTGTTGCCTGTCTCCAAAAATAATAAGGAACAGGTGAACCACTTGGTACATTAATCTCTCCATTTTTAAGCTCTATTAGTAAGTAGCGCTCCCAACATTTATTTGCAGCGTGCCCACCAAAACCTTAACTATGCCACTTTGTATAAAACCTACCACAATCTCCCTCCCAATAACAAAGGAGCTGATCGTGTATTGACCTTAGATATCTAGTCAGAACATAAGCAGTCAGCAGACCATTGTCACAAAATCAGAAGCTTGCCACTAATAATGTGGATACATAGCACAAACACTTGTTAGGAAGGTTTGAAGGTTTATTGCTTCACCCAGTACAGAAGTATTTATTACATGTGACATATTGCACAATAGTTTATGAGACCACAGGGGTGTCAGGTTCTTTCCAACTTCCATGTGGTACATAAACATCGCAGACCATGCATGAATACATGCTGTGCCCACTTGCATTATCAGCAGTGTCTTGTTTATTTCAAGGAAGAAAACAGAGTCATTACACTCGTCATCAATTTACACGAGGTAACTCGTGCAGATCCTAGCAAGGTCATTCACCATGTCTAAAAATACCACTGTATGTGGTAACCTAAACTTTCAGTTACATATTTCTGGCTAAAGTGCAGCTTCTAACATTTCAGGCTTACTGTTAGTGTTGTGTTGAGTTATGTTTGTGCCAATGAAAACGTCAAACGAGAAGAAAAAATGACTAGTTAACATGACACTGGGAATTACATTGAATGTGTTAAAGAAACTGAACAAAGGGGAACATAATAAAATTGCCATGGGTTTAGGAGTAGGACCAAGTTCAATAATAGGGTATAAAAAAAAATAGCTGTCTGAAATCGAGGTTTGGTTTGTGAAAAAACATGTACTGATAGTTTAAAGGAAAGAAAGAGTATAAAACCTGGTGAATATGAGAAAGTGAGTTAGGCACTATTTGTGGTTTAGGCAGCAAAGGGAAAAATCTCATGTTTTGCACTCACATGACTTTCTCTATTCTGGTACCACCCATTCTTACAAACTATTATTCCTATATCTTCTTCATGTTAGTTGACAAACATTTGCAGAAATATCTTATTGCTTATTTCCATGTAGGCTCAAGAGGAATATGGGAATACATTAGGCTTGGAGTGACAAAATCTTTTGAAGCTTTGAAATTGTGTTCTCTTTGCATGGCTAAATATGAAAAAAAATTAATAACGATCTTCCATTTGATTAAAGTTTGAGTATTTCATAACTTACACAAATATCAAGGAATATCTCAAAAATAGCTGACTCTACAAAAAAATTTATTCGGGCATAAAAGGTGTGTTTTAGCAAGATCTACATTTTTTCTTCAGTAAGTTTTGGTGTATCTCTTATGGTTTACCAGTTATGCAAAATTCATCCAGAGTACACAGGACTACATAGGCTATAGCCAGAAAATTAGAAATATACATTTCGTTTACCATAAAAATATCTCAAACATATGGCATTTTAATCAAAATCACTACAGCCATTTTTTAAAAAATGTAAAGGGTAGTTTAGGGTGGAGGAATTTTCTTCAAAATCTTCATGTCGCAACCTTAAAAGACATTGAACTTAAATACCATCTTTGGTTTTCAACCAAATTTTCATTTTTAAGTTATGCTGTACACACACTGACACACACAGACCTTTTTCTAAAAATGCTTTATTTTTTTTTATTCAGTGGGCCTCAAAACATATATTTCCAGTGAAGTCTCAACATTGAGTTTTTGCATGAAATATTATAAGGTCTCAATTTCTATGAGGAACTTCAGGAAGAAGAACCTGAATTTACTGCTGGTGTTGCCTGGCTGGACAGATGGAAGAAGTGCTATGACATCATACAGTTAAATGTTTGTGGTGAAAACTATCTGCTGACTTGGAAAGTGTGAATAAATTCAAGGAAAATTTTCACACACTAATCAATAAGCATGGCCTATCTGGAGAACAAATTTACAATTGCGATCTCCCTGAATACAGCCATTTTTAAGGACTGGTTTTTCCAGAAGTTCATTCCTTCAGTAGAAAATTGAAAACCACTTGTCATTCTGGACAATGCTTCATCCCATCCTGATGTGGAACATCTATGGGAGAAAGACATACAAACCATGTTTCTCTCTCGTAATGTGACTTCAGCATGTCAACCAATGGAACAGGGAATATTAGAAGCACTGAAGAAGGTATACAGACACAAACATCTCTTGTTTGAAGCATGGAGAATGTATGTCACATGAGTGACAAAGCAAAGAAAATAGATATGCTGGAAGTGGTAGGCTGGATATCCAAATCTTTGAATGAAATTGAGCAAATAGGCCTACTTCATTCCTGGAGAAAGCTACTGGACCATTTAGGAAACAAATTTCAAGAAAATAGGGCCAAGACAGAAAATTGTGAAATAGTGGACTTATTGAAGAAAATTCCAGGCTACATAAACATTACCAATGTTGATGTCTGAGAATGGATGGTACAGGTTGAAAACTGTGAACTATTAGAAGAGTCTGAAATAATTGCATTAGTGAAAGAGAACAAAGACGAAAACGAAGTAGACTCAGAGGAAGAAGAGATGGAAGACAATGGTAAAAGTAAAAAGATGTCTCACAGTGATGTATTTAAGATCAATGAAGCGATGTTCTGTTACCTGGAGGAACAAGGTGCATCTGCTATGGACATTTTATTTCTCCATTGCTTACATGATGAAGCTGCAGGAGTGTGAGAGACAGACAAGCATCACAAGATTTTTTTCTACACAGAACTAGCAATTTCTTCTCTATTCTATCCAAGTACACACATATTTTTATTTTCTCTACTGGTAAGCAGAGGAAGTATTGTATTCCACCCAAAAATTCGATATCGAGATTTCACAGGAAATATACACTTTTTTTTTTAAGTGTTCCATTTATATCCCACCTTTAACTGCAGAGGTCATATCGGCAGCCTTGCCTGTTGGCAAATGGTGCTACACGTTTAACAGTGGATTTTCGATCTTTAGGGCTTTTATACGTTGAATTCACACAGACATTCACACTTCCAGACTCAGGGAAGGATGAGGAATAATCTTGGCTGGAGAAAAATTCCTACCCCCCTGCCGGGAATCAAACCCAGGACCCCTAGCATAAATAAATATATGCTTTGTGACCCCCTGAATAAAAAAAAAAAGCATTTTCAGAAAAAGGTCCGTGTGTGTGTCTCTGTCAATCTGCGGACAGCATAACTCAAAAACGAACTCGGTTAAAAACCAAAGTTGGTATTTAAATTTAATTTTTCCAAGGATGTGATACAAAGACTTTGAAGAAAATAGCTCCACCCTAAACTACCCTTTACATGGAAGATTTTTCAAAAATGTTGACTTTCTTGAAAATGGCTCTAACGATTTTGATTAAAATGACACAATATTTTTATGACAAATGAAATGTATATTTTGAATTTTCTGGTCATAGCCTATGTAGTCTTGTTTACTCTGAATGACTTTTGAATAACCTGTAAAGCGTAAGAGATAGACATCTTACTATACAAAAAATGTAGATCTTGCTGAAACACACAGTTTATGTCTCAATACATTTTTTGTAGAGCGAACCATTTCAGATATATTTCCTGTTATTTGTGTCAGTTTCAGAAAACTTAAAACGTTTGTGAAATGCAACATTGTTGTTCATTTTTTATATGTTAAGCATACAAAGAGAATGGGATCTCAAAGCTTTAAAAGATTTGACTATCGCTCAAAGCCTACTGTATTCTAATATTCCCCTTGTACCTACAAGGAAATAAGCAATAGGATAATTTTTGTAAATGTTTATCTCAAGTAACACAAAGAAGATACAGGAATAAGAGTTTGTAAGAATCATTAGCACAAGCCATGTGAATGCAACACATCAGATTTTTAAATTTACTTTTGAAGTAATAATTTTTAGGATGTTATATTTTTCTGTTTCCTATATTGTGCTAAAACATGCATTTATGTAATTTACAGTAATATGTTATGAGTTGTGAATGAAGGACGTCTTATTCCGTATAATTGTCTTTCATATTTTGTAAGATCAGTCGGTAGCTGTTTCGGCTACGCTTACGTACATAACTCTAATGTAAGTTTTTCGAGAAAGAGTATTTACCATTCACACTCTTTATACACAGACATGCGGAACTGGAACCGTAAGTATATTATACCGCACAGTGTACATATTTGTTCCTGTGACATACGCTATGCTATAGTTCCCATTAGTGATTTAAACAACGGGGTATTGTTTTTACATATTCTATCCACATTTAATTTCTCCACAATAATGTATATACTGTATGAGCTTTCTCAAAGTAATTCACAAAAAAGGTAAAGTCTTGGAAGTGGTCTTGGACTGACACCAGTTACTTTTCACTCGTTTTCACTCGATATCACATAGCACATGCTTACCAAATCACATGTTTCAGGAGCACCATTTGTGGCCATCCTGTTTATACGGAAGAGCTGCCAACATCTAAACGGAAAACAGCGAGTGAATGAGCACTGAGTGAGCTGTTTTAATTCACGAACAAAGCATTATTTGAAGGCCCTAAGCATCAAAGCGTAGCTCAGGAATGTGTTTTATATGCAGAAGGGGCGCAAATGAGGAACACGACAGAGCGTAGCCGTTCTATATGCGAAGCTAGGCCCCAATGATCCAAGATCGCTGGGAATAAACTTTGTCGCAAATTATGAGCACATACTTGGGATCCAGTGCTTCGAATGGACCATGTAAAGAAAGCTTGTCCTTTGCCAAAGTAATAACTGTCTGAACCAGATCCAGTATCGACACCACAGATTCCTATAAATACCAAAAGAATAAATCGCGCGTGCAATCTTTTACTTAAGTTGTTGCCTAACCTGGTAGAAACAATTGTGCAAACTACAATTCAGGGCTTTTATGATATAATTTAAATCACGACTGCGTAAAAGAAATGAAGAGTCATGTTACCGTATCCACAACAACCCGAGATAAAGTGTGCAACTAGTGCTCAATCGAGCGACAAGGCTCCACGGTAACCTGCGAGACTCGCATTCGTGCGACCCTGGGTTTGATTCCTGTCTAGCCAGACAGGCCAATTCTTTTTTCTCATGATTCCCCGGGTCGGTAGTGGATTTGAGACGACTCCCCTCTAACATAAGTTTCCTGTCATTTCCTTTCATCTGTTTCACCTCATCTATTTCAGGAACAGGCAACCTGTGTTACGAAAGGACAATGGACAATCGTAAAGTACGATTTTAGTCGGAATCTTTTCTTACTGGGAGGGTTTCAAGCTGCAGGTGGCTTAGACAGGGCTAGTGGCATTGGGATTGGTGTCATGTTGAATTTATCAGGGATCACATTGTTTCTGTGCACATTGTCATCCGATTTGTGGTCTCTCCTTCATCCCTTCCTATCAGGGATCATGCTGAAAGTACAAAGGGCTCATAATGTGCTGCAGTTACTGTAGGCCGAGTATATACGCACTTCGACCAATGCTACTGACCTCCCAGAGGGAAAGACGAGATGAAGGCAGAATGAAGAACAGCCAACGACGCAGTTGACAGTCCCGTCGGGACTTCCCCGAACAATGGAGCATCGCGGAGAGGTCAAGGCCCCTTACCGATGACAGCATTCCGAAACAAAGTGCACCGACATTACTGACTCTGTCTCTCTTTCTCTCACACACACGCACGCACGCGCACACACACAACTGTTCTTTGTAATACCAATAATGATTTGAACCTGAGTAGAGGCGCAAATGGAATAAAAACTCATTGATGCGTAAAACTGTTAAGGGTCGCCGTTTCCAGTTGTAAATCCTGGTAACCTGATTAGAATGCTACCTAACCTCACAGTTCAACGTCAGGTTCATCTAGACATACCACGATCCTCAATCTCGGAGGCCCCGATGCAGAACTTCAACTGGGGCTAGATTTAGGCATAGGTACTTAAACAATTACGGAATAAAGAGTGGTATCAAATAATCAAATGTTAATTGTTTAATTTAACTTTCGACTAAATGTATGACATTCACTTGTTACCATAAGGTGAAGAGATGCAGGACAAGTGTTATTTTGGACTTTAGATCTTATCAAACTAAAATAACCAAGAGAGATGGCTTCACGGTAACGTGTGAGGCTCGGATATGGGAGGTCGTGGGGTCGTTTTCCTTGACCGACCTTCATGGCTTATGGGCTTTTCTTTTTCGAAGGTTTTCCCAGCTCGCTAGGTGAATGATGGGAAGGAAAATTGCATCCCCCAAATTTCCTGTCCTTTCATTTAATTTCACTTCATCCTTCATCCTGGTGTCGTCCTCCGTGGTCCCGGAGTGACATGCTAGCCTCTGGTTCCCAAGAATGCCGATTCAAACCTGGCGGAGGGTCATAGATTTTTTTTTTCGAGTGTAAAAATCCTTAGTATGGCTTCCTTCAGAAGGGAAGTAAAGCCGATGGTCCCGTGTTGCAGAATTGCGACGCACAAAAGAACCTCAAGCCTGATAAAGAGGCCTCTGAGCAAAATTAAGCGCTCTTTCACTGACGATATAAAATGGAACTCTCAGAACAATAGCGTCCGTAAATAAAAAGTTAATCCTGGTTAGCTGTCTCGGGGTTCTATGTGCCCTCAGGCGGGAGGGAAGCAGTATATGAGCCGCCTGCGGGAGTTCAAATCTGTATTGAACAATAATTGTATAAAGAAAGGCGGAGGTAAATGAATTTAACTGGTCATTCTAGTTAAAAAAGTTAACAATTCAACTTCGGTTAAGACAGCTGTGTATATAGCACAGCGTACATTAGAGATGAGATATTCAGTAATAGTCCTAGACAGTAATTAGTCCAGTCTGAACCGTTCACTTCGTTTGCATGAAAGATGACAGTATTTTTGTTAGACATGGATCAATTCCTGGGCGTTGCTACCAACAGAGTTTCCAAGGTAGGGTAATCAATTATACACAACACCTGCCGCTGCGGAGACCTAACAAACTTACAAAACAATTGACGAGGTCCAACTTTGATACGAGCAGGCAGATGGCCTCTTATTAGCATTTCACAGTAAAATATTTCAAAAATGTTCGTTGGCTCGCTGTCCTTTGCCACTGCCACTTTCAAGCTTACGCCTTCTATTATTAGTTTTCTCTTTATATTTACTTGTGTTTATTTTAAATCATCATAGTATTATTATTTTTTATTACTATTAAATGCTTTATTTACTTTTTATTTATTAATTTTGCATTCTAAATTAGTTATGACTATCGGTATCAAATAGATGTCAGTATTAAAGTTGGGAAGCTGAATCAGGCTTGAATAATTCCGTGCCAAACACATCTTATTCGAATCCCAGTAGTGGCATAGCATTGCTCAAGTCTGGTTTAGCTTTTCAAGTTATCACACTGTCTAGAAAATTATTTTCTTATATGCTTTAAATATGTTTCATGTGCGTTATCATTACGTACAGTCAAGTGTTTGAATCGCTAGGCAAAAGTGTAGTAGCACACATAATACGGAAAAAGGATGTGTCGAACATTGTAGGGTAATGTCACCTAACACTGTAGTCATGTAATCACTTGTTTACGGTCTTTTTTGCATTCCTCTGATATCTTTTACTTTGTTATACAATTTTACAGCCCTCCTATTGTTGACCATAACCTCAGCTTATTGCGGCTTTTCAGATTTTTGCTTTCTCTACTATGTGTAGTAAGTAGAGGAAGTATTGTGTCCCACCCAAAAATTTGACGTCGAGATTTCACCAGAAATATGTTTTGAGACCCCCTGAATAAAAAAAAAAAAAAAGCATTTTTAGAAAAAAGTTCACGCGTGCGGGTGTGTGTGTGTGTCTGTCTGTCGGTCGGTCTGTCTGTGGGCAGGATAACTCAAAAACAAAAAGTCGGTAAAAACCGACTTGTCAAGGATGCGACACGAACATTTTGAAGAAAATTCCTCCAACCTAAACTACCCTTTACATGGAAAATTTTGATTTTCTCGAAAATGGCTCTAACGATTTTGATTAAAATGCCATATATTTAAGATATTTTTATGATAAATGAAACGTATATTTTGAATTTTCTGCCTATAGTCCTGTTTACTCTGGATGACTTTGAATAACTGATTAACCGTAAGATATAGTAGATCAAATCTTACTGGGTATAGAAAAATGTAGTTCTTGCTAAAGCACAATTTATGTCCAAATCGTTTTTTTCTAGAGTGAACCATATCGGAGATATTCCTTATTTGTGTGAGTTTTGGAAAACTTAAACCTTCGTCAAATGGAAGATGGTGATTCACTTTTTTATATCTTAAACGCGCAAAGAGAAAGGAATGTCAAATCTTTAAAAGATTTGACTATCCCTCAATAGAATGTATTCTAATATTCCCCTTGTACTTACAAGGAAATAAGCAATAAGAAGTTTGTACAAATGTTTATTTTAACTAACACGAAGAAGATATAGGAATAAGAGTTTGTAAGAATGGTTAATACAAGAGTAGAGAAAGTCATGTGAGTGCAACACATCAGATTTTCTTATGGATGTTTGTATGCTATTTTGCTATACAACGAAACATTCACTTGGTTTACTCTATTTGCTTTTCTTTTATTTGAAAGATTCACATTTCTTTCCCTGTTCGCCCTTCAACACAGTATTTATAAAATTATCTATTACTGAAGTAGAAATGCAACATATTATATTCACGGTTTTATCTACTCACTCTTCTTTTACAAAATACAATCAAATTTCTTTCTCTATTGGCTCTTCAACATACAATACATATAATTTTCTATGATTAAAATACAAATGCAGCACATTATATTTATAGGTTTTTCTCTTCACGCTTTTCTTTTATGAAACGGAATCACATCGAAATTGTCAACTTTTTTCTTCGGATCATTAGAAAGCGCATGAAATAATTAGATGGTTTCATAATATACACCTTTTGGAAGTAAGAAAGATTTACACTAGGATAATGGATGTTGTTTTTTTTTGTCTAGTGTTTATCTCGTGAATTTAATTATTTGTTATAAATGTAGATAGATTGTATATCACGGATTTTAAGACCGAGAATATATACATGCAAGATAAGGTTAATATCTTCAGTCTTCTAAAAAGATCTTTGCATGAACGTTTGCTATTGGTGTTGGAAATAATTCTTATAACATTCTTTTGTATGAGGAATATTTGTTCACTCTCTACTGAATTGCCCCAAAATCAAATTCCATATTCCATTATAGAGTTAAAACACGCATAGTAAACCAGTGTAAGTCTGTCTATAAAAGTCACATTTGCCAGTGCTCGATAACATAGCAGGCAGAGCTGAATCTGGGTGTAAATATTTGTCTACTTGAAATTTGATGTTGTCTATTTGTTCTAATATGTCAGTTATCCCAACTTCGATTGGAACATGTGATGTATGATGATTGATGAGTTATAAATTTAACAACTTTTGTTTTATCTAGGTTTACAGACGATTTGTTAGGTTTAAGCCAGTAAGACATGCAGTTCAAAACATAATTTAACTACACATTCATTTAAGTTAGTGATACTCTCTCAGGTTTTAATGATACATGAGGACAGCACAATAAGCCGTTAAGATGTAGCACTATACAGATCTTCCCCAGGTTTCAGAATGGGCAAGATTATCTGGGCAATACAATCATCACAGGGCTGGGCAACTGATGCTTAGAGAGCGCAGATTTCTCACGATATTAACTGATGTATGTTTACCAGGTGAAAAAGATTAATGTCGCTCAAGGTAACGCGCGAGTCGTCCAGCCTTGAATCATCAGGAATTCATTGAATATCTGTAGAAGGGCCAGTTCGGCAGTGTGGCAAATGGGTAAGCATGAGGTAAACTGATTATATCCAGGAGCAGAGTTAACCAGTGTCTATCACGCTTTCCATTTCGACATAAGAAAATGGAACCATCAAAGATGGATGCGCTGTATCGGCGGATCAAGCGTATCCTCGAAATCACGTATCCAACAACGTACTGATCGTGGAGGAAGGGAGTGTCCTTTGAGATAGTAGAGCAATAATTTCTCCAGCAGTCCTCTCTACGCGTTTTAAAAAGCGTTTCCCCTCAGCATCTGAGCTTCTGTGAGCTGAAAAGTTCTCCCACGCAGAGTTGAGTTGGTAACATTGGAGAGCCAACTTCCTCTTCACTATCATTCGGCCATATACTGGAGTTCACCATCACGCACGCATCAAGTTATCAACATGTGAAACAGAGTTAGTTTCCAGTTCTATACCTCAATCTAATGGGTCAGATCTAGCTCCAATGGTTCGACATCGCTTCACGTCCCATACATCTTGGTCCATGGGAGAATAACCATCCGTAACTGTAGCGTACAGGGCCTTCTCAACGGCCCCATGAATTAGCTTCCACGCATCAGGGGATCAGCCATGTCACAAGTCACTAACTCACCAAATAATAAAGATGCTTCTTCGATGAAACCTCAATATTGAATTTTTGACTGAGACGCAATGCTTCCTCTAGGTACTAAGTACTCTGTGGAGAAAGTAAGTAGGTACTTAGTAGAGAAACTAAAATAGTTCGCAAAATGGAATTAAAAATACAAAATAATAATAATAATCCTTGCTTTGATAGTTATGTAATAGAAAGAAAGAAAACAAAAGAGACCCATCATTTGTCAGCAATTGCATTTTTTGAACAGTTTAACCTTCTGATATATAATTTGAATACAAATGAACCTTAACCTATAATTTATTGAAGGTCAAACGCCTCCCATTTCTTAACGTTCAAACTTTTTCTATGAAATATTGATAGTATCGTATTAGAAACTTAAGGTAAAGTTTGAGGTTATGTAATGATTATTGTGGCACGTGGTGCATTCCCACGACAAGCGTACTACTTCATGGTCACCTGCAAAAGTAGGTGGTCTCCTTCGTTAAAAAGTGAGTCACTAAATCGTCGGAAACTTTAGATGGGCGTTTATTTCGTTAATAAGTCAAGTCAATACTGTATATGTGTATTAAACATCGAGCGATATGTACTCTCTGTACTACGTATAGCAGTAGGGTAAGTGTTGTATTCCTCCTAAAATTTCGATATCGGGATTTCACCGGATGTAGTCTCTTTAGCGCGGTGGTAGTGCTGCTTCTTACCAAGGGGGGGGGGGACCTGAGTTAGATTCCCAGTACCGGCGTGGGGGTTTTCTACCGCTGCAAGATCTGGTCCGGGGTGTAAAATTAAATCTTTTACATGCCAGTAAATCTACTGACATGGAGCTGTCGTTTTTAAGCACACTTAAAAACCATCGGCCTGGGCCGGGTTTGAACCCACGATCTTGGGATCAGTAGGCCAGCGTCTAACCAACTGAACCACGCAGACCGACTTTCGGGGTGCACTCAGCCTTGTTAGGTCCCTGAGGGGTCAAATGAGGGGCTACTTGATTGAAAAGTTGCAGCCCTTGTTTGAGATCACATATACAGGGCACAGAACCACGTCCCCCCTCCAGTACTGCCCCCCACTCATGACGCCTCTGATGGGGGACGCAGCGGTCGGGCGGTAGGACTGGCCCGGATATGCGGTGGTGTTACGTTTATTATTTCACCGGAAATACATATTTTGGGACTCCGTTAATTAAAACAAAGTTTTTGAGAAAAGTTTTTGACTGTCTCTGTCTGCTTGTGTGTATGTGAACAGCGTAACTCAAAAACAAAAAGTTTAAGCACCAAACTTGGTATTTAACTTCAGTACCTTCCAGTGGTGCAACACTAAGATTTTTAACAAAATCTCTCCACACCAAACCATTCTTTACATAGAAAATGGTTTGTTGTTTTGATTTTTCTCACAAGTGCCTCTAATGATTTGATTAAGATATCGTATATTAGGATATTACCATGACAAATTAATGTGTATAGTGGATTTCCTGGGAACAGTTTGTGAAGTCCTCTTCATATGAAAGGGATTTGGTATAATTTTGTAACTGTAAACCATATGAGATAGATATACTACTGAAGAAATGTAGATTTCTTTAAGACAACTTTTTATGGCAGCTGCCATTTTGAAGATATCCGTTGTTATTCATTCGAATGTCTCAATTGTCCTTTATAAACTTTGTCATTGTTCAGTTGTTTCTCTAGAGATCATAGAAACATTATGGAATTTCTAGGCCACAATACATCGAATATCTGAGTATCGATTCTCGATTCGGTTCCCTGTATCACTTCTACCTTCAACGAAATGTATAATTAAACATTTTCTACAGATATTTGTCTCACTAATATGAAGTAGATAGAACAATTAGCTCTCGTAAGCATAGTTTGTGAACATTGTATAAAAATTGGAACGTTTATTCGTGCCTCCTTCCTTCTTTCAAAGATATGCGAAAGTTGGGTATTTGACGGGAACAAATAAGATCAGAATAATTTACCGGTGAATGAAGCGATGAGACTCTTGAAGCTTTTCATCGAAGTTCTCGATGAACCTCAGGGCGTGGTACGAGTCTACGTCTTACAAGGATGATTACATTTCCTTTTTATATTTTTAATATACTTATTTATTGTTCCTTTATCACAAATGATAATACAAATATTCTGGATTGGCGTCCTTTCTCACAAGCCCTGCGGGGTTCACACAACCCGAACACGGACTACGTAATTTTGCGAGTTCGTAATCTTCTTCTATCTTTTGATGTAGCCTTACTAATTATATATTAGTTCTCTGCACTGTTACTCCTGTTAACTTTAAAAACACAATGTTCTTCCAATAAACACTATATGTGCATAACTTTTAAAATTATTCGCGGACTTTGCGATTTCCACATGACGTCAATCCCAATAATACATGAACAAGACAAAACAATTGAAGATCTCTATCATTGCCTAGTAGGACAATGATTCACAATTTTAGGGGCCACCACTATGAACACAAATTTTAACTATTTTAGGAGGCTTCTTCTAAAAATATCGCCTCAAAATAGAAGTTAGTAGGTAGAAAGACACGTGAATGTAACGCATCATATTCCTAGGTATGTTGTTCACAAACATAAACAACCACGGCCAATTTTCTAAAAATGTCTTCAAAATGACTTCAAAACATGAAATCTCCAAATTGAATTTTGGTTAGAATGCAATATCTCCTCTATCCACTATCCACTATCCACTATGGTTAGGTCGTGTCAGAGAAAGTAGAAATAAATTAAAAGTACTGAAGAACTGAAACCAAAAACAATGCCTATCTCGGAAATTGCTAACGACACAAAAATGTTGGTTAAAATAAAATGCATCTTTTAAACAGAGCTACGTTTTTCTTTGTGCAGTAAGCTCTTGTCTATCTCTTATGGTTTATCGGTAACACAAAACTATATAAAATTCTTGCACATGTAGAGAAATTCAGAGGCTGTTCATGAAAGTTCAAGATAAACATTTTATTTGTCACCTAAAATCTTAAAAATATGTGTTTATCAAAATCGTACGAGTCATTTTTACATTCTTTACTACGTATAGTAAGTAGAGGAAGTATTGCACCCAAAAATTCGATGTCGAGATTTCACCGGAAGTATGTTTTGAGGCCCCCTGAATAAAAAGAAAAAGCATGTTTAGAACAAGGTCCGCGCGCGCACGTGTAGTCTGTTTGTCTGTGAACAGCATAACTTAAAAACGAAAAGTAATATAAAAATCAAAGTTGATTTTGATTAAAATGGAATATGTTTAAAGTATTTTTATGGCTAATGAAATTTATATTTTGAATTTTCTGGCTATAGCCCACTAAGTCCTCTTTACTCTGGATGACTTTTGCATAACTGGTAAATCGTAAGAGATAGACCAAATCTTACTATACAAAAACTGTAGATCTCGCTAAAACACAATTAATGTCTGAAGAACTTCTTTTGTAGAGTGAACCATTTCGGAGATATTCCTCGTTATTTGTGTCAGTTTCGGAAAACTTAAAACATCCGCGAAATGGAACATCGTTGTTCATTTTTATATGTTAAGCGTGAATACAGATAGGATCTCTAAGCTTTAAAAGATTTGACTATCGCTCAAAGCCTACTGTATTCTAATATTCCCCTTGTACCTACAAGGAAATAAGCAATAAGATAATTTGTACAACTGTTTATCTCAACTAACATGAAGAAGATATAGGAATAAGACTTTGTAAGAATGGTTAGTACAAGAGCAGAGAAAGTCATGTGAGTGCAACACATCAGATTTTTTAAAATTTATTCCACATTCGCCCTTAAGTTCATGTGTTTACAGAGAGACGCGCATCAACTGTTTTCTAGTGATGTGAATGAAACATTGTTTCCGCGTAGCTAGCCAACTTGGTGTTAACATGTGACTTTAAATAGCCCTTCAGACACGCCGATTTCTTTGCTAGTGATTGGTAGAAACCTTGACGAACCTTGTAGGCTTGCGCGCAGGGCCAATAAATATTATGGTAGCATTGTTATGCAACGGGGTTGCAACAAAGTGGGCCAGTCCTGCGTGGTGTGGCCATCGTTCAACGTCACCGCGCATTCCAAGCACCTACTCTCATAGTGGCGTTTCACCTTCATTACTGCCAGCAAAATATGGAACCGTAAGTTGAAATGTATACATCATATATCCTTGTAGTTGGTGTTTAACAAGAGGAGATGCCATTTCTGAATACCTCCCCCCAAAATCTGTACTAGTCTGCGCAGAGTCCGTATCACTTACACACGCGTCTCAACAATTCCAAAATCTGACGTGTTGCACTCACATGACTTTCTCTGCTTTTGTACTAAGATTTCTTACAAACTCTTATTTCTAGAACTTCTTTGTGCTAGTCGAAATAAACAATTGTAGAAATGATATTGCCAATTTGCTTATAAGTGCAAGGGTAACATGCTTTAAGTGATAGATATTTTATGTGAAGGCTTTCAATTGCACGGCCAAGAGATAAAAAAGTGAATAACCACCTTCCATTTGAGAAAAGTTTAAGTAGTGCAAAACTCACACACCTAAAACGAAATATCTCCGAAATGGTTCACTCCACAAACAATTCTTTTAGACATAACTTTAACAAGATCATATGTTAAACAAGTTCTACATTTTTGTACAGTAAGATTTTGTCTATCTCTTACGGCTTACGAGTTATTCAAGTCATCCAGAGTAAACAGGACTACATGGACTATAACCAGAAAATTCAAAATATACATTTCATTTATCATACAAATATCTTAAACATGTGACATTTTAATCAAAATTGTTAGAGCCATTTTTGAGAAAATCAAAAGTTTCGAAACATTTTCCCTGTAAAGGATAGTTTAAAGCGGGAGAATTTTCTTCAAAATCTTCGTCTCGTATCCTTGAAAGACATTAAACTTGAATACCAACTTTGGTTCTTAACCGACTTTTCGTTCTTGAGTTCAAAGACACAGTCACTTACGCTGACCTTTTTCTCAAACTGCTTTTTTGGATTTAGGGCGCCTCTAAACATATTTCTGGTGAAATCTGAACATGGAAATACTTCCCCTAATTACTATGCGTGGTAAAGTAAGTAAAAATCAGTGTTACAGTCACCTTACTTTCTCCGCACATTCTTCAACAAAGTATTATTCCATCTACTTCATTTTAACAGATATAAATACTTCCAGAAATGGTTGCATTGCATATTTCCTTGTGGTGCAATGGAAATAGGGGAGTACACACTATGTTTCCATGGGGAATTGAAATAGATTTGAGTCCAACTCCATTCTCAATACGACTTGAGTTTTCATGTTGAATTCAATCCGAAATGAGATCGATTTGGATACGCAAGGCTCAAGCTTTTATGTTGGTCACTTGGTTTATGTTGGTGAACCTGTAATAAATGTGTTTTCTGTGTATTTTGAGTAGATTTTGAGGTTAGTGAATGTTTTCCAGAAGAATATATTGTGAAATCATAGAAACAATAATAGTAGCTTTGTTCTTGTGGTTTATTGCACCACTTTCGCTAAGAAAACAAA
This sequence comes from Tenodera sinensis, assembly GCA_030765045.1. Classification (NCBI taxonomy): domain Eukaryota; kingdom Metazoa; phylum Arthropoda; class Insecta; order Mantodea; family Mantidae; genus Tenodera; species Tenodera sinensis. The sequence goes on from CM060972.1 coordinate 12,825,263, forward strand.
ATGACGAGCGTGTAGCGTGTTAAAACGAGTACAGTAGAATTTGGCATCTTTGGTGAGTTCAAACCGATCTGAATCTGGTATGATTTTTCTATGCAGCAAAAGTTCTACGCCGATTCTACTTCTAAGAGGATCGGATTCAAGGATTCAGTTCATTTGAATCCGCGTTTCCGTGCAGTATTCAATACGGAATGAGAACTCAAATCGATATGAATTCCCCATGGAAACACACCTAGTTATAGTATATTTAAGCGATAGTCAAATCTGTTAAGTGAATGCTATACTTGAATTTAGCACAAATCTTGTAAACATGGACATTGATTTACATTTCATGACTTTAAAAATACTTAGAGGCCATAAACTGAAAATATATTTTGACTTTTTTATTACATATACTTATATTTGGGTTAACAATCCAAAATAAATATGTCGTTTCATTTTAAAATTTTATGTTTTGGAAATTATTATTTTAGCCCATTCAGTTTTTAAAATGTTCCACATTATGCAGTTTTCATCTAATTCTTCGGAAATTCCTCTTGTAGATTTCCAAGACGAAGCAATTAAGTCATTCATGTTTTTTTTCTTTCGAACTGTTTTTGAGTTAACTTTTAAAGCCGTAAGCTATAATTTCAAATAAAAGAATTTAAAAATAAGTTTCTTTTGAACTAAGACTAGTAAAACAAAATTATACGACACATTTGTGTGTTATAATCAAGTAAATACGTCAATTTTAAAAATGCATTGCATTGTGTGGAGTATTTGGCATTGATAATAAAATTCAGCTTTAAAATTTAATAAAGTGGAAACTAAAAGAGATATTACTTAAGATTTAAAATCATGTAATGTTTGTATACGATGACATTGAAAATAGATTTCCAGCTAAATTGGCTAAAAACTTCAGAAAATCACATTTTCGCTGTAGAAGAAAGAGGGTCACTATGTGATGGCTTTGGAATTGTATTCCCCTTAAATGACCACGTGTGGGAGTAGGGGCGAATTGTGATCTTCCATTAAAGAAAAGTATAAGTAATTAAAAATTTAAACCAATGACAAAGAATATATTGAAAATGGTTAACGACATGATACATTTTATGTGGCATAAATTGCATCTTTTAATCGAGATTATTTTTTGTGTAATAGGGTTTTGCGTATTATTTACATTTACCAGTTACGCAAAAGACATTCAGAATGAAAAGGACTCCACAGGTTATTCACAAGATATACCCTTAAGGCAATGTATCGATGAAATTTAGCGAAGATTTTAATTTGTATTTTTGCATGTTATGTTTGTATTTTGTACCTTAACGCCACACTTTCGCTTTCCCAATATAGGCCATTTTAAAGCTCCAGGAGCTACAGCTTTCAAATGCAATTTTCGTTTTCACTTTCATTTTAGTTTCTTGCGGGAAATTTTGCTTCAGAAAGGTTGTGTGTTGCCGTCCTGAAATGAATTCTATATATCGAGCTGAAATGCCGCGAATCTGACACGTGTTTGGTTTGTAAACAGAGAAGTGCAGTCAGTGTTCTGTAATTCTGTAATCTTGCCCTGATATTTAATTATATTTCATGAGTTTCGTGCACAAATTAGCGAAGGTGCATAGTGTAAAGGTTAGCTAAGAACAATACACTTTTAAATTATGTGAACAATGGGAATGCGAAAGGAAAAGTTTCATATTAAGAAACGACCAAGTAAACTTAAAGTTCTCAAAAACTGCTTCTGAGGCCAAGAAAAAAGCAGCAGTGTCCCAATATAATGCTGGGGAATTTTAAGTCGATTGAATTTAGGTAAAGTACAAAAATATATCGTTAAATTTTAAAATCCGTTTTTCTCATTTTTGCAGTATTTTTCACTATTGAAAATGCTCCTTGGACCCTAGTTTAGAACTTATTTGCTTGAAATTTTCGGGAGAGCTTCAGAGATTAAAGTGTTAAAATTTGCCTTGCACTAATTAAAAATATTAAATAACTGAGCTGAAATTAAATATGTTTCATAACTCATACTTAAAAAATTGAAAATATTAATAAATTGTATCCAAAATATTTTTTCTCTTAAACTAATTAAATTTAAGCAATGGCTGTATGACAATTTCTTTTTATCTGTATACTGATTTCAAATTAAAAATTTGGGAGAGATACAATAAATTGTAGGGTCCAAGGGTCATTTCATATTAGCATATCAAAAATATATTAATTTAAAACACGGTTTGACATGGGACATTGAAATGTTGTGTATACTATACATTTTGTTCTGAGTGGTGTAAAAAGTTCAAAGCAATCAGAGAAAACTGTGTATTTTTTTTTAATCTTCATGGATATATTGCCTTAATTTGTCATGAAAATGCGGTGAATATGTGGCATTTTAATAGAAATTGTTAGAGCCATTTTTAAGAAAATAAAGAACGACAAGTATTCTATATCAAAGATAGTTTCGGTTGGGAAGGTTTCCTTGAAAATCTCCGTGTCGTATTTTTGGAAGATGCAGAACTTAACATACGAAATCTGGAATTTATGATACTCTTCGTTTATGTATTATACTGTTCATAGAAACATGCGCGCGCACACACTGATATTTTTCTAAAATGTGTTTGTGTTCAGGGCTCTCAAAACATATATTTCTGATGAAATTTCAGTATTTAATTCTCAGTTGGATATAATTCTACCCTAAAGTAAAAATTCAAAAGAAGAGAGCCTGAAGGGCCTAAATAGTTTTAGACATTCTCTACAGGATTTTCAGACATAACCTGAAATCGATATCACAGTTTACTTGCAATAGCATGCTTTACAAAGTATTTAAGGATACTTATATTTTTGGCTTTGTTTAAAATATAACGTTGCTTTTATTATTGTTTCAAATACATAGGCATCATTTTTAATGAGATCAAATTGAAAAGTTTTCTAACGGTTGATTGATCGATCGTGTTTTCTAAGCGCTTTTGCGTATCGTTAACATACATATATTATATCAGTTTGATACAGGTATGTGGCGCTTATTTAATAAATAAAAATGAAAATAAAATTAGCACTAAAGAAGCATTCTCTGAAAGAATTTAATTTTACTTTTCTGTACTAAACATCCTGTAATCAGCATATGCACTAATACACCAAAAGTTATGCAAGGCATTCAAGACACAGTCAAGAGATATTTTTCTTAACAAAAAATTGAATTCTCTTGCCATAAGCAATGTATCGCAATAAAATTTTCCACCGCAACGTACTTCAACACATATGTAAGACTAAAATTACTATAACGTTTAGGTAACCTGACATTCTAAAAGGTGCCTGCCTCGGTAGCGTGATGGTTAGCGTGTCTGCCTCACGTTCAAGAGGTCGTGAGTTCGAATCTCGCTTAGGGTAAGTTATCCGGGTAAGGCTTTTTTCCGAGGTTTTCCCTACCCTGAGAAGACGAATGTCGGATAACTTAAAGCTCCATGGACCTCGGGCTCATTTGAGCATCATTTCACCCATTTCATTCATTCGTCCGATATGACACAATGTTGGAGGACGTTAATTCAAAAACCATAGACGCCTAAAAAGTAATACTATGTAGATATTATAAGCTGGAGTGTCGGCGTCAAAAATGGCAGTAAAATAGGTTCCTGCACAACGCCAACTTTGGCCAATAGAGGCGCTCAACTACTCCACAAATTTCTAAGGCAGCTATTGACAAAGTTTTGACATCCCAAGTTTTCGAAAATGTTTACTTTCTCAAAAGCGGCTGTAACAATTTTAAGATATGTACATTTTAAATAAATATACCTAGGTATATCTTAGATTTTCTAGCAATGGCCAGTGAATTCCTCCTCTTTGGGAAGAAATTTTGTAAAGTAGTCCAATGTATTAAAACATTCATAGACAAAAAATCTGATGTGTTGCACTCACATGACTTTCTCTACTCTTGTACTATTCTTACAATATCTTACTTCTCCATCTTCTTCATGTTAGTTGAGATAAACGTTTGCAGAAATTATCTTATTACTCATTTTTCTTGTAGGTACAAGGGGAATATGTGAATATATTAGACTTTGAGCACTAGTACAATTTTTTAAAGCTCATCACTATACGAAACCTTTGAAATTCTGTTCTCTTTGCACGGCCAAGAGGTAAGAAAAGTGAATAACGACCTTCCATTTCAGAAAAGTTATGTATTGCAATATAAGGAATATCTCCGAAATGGTTCACTCCACAAAAAATGCCTTTGGACATAACTTGTATCTTTAACGAGATATACATTTTTTGTGTACTAAGATTTGGTCTATCTCTTACGGTTTACCAATTACGCAAAAGTCACCAAGAGTAAACAGGACTACATGGACTGTAGCCAGAATATTCAAAATATACCATACATTTCATTTTCCATTAAAATATCTTACACATATCATATTTCAATCAATATCATTAGAACCATTTTTGAGAAAAACTAAAATTTTCGAATAATTTTCCATGTAAAGGGTAGTTTAAGATGACACACACGCACACGCACGCGCAGGCGCACGCGCACGCGCTCGCACACACACACACACACACACACACTCACTCACGTTCTTTCTTCTTTCATTCTTTTTATTCAGGGAGCCTCAAACATATTTTTCCGGTGAAATCTCGACATCGAAATTTTAGGTAGAATTCAATACTTCACTTTCTTACTATACGTAGTAGAGAACGTTAAAATGTTGATCTCTTTAAAGGAAACATTTATTTCGATTACCGTTTATGGTATCTGCCATATCGCAAATATTGTTTTGAATTTCTCAAGACCTCGACGATATTTTGGTGGAGCAGTGGTGGCTTGGTTGATTAACAATCTATGTATGACACGCAGAATTTAGTTTTTCTTAATTAAGCGTACGATATACTGGGCTTTTCGTCGTTACATAGTGATCAATACCTGAATATTGTAGTTCATATTAAAGTCTGACGTCACAATAGCGCATAGTTATTGATATCAGCCATTGTGTGGTGTCCTTTGAAAGTTCAAAGAAAGTTTCGCCTCCACAAGTTTCTGTTTCATACTCTAGGCTAATTAAAGAGTCTTAAAAGGACGGAGGGCTTAATAATACATACACACGTCGTCTCTGGGCAGTGTTGCCACCTAAGGCACACAAAAGTAGACAAAAGCCGCTTAAAAGTAGCTTAATTTTCCAAAATAAATATCTGAAATCTGTCGAATGGCAAGGCTCAAGTGGTAAGGTCTGTGTCTCACATTCTGGAGGTTCCGGGTTCAAATCCCGTGGATTGACCAATCTTACAACGGTTTTTCGTTAGTTCCTTCACTGGCAAGATAAACACCGGATGGAATTATTAATAGCACGATCCAAATTTCCAATTAGATCGAGAACCAAGAGGGACAAATTACAATACACGTTATAGCGACTTTTCTGCAATCTATACAGAGATAATGAAACCAGATACAACGAACTGCTCCCTTATGTTATCTGCCCTTCCCTGTCGGTTTGGGTGGCCCAGTATTTAGACGATGGCCTACTGATTTCAAGGTGGCAGGTTCAAATAAGGAAGTACTGCAGGAATTGACAGTGTCGTTAAACAACATAATTTTTTAATTATTCACCTATAGAAGCAGACGTCAGTTGCCTTGCATTAGGACCCCAGAAGGTTAACTGTCCACCACACACCGAGCCACGAGGTATCTCCTAACACTAAGGTCTCTGTGTACACGTGATGAAGCAAGATGGTATGGTACAGGGATGAGATCTAGAAGGTTAACTATCCACCACACACCGAGCCACGAGGTATCTCCTAACACTAAGGTCTCTGTGTACACGTGATGAAGCAAGATGGTATGGTACAGGGATGAGATCTAGAAGGTTAACTGTCCACCACACACCGAGCCACGAGGTATCTCCTAACACTAAGGTCTCTGTGTACACGTGATGAAGCAAGATGGTATGATACAGGGATGAGATCTAGAAGGTTAACTGTCCATCACACACCGAGCCACGAGGTATCTCCTAACACTAAGGTCTCTGTGTACACGTGATGAAGCAAGATGGTATGGTACAGGGATGAGATCTAGAAGGTTAACTGTCCACCACACACTGAGACACGAGGTATCTCCTAACACTAAGGTCTCTGTGTACACGTGATGAAGTAAGATGGTATGGTACAGGAATGAGATCTAGAAGGTTAACTGTCCACCACACACTGAGCCACGAGGTATCTCCTAACACTAAGGTCTCTGTGTACACGTGATGAAGCAAGATGGTATGGTACAGGAATGAGATCTAGAAGGTTAACTGTCCACCACACACCGAGCCACGAGGTATCTCCTAACACTAAGGTCTCTGTGTACACGTGATGAAGCAAGATGGTATGGTACAGGGATGAGATCTAGAAGGTTAACTATCCACCACACACCGAGCCACGAGGTATCTCCTAACACTAAGGTCTCTGTGTACACGTGATGAAGCAAGATGGTATGGTACAGGGATGAGATCTAGAAGGTTAACTGTCCACCACACACCGAGCCACGAGGTATCTCCTAACACTAAGGTCTCTGTGTACACGTGATGAAGCAAGATGGTATGATACAGGGATGAGATCTAGAAGGTTAACTGTCCATCACACACCGAGCCACGAGGTATCTCCTAACACTAAGGTCTCTGTGTACACGTGATGAAGCAAGATGGTATGGTACAGGGATGAGATCTAGAAGGTTAACTGTCCACCACACACTGAGACACGAGGTATCTCCTAACACTAAGGTCTCTGTGTACACGTGATGAAGTAAGATGGTATGGTACAGGAATGAGATCTAGAAGGTTAACTGTCCACCACACACTGAGCCACGAGGTATCTCCTAACACTAAGGTCTCTGTGTACACGTGATGAAGCAAGATGGTATGGTACAGGAATGAGATCTAGAAGGTTAACTGTCCACCACACACCGAGCCACGAGGTATCTCCTAACACTAAGGTCTCTGTGTACACGTGATGAAGCAAGATGGTATGATACAGGGATGAGATCTAGAAGGTTAACTGTCCATCACACACCGAGCCACGAGGTATCTCCTAACACTAAGGTCTCTGTGTACACGTGATGAAGCAAGATGGTATGGTACAGGGATGAGATCTAGAAGGTTAACTGTCCATCACACACCGAGACACGAGGTATCTCCTAACACTAAGGTCTCTGTATACACGTGATGAAGCAAGATGGTATGATACAGGGATGAGATCTAGAAGGTTAACTGTCCATCACACACTGAGCCACGAGGTATCTCCTAACACTAAGGTCTCTGTGTACACGTGATGAAGCAAGATGGTATGATACAGGGATGAGATCTAGAAGGTTAACTGTCCATCACACACCGAGCCACGAGGTATCTCCTAACACTAAGGTCCCTTTGTACACGTGATGAAGCAAGATGGTATGATACAGGGATGAGATCTAGAAGGTTAACTGTCCACCACACACCGAGCCACGAGGTATCTCCTAACACTAAGGTCTCTGTGTACACGTGATGAAGCAAGATGGTACGGTACAGGGATGAGATCTAGAAGGTTAACTGTCCATCACACACCGAGCCACGAGGTATCTCCTAACACTAAGGTCTCTGTGTACACGTGATGAAGCAAGATGGTACGGTACAGGGATGAGATCTAGAAGGTTAACTGTCCATCACACACCGAGCCACGAGGTATCTCCTAACACTAAGGTCTCTGTGTACACGTGATGAAGCAAGATGGTATGATACAGGGATGAGATCTAGAAGGTTAACTGTCCATCACATACCGAGCCACGAGGTATCTCCTAACACTAAGGTCTCTGTGTGCACGTGATGAAGCAAGATGGTATGATACAGGGATGAGATCTAGAAGGTTAACTGTCCATCACACACCGAGCCACGAGGTATCTCCTAACACTAAGGTCTCTGTGTACACGTGATGAAGCAAGATGGTATGATACAGGGATGAGATCTAGAAGGTTAACTGTCCATCACACACCGAGCCACGAGGTATCGCCTAACACTAAGGTCTCTGTGTACACGTGATGAAGCAAGATGGTATGATACAGGGATGAGATCTAGAAGGTTAACTGTCCATCACACACCGAGCCACGAGGTATCGCCTAACACTAAGGTCTCTGTGTACACGTGATGAAGCAAGATGGTATGATACAGGGATGAGATCTAGAAGGTTAACTGTCCATCACACACCGAGCCACGAGGTATCTCCTAACACTAAGGTCTCTGTGTACACGTGATGAAGCAAGATGGTATGATACAGGGATGAGATCTAGAAGGTTAACTGTCCATCACACACCGAGCCACGAGGTATCGCCTAACACTAAGGTCTCTGTGTACACGTGATGAAGCAAGATGGTATGATACAGGGATGCGATCTAGAAGGTTAACTGTCCATCGCACACTGAGCCACGAGGTATCTCCTAACACTAAGGTCTCTGTATACACGTGATGAAGCAAGATGGTATGATACAGGGATGCGATCTAGAAGGTTAACTGTCCACCACACACTGAGCCACGAGGTATCTCCTAACACTAAGGTCTCTGTATACACGTGATGAAGCAAGATGGTATGATACAGGGATGAGATCTAGAAGGTTAACTGTCCATCACACACCGAGCCACGAGGTATCTCCTAACACTAAGGTCTCTGTGTACACGTGATGAAGCAAGATGGTATGATACAGAGATGAGATCTAGAAGGTTAACTGTCCATCACACACCGAGCCACGAGGTATCGCCTAACACTAAGGTCTCTGTGTACACGTGATGAAGCAAGATGGTATGATACAGGGATGAGATCTAGAAGGTTAACTGTCCACCACACACCGAGACACGAGGTATCTCCTAACACTAAGGTCTCTGTGTACACGTGATGAAGCAAGATGGTATGATACAGGGATGAGATCTAGAAGGTTAACTGTCCACCACACACCGAGCCACGAGGTATCTCCTAACACTAAGGTCTCTGTGTACACGAGATGAAGCAAGATGGTATGATACAGGGATGAGATCTAGAAGGTTAACTGTCCACCACACACCGAGCCACGAGGTATCTCCTAACACTAAGGTCTCTGTGTATACGTGATGAAGCAAGATGGTATGATACAGGGATGAGATCTAGAAGGCTAACTGTCCACCACACACCGAGCCACGAGGTATCTCCTAACACTAAGGTCTCTGTGTACACGTGATGAAGCAAGATGGTATGATACAGGGATGAGATCTAGAAGGTTATCTGTCCATCACACACCGAGCCACGAGGTATCTCCTAACACTAAGGTCTCTGTGTACACGTGATGAAGCAAGATGGTATGGTACAGGGATGAGATCTAGAAGGTTAACTGTCCATCACACACCGAGCCACGAGGTATCGCCTAACACTAAGGTCTCTGTGTACACGTGATGAAGCAAGATGGTATGATACAGGGATGAGATCTAGAAGGTTAACTGTCCATCACACACCGAGCCACGAGGTATCTCCTAACACTAAGGTCTCTGTGTACACGTGATGAAGCAAGATGGTATGATACAGGGATGAGATCTAGAAGGTTAACTGTCCATCACACACCGAGCCACGAGGTATCGCCTAACACTAAGGTCTCTGTGTACACGTGATGAAGCAAGATGGTATGATACAGGGATGAGATCTAGAAGGTTAACTGTCCATCACATACCGAGCCACGAGGTATCTCCTAACACTAAGGTCTCTGTGTGCACGTGATGAAGCAAGATGGTATGATACAGGGATGAGATCTAGAAGGTTAACTGTCCATCACACACCGAGCCACGAGGTATCTCCTAACACTAAGGTCTCTGTGTACACGTGATGAAGCAAGATGGTATGATACAGGGATGAGATCTAGAAGGTTAACTGTCCATCACACACCGAGCCACGAGGTATCGCCTAACACTAAAGTCTCTGTGTACACGTGATGAAGCAAGATGGTATGATACAGGGATGAGATCTAGAAGGTTAACTGTCCATCACACACCGAGCCACGAGGTATCGCCTAACACTAAGGTCTCTGTGTACACGTGATGAAGCAAGATGGTATGATACAGGGATGAGATCTAGAAGGTTAACTGTCCATCACACACCGAGCCACGAGGTATCTCCTAACACTAAGGTCTCTGTGTACACGTGATGAAGCAAGATGGTATGATACAGGGATGAGATCTAGAAGGTTAACTGTCCATCACACACCGAGCCACGAGGTATCGCCTAACACTAAGGTCTCTGTGTACACGTGATGAAGCAAGATGGTATGATACAGGGATGAGATCTAGAAGGTTAACTGTCCATCACATACCGAGCCACGAGGTATCTCCTAACACTAAGGTCTCTGTGTGCACGTGATGAAGCAAGATGGTATGATACAGGGATGAGATCTAGAAGGTTAACTGTCCATCACACACCGAGCCACGAGGTATCTCCTAACACTAAGGTCTCTGTGTACACGTGATGAAGCAAGATGGTATGATACAGGGATGAGATCTAGAAGGTTAACTGTCCATCACACACCGAGCCACGAGGTATCGCCTAACACTAAGGTCTCTGTGTACACGTGATGAAGCAAGATGGTATGATACAGGGATGAGATCTAGAAGGTTAACTGTCCATCACACACCGAGCCACGAGGTATCGCCTAACACTAAGGTCTCTGTGTACACGTGATGAAGCAAGATGGTATGATACAGGGATGAGATCTAGAAGGTTAACTGTCCATCACACACCGAGCCACGAGGTATCTCCTAACACTAAGGTCTCTGTGTACACGTGATGAAGCAAGATGGTATGATACAGGGATGAGATCTAGAAGGTTAACTGTCCATCACACACCGAGCCACGAGGTATCGCCTAACACTAAGGTCTCTGTGTACACGTGATGAAGCAAGATGGTATGATACAGGGATGCGATCTAGAAGGTTAACTGTCCATCGCACACTGAGCCACGAGGTATCTCCTAACACTAAGGTCTCTGTATACACGTGATGAAGCAAGATGGTATGATACAGGGATGAGATCTAGAAGGTTAACTGTCCACCACACACCGAGCCACGAGGTATCTCCTAACACTAAGGTCTCTGTGTACACGTGATGAAGCAAGATGGTATGATACAGGGATGAGATCTAGAAGGTTAACTGTCCACCACACACCGAGCCACGAGGTATCTCCTAACACTAAGGTCTCTGTGTACACGTGATGAAGCAAGATGGTATGATACAGGGATGAGATCTAGAAGGTTAACTGTCCACCACACACCGAGCCACGAGGTATCTCCTAACACTAAGGTCTCTGTGTATACGTGATGAAGCAAGATGGTATGATACAGGGATGAGATCTAGAAGGTTAACTGTCCACCACACACCGAGCCACGAGGTATCTCCTAACACTAAGGTCTCTGTATACACGTGATCAAGCAAGATGGTACGGTACAGGGATGAGATCTAGAAGGTTATCTGTCCATCACACACCGAGCCACGAGGTATCTCCTAACACTAAGGTCTCTGTGTACACGTGATGAAGCAAGATGGTATGGTACAGGGATGAGATCTAGAAGGTTAACTGTCCATCACACACTGAGCCACGAGGTATCTCCTAACACTAAGGTCTCTGTGTACACGTGATGAAGCAGGATGATATGATACAGGGATGAGATCTAGAAGGTTAACTGTCCACCACACACCGAGCCACGAGGTATCCCCTAACACTAAGGTCTCTGTGTACACGTGATGAAGCAAGATGGTACGGTACAGGGATGAGATCTAGAAGGTTAATTGTCCACCACACACCGAGCCACGAGGTATCTCCTAACACTAAGGTCTCTGTGTACACGTGATGAAGCAAGATGGTATGGTACAGGGGTGAGATCTAGAAGGATAACTGTCCATCACACACCGAGCCACGAGGTAATTCCTAACGGATCCGTCGTGATATGACCATGTAAGCGACCTAGAATAAGTTGCGAGGGGGGAATCTGAAAGTTCATAACCTCAAAATGGACTATTCGACCATGAATTGTTTAGACTTATGTCTTCCCCCTCTTGTTTCTCCATTTGAACCCTATTTTCTCTGATAACAGAACTAGAAGCAGCTGATGGATTCTAACAAGCCTTGATGACTAACATTTGAAAGGTGCTTTGCGAAAGTTGTTAGAATAGCTATATTTTTTTATTGTTTTAAGTTCAAAGCACAGAAGTAAGATAGAATGTATTTTTTGTGTCCGCCTTTTGTTTCTAAGCTTGCATTTAACAATGTTCACACACGTTAAACACCAGTATAGTAAATCCAGTAAGAAAATGTTGATGATACCGGTTTCATAAATTGATTCTCATTGGTTGCATTCCTCAATTTCTCCATTTCGACACAAAACTTAATTGCGTTAGTTGTGTTTTCTCATTTTGGTGCAGGAAATGTTTTTGTGTTGTGATATTAATAAGTGAGTATCACAGCCCAACTCAAATGTAAAATCACATGTTGATGTTTCAGCATTAGCATTTCCCCGCAGAAAACACACTATCTTCAGGGTTCTGAGGTTATGCGGAAGACGTGAACGGAGATCTTGTGCAAGTTTAACAGCAAACTTTCCTTATCTTGGGCAAATGTTTTGCTCTACATGTATTTAAATTTATAGATCTCATATAGTATGCTCAATTGCGCGTTCATCGATGTAAACAATTGTAGAAATAGTTTCATTACGTTTTGTTTTAGTTACAAAAGGGATAATAAAACCGAATCGATATGTATCTGTTTAAAAAGTGAGTGGCTAAATGATGACGTTAAAATTCCATGCTCTTCCAATGTTATCGCGAGGAGCAGCTGAATAACAACAGACATTTTAAAAGTATGAAGTACCTACTGAAAAAGGAAATGGCTGATGTCATAAACAATTTATCTGAACAAGCCCTCTATTTCATGAATTATTTTATTACGTATGTCACTCTTCTTCTAATTCCTGAACAGGTTTGGATATCCTCATAAACACCTTAAAAGAATACAAATACATTTAATAGACATGATTGTTAAGGGCCAGACGAAATGGACTCGCCATCCATTCAAAGTGGAACTTCGTGAGTTTAATCCGAGCGACTGCAATCAAATGCGCTGTAGAAAAGGATGGGGATTGCCAGCATAAAATAACGAGTGAGATGATACACTACAACTGTATGATTTTTTAAAAACAAAAAAGAAGTGAAAAAATAAAACTAAAGTACTACTCAAATAATTTATACATTTGCAATATAAATAGTTACCAATGGCTTTGTTTTATTGTTAAACGCCAACATATACACTACGTTTCCACGGAAAATTCAAATCGGTTTAAGTTCTCATTCCGGATTGAATACTACATGGAAACGCGGATTCAGATCAAAGTGAATCATTGGCTCCCATCCTCTTAGAAGCGGGATCAGATCGAAATTTTGTTGCATGGATTCAAATTAATTTGAATTCGCCAAAGATGCCAACTTCTACTGTACTCGTAACACGGTGCACACTCGTCATTTTGTTTTCTGGGTGAAAGTTGTGTAATACAACACAACAAAGCCACTTTATTGTTTTCTACAATTCCGCAATATATTATTCTCGAATACATTCACTAATGCCGGTCTGGGTGGCTCAGTTGGTTAGACGCTGGCCTACTGTTCCCAAGGTCGCGGGTTGAAATCCGGCCCAGACCGATGGTTTTTAAGTCTGCTTAAAAACGACAGCTCCATGTCAGTAGATTTACTGGCATTAAAATAACTCCTGCTGGACAAAATTCCGGTACACCGGCGTCGCTGATGTGATCCTGACAATTGACAGCGTCGTTAAACAACAAAACAATTTAATTTAACATTCACTAACCTCAAAACCTACTTAAAATAAGCAGAAAACATACTTTTATAGGTTCTCCAACGTAAAACAAGTGACCAACATAAAAGCTTGAATTATTTTTGCTTTTGCATTCGGGATTGAATTCACCATGGAAACATGGATCGTATTGATAATAGGATTGAACTCAAATTTATTTCAATTCCCCATGGAAAGCCAGTAAATATGAAAATGACAAAAACACTATTACAATATTCTAAAACCGACTAAATGGCAACACTGTGCATTAGAGGGTTAAATAATGTACTATGGTTTTATTGCTATACCTCATATATTTCACCAGTTATACGTAAAATCGATCGCTTTCCGCCAGATTTGAACCCGTGACCTTGAGCACTAGCCTGTCACGTCTAGACCACGAGGGTCGATACACACGCATGTTCTGTCTTTAGGATATAAATAATTATTATTTGTAAACCTGAAGTACATTTTATCCTAGAAAAGGAGACACGCTCAACCAGTGGAAATAGATTATAACACCACAAGAATTGCATCTAAATTAATCAGTTAGGTAATGACCAAGCAGGTACTTTGTGTAATGAGAGGAATGTAAGCGATGTTGTGAAAATGAAAGGCTAAGAGGTTAACATAACAAAGAAGCTTTCACTTGCCATCTCTCCAAGCTAAAAGTTGCACAAGTACTTCACGCCAGTTGGCGTGATACGAGCCAAGTCTGTCACTCAAAATTGATTTCACGGAAATGTAGACAAGTCATTAAACGTTTTGCAGGAACTACCTTCGAATTTCTCGGTACTTACAATCATTGTTTAACAAACATTTCTAAAACGGCCTGAAATTCTAACAAGCAGGTTGTCAACAATTTTGGATTTAGAGAATGGTGTTTGTTAAAATCAAGTTTTATTTTACTCACACATATCGCACAGCAGGTGCCATGGCCGAGCGGTCAGAGCGTTCGCCTACCACCTAGGCGGCCCGGGTTCGATCCCAGGGACCCACTCGTGGTCGCGGTGGAGAGAGTAGCGTTTGGGCGGGTTTTCTCCGCCACTCATTCCAACAACTGCTCCCTCATCAATTTCGCTTGCATTGTATATCATCCTCTTCCTCACTCTCATACTAACACCCGCTTCCAGGTCTTCACTCTGTCCGGTCCATAGGTACCTGTGCTCCCCGACAGGCGTCTGGCTTGTAAGTCCTCTATACAGGGAAACTAACAGCGTCGTAACAAATAAAATATTTATTTATTTCCGACGCTTTTGTTGTGTTAGTTATAGTTCTGCTTTGATGTCACATGGCATTCGGAAATTCAATTGAAAATATCGAATTGCAACCATAATATCATTTATGAAATTACCGTTTCTTCCATACTGTACTAACTCATTGAATGTTTTTTTGTGTTACTAACAAAAACATTAATAGCAAAAAATGAGCTCCTATGATCTGTATTTTTTAATCATGGTTATAGCTTGTTACAAATCTATAGTGAGTCATTAACCACGATAATGAAACAAAATTGGTGGTATAAACAGTTTTAAAAAGTGCTGGCTTTGACACTGCGACCTTAGAGATATTTGCAGCTATGCCCCGAAGGGGCGTCTCCGGGAGGGAGGGGTGAGGTGAGAGGAGACAAAGGGTGGCCAGACCACAGGAGAACAAGCACAGCAGAGGACAGGGTCCCTACATTTTCGCAGTTAGAAACTCCATGACTCCAGCCAGTACACCGGTCCCACCGGTTCGCCTAGAGCGCCGCCTGTAAGGGCCCCTCCGAGGCTCAAGGGCCTCTGTGAGGACATTATACGGAGCCCGGCTACCGTGACAGGGGGCGGAGTCACTCAGAGCATTTCATCCCCATGCTGCACTCCAACGCTCGCTGACACTTTCGAATGAAATGAGTAGTGATGTGAAAATGGAGGGAGAGGTAAAGGAGGATGGAGCAATTGGTGGAATGATGGCGGGGGAAACCGGAGAACCCGGAGAAAACTCGCCTCTGCACCGCTGTGTCCAACACACATCCCATATGCGAACGCCTGGGATCGAACTCGGGTCGCTTTGGTCAGAGTCAAGTGGTCTAACCGCTCGGCCACGGCGCGGTGTACTTCCTCTAAAATTAAACTTACTGTTTTTTAGATTCAATTTCATTTTATGGTGTTGTTAATATTTTAATAGTTATCTCTAAGATCAATGTGAGAAAAAGTGTTCCCATATTAATTGCAGTGTTGGATTTGCATTCTCTGTGACGCACTCGATGCGTGAGTCGCGTGTTCCTGGTCACTCTTCCTTTCTTTATCGATTGAGCAATGTTCGCAGAATACTTGCTGCAAAATTTAGAAAAGGTTCAAACAATATGCTGCTTGACAAAATGATGAAATTTGCCTTTCTTTTCCGACGTTAGAGATTTATGAGGCAATTTTGACTGAAGATCCCATTTCATGCAACAAAGATGGGCTGCTTCTAACAAAGAAGGGGCATGATCCATGACTTGCTGAAAGATTGCGTTTAGAACCGCTTTGAAAGAAGCGGCGCGGCGGATCTTTTGTACCTTTCTGCGCGCGCACGTGTGTGATTTTTCCTCTGGTGGACATTAAAAGAGGAAAGGTTTACAAAAATAATCCACACACTCTGGATGAATTTTAAAATAAAATTCGTCAAGCAAATGCTGCTCTTTTTCAGATAACTGTAGAGGGAAATAGGCAATTTGCTTACTAGGTATTAGAAATGGGTTAACAACGAAGGAAGGCAGTTGCAATGTCTCTTTTTTCATACACATGAGTAATTTACTTCTTGAGTGTTTATGTTATGTGTGTTAGAAGTAACAACATACCGTACTGTATTTACCCGCAACCAGCCTGTCTGCCGTCCTTACGCCGAGAGAGCGCTCCCGTCGAGGAGCTCAGCTCCTGTAAAGAAATATGTAATGTAGCTATTTCTGCAAAGATTTGTCTCTATGGAAATGAAATAGAAAAATAATCTTTTAGAAGAATGGCTTGTATAGGCCCCAATAAACGATAGAGTAGGGAAAGTCATGTGAATATAATATTTCAGATATTTTTTATTATAATCTCCATATACAAAATATTTATGACTATTCCATTGGTTTTTTTATAAACTTTTTTGCTTTAGGAGAACGTAATGTCGGTTCAAGTTGAAGCTCCACCGGTGGCAGTCGGCGGTGGCAGGAGATACCGCAACAAGATGGGGGTGAAGCGGAAACGGGTCTCGCCCCCTGAGAGCCAACAGGGTGGCGGTGGTGGGCTCTACGTTCACTCCAGTCCTCCAAGAGGTAAGTATGAGAGAAATGTTCACGACAAACCTTCAGGGACTGTGCAGGTTGAGTGAAGAGGAATATGTCAACAGTAAGAGATGTAGTGCTAGGGTGGGCGTCAGGAGGAAGTAAGGTTTGTCATGCCACGTCCTGAGGACTGACAGGGCGACGGAGCTGGGTCCTACGCTCACTCGAGATGGTAAACGTATCAGCAGCAGTGGACATAGAAACACAAAGGGCACCTGGCCCCTGAGAGTCAGCAAGGAGACATTGGTAAGTATGTCAGCATGGGCGATGCTCGATCTACAGTCACATCAGTCCTCCAAGGGCTAAGTGCAACATATATTAACGAGATGGGCATCAACACGGGTCTTGTCCTCTAATAGTCATAGTCTGCTTCAAAGAAACCAGATAATTTTGTTATCACTCAGATGTGCTACAATAATCTATTTTAAGCTGAGGAATGGGTGGCCAGTAGATAGATTAGGCGCACAAGAACGAAAGTAAACATACCACAATACTGTCATGGCAGAGAATAAAATATCATATATCGATTGCTCACTTCAATTTTACGTAACCCCATGACTCTGTCCATGATGCATTAATAATTTACACACTTTACCTGTTAGTATGATTTTGATCTTTGTACATCATAAATTGTCAGCAAATGTGCACTAATTACATTAATGGAATTGTGCAATATGTCTTTGACCTCACAGGCATTTAATCTATACAACCTGTGATCAATAAATACGTGTAACAGATTTCCAGTGTGCGGTGTAGCTAAAGTTTAATGTTCAGTTATCATTCACAGAGTCATGTGCTTGCCCAGATATGCAGTTTTTGGTGGACGAAGTGACGCCGGAGCGGGTTCTCCGGTTAGTTCTGCCATTTCATTCCACCAGTGCTGCATCTTCATTCCATGCATCATTAGTGTCATCGCCTGCGGTGCCGTAAAACCGGGCGTTAAACACTACAAAGAAAACCGTCTGAAGAAGCACACGCCTTTGTGGACGATAACTGACGTATCTCGGGTTTCAATGAACTGTGCATTAACCAATAGGATCAACTAAAACACATGCCACAAATTCACTCTTTGTATTTATTGACCAAAGGTTCTATTATACCACAACACTGCGTTCAAGGCCGGAACTAAAATCTGAGGTAGCAATTAACTCTTCTTCCATGAGAGATAAGGTTTAAAAATACGATATCTTGTATTATTTTCGGTTAGTTTAAATTTATATTCTACTAACGTTATCTCGCACATCAGTCAGAAATGATAAATGCATACATGGTGTGTATAGACAGCCCAAAGGAAATCAGGAAACTACTGATCACCATTACATTAGCACGACTACTTGCTTCTGTTTAAAACAGATCTGGTATGCTTGACATATTCCCGCGTACGAAACAGGCATATTTGCTGCACATACTAACAGAGGGGCCCTCTCATCCGGACCGCAATAACCCAAGTAGACCATTCGGCCCTTTGTGGTTCTACGGTGACCCTGGGAAGGGAGGATCACGGGAGAGAACCCGAAGGGCGAACACATTTGGATGACGATACGTGTAAGCATGGACAGGGTGACTAAAGTTTCCTGCTCGAAAGCATCCGGCGCTACAAAAACCCACTCATGAGCTCTAACCCCCGGGGTCACCCTAAAGGGCGCTTACGAGATTAGCCAGAGAATGGTCCTAAGAAGAAACCTCTACAAGGGTATCTCTACCTTCCAGCCGCAACCCATCACTTGGTCCTTCTATAACCCTAACACAGATGAAAATGGAGTAAGTTATGGCTACAGGAAACGAGGGACAACAAAGTATTCTAGAGGAGCAACCACCCCACTTTTACCTATCGACCCGGAGAAAGGAAGAAAAAACGCTTGGGTCAGAGTGGCACACGTTACCGCGCAACCATGTCGCTGAGTGTGTATTTGGTATACTAACCTTTAACTTTCATTGCTACATCGACATATTTTCCCTTCAGGGGATGCCGGTTTCCACGTGGCTTGCGGGCACACCAGGAGTAACTCCACAACAGCGGAAGCTGAGCTCCAAGCAAGAGCTGATAGATTCCAAAATTCTCTGTTTGGCCAATAGAAATAGACATTTGAAACCACTATTCACCAAGGGTGTAGAAGGGCCGCTGCACTCTAAACAGCTGTGAATTCGGGAACACCATGTATATAGGTAAATCGAACAAATATATAACATGCTACCACGGTAATTCATATCGAGTCAGGTGGTTCAGGGATCCCCGGTGGCCGTTCAAATTGACGAAAGGTTTCCCTTGGTTACTAGGTGAATGCTAGGTTGCTTCTCTTCCTTTCCTTTCTGCGACTTCCGGCCCTTTCGTTTCATTTCAACCCAGTGGAGTGTCGGCGAAGGAGCGAGTATAGCGCTACTGTGTAGTACACTTGCACTTTGTAATTGCTGTTCTCGGCGTAGGGGTGGCGTTGTGATTTTCTGTCCTAGAGAGAGGTTCCAACTCCTTCAGGCGCTGTGGTGTGAGCGCTGCGTACCCCTAGTACTCGTGATACTTCTGACGTTACCAGAAATACGTGGGGCCGAACATCTTAGTCACTCCAGTATAGCAGTTCAGATTGGGTTGGTCTCGGCCGGGCAGTGGTTGCCGATACTTATGGGACACTGAGTGCATCCTGACTTGTCAAGGCGGGGTTCGAAGACGGCTCAACGTTTTCGTGCACCAACCTCCACAGCTAGTAGCCGGTAAGCTAGACGTCGGCGACTTCAACTAGGTTATACGTAGTCTTCCCGGATGGGTTGACGCCCGTAAGTGGCGTACCTACTTTCGTCGCTGTGTAAGTTCGTCGCTGTGTGCAAGGGGAGCCTTTTTAAGAAACAAGGTATTGGCTTAATGGAAAGCCCCATGGAGGGAAAGGCGCTCGGTTGCTGCCTTCTCTGGTTTTAGGAGGGAGAGCTTCGGCTCTCTTGGTAGATCCCTCGCTCTCAACGTGTCCCAAAGGGACGGGCTATTCGGAAACCTTTGAGGCTGGTAGCGGATATGAAGAATCTTCAGCACGCGTTGGTTCGGGTCCCTTGACCCGGGTTCCGGCACACCGCTGGTCAGTTCCCTCTCCTGTCTCTTTCCCTGGGTGTGATATACAATAGCCCAGTGTGCAATCCTCTCCGATTATGAAGTTTGTTCAGTCAACGCGTGTCACTTCGGCTGCCTTCTTTGAGGAACCTTTATAATTGTTTTACAACACAAGCCCTGCCTCCTCTGGAGAGTTGAAACCTCTTAACATGAACTTTTATAACTAATGAAACAAAAAAACTGCAATTCAGATTTTCGCAAGTAAGACTCCACATGGAGCCAACAGATGACTGTCTTTAAGGACAGGGATAGAGGTTTGCCTTTTCTGAAGAGTGGAGAGTGATTGTTTACGAAGCAGGTGCACTCGCGTTCACTAAACGGACCATATTCTACCTGTTACAGTGATCCAGATGAATCCCAGCATCATTAGACAGTGGCTGAGGACTGGAGACCTGGAGAAACTGGAGACTGTGGTTCTGGAGGGACAGGGTCATAAACTAGTCGGTGAATACTCCCCTGATCCCAAGGTGCGAGCTTACCTCAAAACTCTACCAGCGTATTTGGTGAGTACCACTTTGTAACAGTGATTTTATTTTTACTTTCCCTCCATGTAGGTATCTACTAAGAAGGGGGAGTATTGTACTTCACCTAAAACTTCGATATCAAGATGTCAACGGAAATTCATACTTTGAGGAAACTTAATCCATAAGAAAGCATTTTTAGAAAAACGTTTACGGTGTCTCCCCGTGTCTGTGCGTATGTCTGAGTGAGTAAGTGAGTGAGTGAGTGAGTGAGTAAGTGAGTGAGTGAGTGAGTGAAAAAAAACTATTATGGTTCTTTTTTATTCTTGTAAATTATTTAATAAAGTAAAAGCACCGCACTTGATGAATATTCCCCCTTTCTCTCCTCGCTCCTCCCTCTCCTCTCCCCTCTCTCTGTTGGTGTTGCCAAAATTCTTGTTGTAAAACAGAATACATTTAAAACTCAAACTTGATGATTTTTGCTTATGAATGTTAAATGTCTAATAGGAGTTGATAATGTTATGTAATGGTTATGTTGAACAGGCTAAGATGGAGATGACACACGAGGCTGTGAACAAGGGACGATTAGAGGACCTCAAAACGCTACTGAGGGAGGATAGACGAGGACGACTTGCTCTGTGTAAGGACTCCGCAGGGGTTCCATTGCTACATAAGGCTGTGTTCCTGGGTCATGAGGATATCATGTCCTGGCTCGTGGAGAACCATCCTGAGACTGCAACTCTCAAAGATAAGGTAAGACCCTCGATCGTCTCTCTTCCCTATAACAAGGCTAAATGTTCGATCATAATACTATATATTGCAACGAGACTATAATGGAAGTAATTAAGACGCGAGTATATATTAGGAAACGAGCGAAACGAGTTAAGTCTCATACGATAATTATTTATGCTCGACCATATACTTAATTTTATAGTTGAAATATTCTAAAATGTTGTAACTCACCAGGGACAATGACCTACATATTGCATCAGTGATATTTGGAGTTGTGCGCCTTTAAATTTATATAGTTTCTAACCATTGTTTTGGCAGCGTACCTAAAATGCTCCACAAGATGAAGATTTCAAACTTTTGATAATTTTAAATATCATTCTATTATAAATAAGTACTCTTAAAAGAATATTGGAAACAAACAATCTTATAATGATTTAGTTTATTAAATAAATGCTATTAACTTTTTTCACAATTGTTATATTTTTTATGGAACTTTATGATTCACCAAACGGTATATATTAAAGTTACAAAACAATCACTCCCATTATGTTTTCTGCATTCTGAATTTGTTGATTACAAGCACTCTCATTCCATATTCGGCATGGTAGGTTCCCATGAAATGCAGCGTTCTCTCTACAACACGTGTTTTCCTCGTACGGAACACCCGGATGCACATGAGCAATGTGCATACCCTGCCTTTGGTTTCCTAACGTATTTTTTCCCTACACGTTCACACACATTACTGTTCCAAATGCTGCTTGTTGTACTCTGATTAGCACAGAAGAACTTAAAAACATAAAATTAACCTTCATTGCCAAACAAAATACTGAAAAGCTTAGTTTTAAACCTCATTAGCGTTACCAAGCCAGATGCACTTTTCTGCGTTGCATTCCACTGCGCGCGCACATCGTTTGACGTGACTGACGTGAGGCAAACACAACCACCAGCCGCTCTGTTTCAATACTTGGAGCTTTTCTCGGCATGAATAGGGAAAAAGTAAAATATGGTTTTTACGTTTTCTGTAAAATTTGTGCCAATTTTTCTCTTCATAAGAACCTTCCTCGAACTTCAACGAATATTTCAATAAAAAAGAGTTAGCCGGATTGCTCCAGCTATTCTCGTGTTCTTCACCTAGCAACACATTCAACCATTATTTTTTACTTTCTCTGCTGCTAAGTAGAGGAAGTATTGTATTCCACCCAAAAATTCCATGTCGAGATTTCACCGGAAATATATGTTTTGAGATCCCCTGAATTCGGAAAACAAAACTTTCGTGAAATGGACCATCATTGTTCATTTTTTTATGTGTTAAGCGTGCAAAGAGAACGGGATCTCAAAGCTTTAAAACATTTGACTATCGCACAAAGCCTACTGTATTCTAATATTCCCCTTGTACCTACAAGGAAATAAGCAATAAGATAATTTGTACAAATGTTTATCTTAACTAACACGAAGAAGATATAGGAATAAGAGTTTGTGAGAATAGTTAGTACAAGAGTAGAGAAAGTCATGTGAGTGAAATACGTCAGATTTTTCATTGAACATTTGTATACAAAAGTGTTTCAATAGTAATTTGTAAGAACTTTGGGGGGGGGGGGGTTTACACATAATAAATGAAAAACAAGATACTTGTTTGGAATGCCCAAGTGACCCATTTACCATTTTTGGGTCGAGATTAACGACTCTTCATTGAAAATCCACCCCCCCCCTCCCTCCCCCCGTTCTCACGCTTTTATTTATTTACGGCTCCTAGCACGTCATCACGACATGGGGAGTGCTGGGAAATAAGGACGGTCGATGTTATCAGCTCTGGTCTATTGACTGTTTGTTGTGCATTTCACAACTCTATTGGACCGTGCCTACCTGCACTTCTCTTGCCATGGTAGCTCGCTGGTTAACACCCGCGGTTCAAATCGCTGCTATGGCGGCGAATTTTTCATTTCTGACTCCAACTTTCAAAGCCAAACTTTACATCTAAGTTCGTCTTCCAAAGACACGAAGGTTTCGAGGAAATCACGGCGCCCCAAGCTATACTTTACATGCAAACTTTTTACAATTTTCTCAAAACAGCTTTAACAATTTTATTCAAATACGTTGCGCTTAAGACATGTATGCATAATGACACTGTTATCCACCAATCAAAGGTGCACCTCTTCATAACGATACTGCTATCCACCAATCAAAGGTGCACCTGTTCATAACGATACTGCTATCCACCAATCAAAGGTACACTTGTTTACCACAATACCGATTAATATCGATTAACAAATACACGATTAAAATTTCGAACACTACTGCCAATAACATACACCGTAGAATATTGCAAAGATTTTATAAACGTATTAAACTTGGTCGAGCATAAATATTCGTATAAAACTTGAATATAATGTCAATTATGTTGTCGTTGCTTAATGTACTATTGTATACCATACAACCTCGTAAGTGAAGGAAGTAATGTTATAATCTCCATAATTCGTGTGTGTGTGCGTGCGTGTGTGTGTGCGTGCGTGCGTGTGTGCGCGCGTGTGTGTACGTGTGTGTGCGCGTGTGTGTGTGTATGCGCGCGTGTGCGTGCGTGTGTGTGTGTGTATGCGCGCGTGTGTGCGTGCGTGTGCGTGTGTGTGAATAGCATAACACAGAAACGAAAAGTCAGATATATACCAAACTTGGTTTCCATATATTAAGAGATCCTGGGACTGAAAAATGGCCAAAAAAATATAAAATTGACGATTTTTAGGTTATGCATACTCCGCCATTTTTAAGGTCTATCGCAGGCTTTACATGCCACGTACGCTACCTTTAAACGCTCCTTTTCTGGTACTTTCGACAGCATTTGAGCAAAGTGTAGGCCAGAAAGAGCTTAAAAACAACCAAATTCAGCGGAAAAAGCTATGAATTTGAGGAGAGAGACAACTAGACTAAAGAGGGAAGGTGTGACAAACATAATCATGAGGCATATGTGTAGAAAAATGGTTTTTCTCAACCTTACATTTTTAATACACTATCTGAACCATATGCATTACATTTTTTGTTATGCTCCTCGAGTTTTTCCAGCATGTGCTCCATTTATGTGACTTCAACTTCAGTCTTTGGTTGCAAAATCTGAAAATTTGTTTAGCTTAGACAAATTAAATACACAAGAAATGTCTTTAAAATAATTTTAATGTTAGAATTGAGAAGAAAAATTCAATGCGGTAGCCACGATTTGAACCACAGGTCTTCCACTCTACGCGAGGCTGCTCTTAACCCGCTGAGCTACCCTGGCAACATGCCGGCAAGGCTTTATATTCTCCAACTGACTCATACTGAATCCAAATGCCATTACAAACTCCCAAATTATGTACACAAAGCATGGATACCGGTTTTAGATAAATTTTCAGACGCACACAACAGTTGTAATAAAATCCCACCTACAACTAGCCAATCACTACCGTAGCCAGCACAACAATGCCCCGCCCACCCCCACCCATATAAATAAACGTAACGGACATTAACGGTCATTTCTTCCACTACTTCTCTGCTTCCACATTCAAACTCTGACCAATGCAGACGGAGGATCGTGTTACCCTGATGATGCCAAGCGCAGTACTTGGTGAAACGTTGGTATCTACCATGCCTTCTAGACCACGGCCTACAAGCCCGGAAGAACTAAACATTTCGAATAGTAAAGACACCGGCCGTGGAAGCCTAAATACATATATCCCAAATTTCTGTTTTTTTTTTTTTGTTGTTTTTTTTTCCTGGAAATAAATTAATGTTTGGGATTCTAACTTTTCTTTAGTATAAATATCACCGAGTAAGCGTAGAAGACACATGATCGTGTAAAAAGCAACTTTTAGTACCTACAATGACTTCCATAACTGTCCTGTTTTTAAACAAAATCTACCTTAATCGTAATGTATGTTTTAATAAAACTACATAACTGATACCATTTCTTGTGAATATTTAGGAAGGTCGCAGAAGTAAACAGAAAAATATAACTTGGTAAAAACACCATGGGAGCAAATGAGAGTCAGTAGAGAATGTAGTGTGAGAGCGGCACTAGCAATAGGGGGTTTGCTTTTATTCGCACACGGCCATTGTCCGTTGCTAGGCAACCACTTTCCTTTATACCCACTCCAGTGCATGTATTGTCCGAAGAAAAGCCTTGTTCCGCTTAAGAACGCCGACAGTCAGGAACCATCCAATGTTTCTGAGTGAGTGGTGGCTCACGTGCAGGGCGGCCCGGGGAAGGGGGAAAATTTGCACGTGGGAATACAAAAATATTGGAACGTATTATCTGCAGTAATAACTCGACAAGGTTTCATATAACAATAATTTTATGAGCACGAAGCGCGAGAGTGGTATTGTTTAGAGTATTCCGCGAAATAATTAATAATCCATTTGTTTAATGCTGTTTAAAATTAATATTGATTTAAAAGTAAACAACTTGCAGCATTGTTCTTTTTCTTTTCCTGTCTCTTATGCGCTTTCAAGCCTCGGGTTACCTCAGCCGGTCATGATGCATTTCCTATATTTTGTCCTATCCCTAGCTAGTGGTTTAGCTTCCCTAAGGCTTTCCTTTCTTATTCACTGTTTTCTCCACATAGTCGCTCCGTTCTATTCTTGGTCGCCCTCTCCCTCTTCTTCCTCCCCCTCTGGCATCCATAATCTGTTTCGGTTTCCTGCTCCCATCCATCCTAATTGGGCCCTAATGACCAAGTTGTCGACGAACCCTTAAACCCAACACACTCACTCACTCCATCCTAATTATGTGTCCAAACCATCTTAAAACATTTGTCTTTATCTTTTTTTACTTTCTCTACTGGTAAGTACAGGAAGTATTGTATTCCACCCAAAAAAATCGATGCCAAGATTTCTCCGGAAATATATGTTTTGAGACCCCCTGAATAAAAACAAACACTTTACCCACGGTTCAGCAACCGCTTTGGAAAATGCTTATATACTCTGTAACCATCGAGGAAAGCAATATTTTCAGTTGTTAATCAAAAATTGCTGTTTCCTGATTTCCATTATTAGCAATTTTAGGTCTTGGTACTTTATTTAGCGTGTAATGCTGAAAGTTGATTACACCATAAATACAAATAAAATGTAGAAGTTTCTTATAAGAGTTACTAAATACTAAATACTTTAGTTGTTTTACTGTATTTTAATTGCTAAATCATGACCATCGCACGATTTGTCTTATTTTGCATACATATTCTGTGGATTAGCAACTATTTTTTATTCCATGGCATTCTCTACAAACATGTTCTTTCGTAACTCTGTGTTTGTATTCAAGTAGAAAGTCTTTGTAAATCCTCCTTAATAATTTAATAAGCTATGTAATGCATCTAGATAGCGTTTTGTAGCCCTATGTCCGTCAGAAAGAATTGGTGAAAGAACTATGAAAATCAGTCGGGTGGTTTATTCTGCATACAACATTGCTCGTTACAATCGATTTAAAATCAAAATGCAAATAGACAGCAAATCAAAACGGCTTGGAGATACAAGTGGTGAAACTGAAACAGTAATTCAAAATTCTGTACCAAGTAATACAATTAAAAATAGAACGAGTGTGTGGAATCAATTCAAGGATTCCTATAATGAACGGATATACAAACTCTTCACAGAACTAACGCTTCTGCACTTAAATCTTATCAACAACAACATACAGAACTAATAAATAAACTGCAAATTTCTATCTATCCTTTAACCTCATTCTCACCCGCCACCCTGCGAAACCCCATTTCCTATCAGAAAGTGGTTAAGTACTAAATGGGCAGGTACACGCATGACACACCCCTCGGGCTGCTCTCAGCCTGCCAACAGATCTATGATGACATTCACATCTCAACTGTGTTTTAACAGTTGTTCTTTTAGTAATCAAAGTATTATCCTAAAAGAAAAGTTAATTATTTGTGCTAACAATAAAGTGAGATTTCTTTGAAAGTATCAATTAGTTTTCTGTTACAACAAGAGAGAATCGAAATACACATAATTCCTGGATTTCGTTTGCCTCAGTTGGTAGCAGTGAGTAAGTCGAACTGCACTAATATTTTAGGGCTTTCTATAAACTTTGGCATCTTTCATCAAATCTTTGTGATATACCTATTATTCAAATTCATACTTTATTTCTGAAATAGTCCAAATACATATCATTCGACGTTTGGCTCTCGTTCCGCTCGAGAATTTATTAGTTAGGTCAGACGTCTTACGATATTATTCGTGATTATTTCCTGGCCTTTAATATGAATGCATGATCATAAGTAGCATTTATTAAGACTATTTCACAAATTAAAGAGTGATGTAGCTTATGAAATGTTATTTAAATGTTGTATTGTAATTACTAACCTCTTAAAAGAAACATGAAGCATCAGCGTCCATTAGATTTTCATATTGATGCTCCAATCTTTTAATATGTTGGCAATGTCACTAGATGGAGTATCTGCTGTTCATTTATAATTTCGTTCAATACAAAATTTGTCAACTGATTCCAAACATATTTTCTATTGTATTCAGTTTTCTGAGATTTCCCTCTTCGAACTATTTCATCTATTTTAGCATTAGATACTTCACTGAAGCGAGAGCCAGCCATATATGACATTTGTATAGCGGCTCTGTTGCGTCAAATTACTTAAACTGTTGCGCATCAATAGCACAGTGCAGCTAGATTCCCCAACGTGATCATAACATAAGAAAATTAGAGGAGATGATAATTAAAATTCAGAGAAGATAATGAAATGATATAAATTGTTCGGGAATGCAGGCTGTAATTAGTTGAAACTTGAAACCGTAATGCACATGATTGGTTGATTTCAATCAAGCCACGTATGAGTGGAATAGTCTCCCCTATTTCTCTGTTGTACGCTTGTGTACTAAAGATGTTGAAACCCACGTACCCAGCCATTGTGTCTGTGTGTGCAGGAAGGTCGCACTCCACTGCACTATGTGGGAGCGTTGCCGGATCCGTTAAAAGGCTGGGAGCTGATAGAACCTGCCGGAGCCGATCCGGCGTCTACGGATGCCCAGGGTCACACTGCATCCTACTACATGGACCACCCGGAGGAGATACATCTACCGGAGAGTCGCCGGGCCGGAAACAGCTCAAACTTCCGTCGCTTCACTTCCGGCAAAGACGGTAAGCAATCTATTCTGCTCTTTATTATAGTCACAATTAAAGCATAACCTCAACAGGCCCGGGGTCATATCCTAGCCCAGCGATGTCTAACGTTTGCGAAAGAGGGAAGGTTGGATTTAGCTCCTTCCACTATATGCGGACTTTGCCATTCATTGCGATGCAGTGGCGGTTTGGTTACATATAGCTCGCGTTTGATTTACGAAGGCACTTTCAAATCTTATACGATAAACATGTGTTCATTAGTGACTTGTTTGGTACTGCTTACGTGTAAGAAGTCTATCAATATTTGACATAGTCTTAGAAGATCCACCAAGTGATCGTCGCGTAACATATTGCAATATAGGCTTTTAATATAGTTCAATTTGGAGAAACTTTGTTCACAAATATATGTAGAGATATACTCACTCTTGTACACACTATTCTTGTAAATGTTTATTTCTCTATCTACTACATTTTAATCGACAAACTATTTTCACAAATTATCTTACTGCTAATTTTCTTGAAGATGCAAGGGGAATGTAGGGATACAGTAGTCTTTAAGCCACAGTGAAATGTTTAAGAGCTGGTTACTATGCGATGCCTTTTAAATTTCTTTCTCTTGCAAGACCAAGAGATAAAAAAAGTGACGTGTTCCACTCGCATGACTTTCTCTACTCTTGTACTAGCCATTCTTACAAACTCTTATTGCTGTATCTTCTTCGTGTTAGTTGAGATAAACATTTGCACAAATTATCTTATTGCTCATTTCCTTGTAGGTACAAGGGGAATATGGAAATACAGTAGGTTTTGTGCGATAGTCAAAGCTTTTGAAGCTTTGTGATTCCGTTCTCTTTGCACGGCTAACATATAAAAAATTAACAACGATGTTCCATTTCACGAAAGTTTTCCGAAAATGACACACATAACAAGACTATAGCCAGAAAACTCAAAATATACGTTTCATTTCTCTTACAAATATCTCAAACATATGGCATTTTAATCACAATCGTTAGA
This sequence comes from Tenodera sinensis, assembly GCA_030765045.1. Classification (NCBI taxonomy): domain Eukaryota; kingdom Metazoa; phylum Arthropoda; class Insecta; order Mantodea; family Mantidae; genus Tenodera; species Tenodera sinensis. The sequence continues at coordinate 12,854,765 of CM060972.1, forward strand.
GCCATTTTCAAGAAAATCAAAATTTTGCAAAAATGTTTCATGTAAAGGGTAGTTTAGGATGGAGTAATTTTCTTCAACATTTTCGTGTCGCGTCCATGAAAGACATTAAACACAAATACCAACTTTGGTTATTAACGAACTTTTCGTTTTAGAGTTATGCTGTCCACAGACTGACCTACACACACACGCGCGCGCACGCGCGCGCACGCACGCACACACACAAGCGCGCGCGGACTTTTTCTGAAAATGCTCTTTTTTGGATTCAGGGGGCCTCAAAACATATATTTCCGGTGAAATCTTGACATCGTATTTTTGGGTGAAACACAAGAGGCGCTTCTACTTTAGTATTTGAAATAGAGAAAGTAAAAATAAATTATTTATTTATCCACCCTGGAGTTGCTCTGCGGTTCAGTGAGTTTGTTACACTATATAAATGACGTAGTAAATGGTAGAATTACCGCTAGTATTGGTAGGGAAAGAAATAATAAAAAATACAACTAATTAAGAAATTTAATGACATATTCTAACATAACGATCACCAAAATCTGTGACCATCTGTTTGATCACTGTGATCAAAATAAAAATTACATTTCGGTTCAATATAACGTTACTGGTGATCTCTATCTGAACTGAAGACAACGTACAGGAGCTTCCAAATGCTTTTAAAGAAAATAATCCTCCGTAGGTTAACTGGCTCTTTATATAACCTCTCTCAGTTTCTCAAAGGTTCGGACGTCAACGTTTCCGGTTTCTAGAGCAATCTAGGCAAACATGATCAAACACGTAAACAACGCTATTTATATGACGTAACGCCGGATAGGTATACAACACACCTAACGTATAGGTAATACGGGTAGGATCTTAACTGAAAAATTCTACTAGGAAAACTTGCGCAAGCTACACTTACTTATGATAGTCTACCGTAGTCTACTGTAGTTTTACAACTCTTCCCATCAAGTTATACATTACATAGATTGGAGTTTCATATAAAACTGTGCTATGGTATATGACATCATTTGTCTAGCCGCTGAATGTAGAATTCAATCCGCCTGATACTTTATGCAGAGGCGTGTGACTTGTATGTCGGAGAAGTTGCCTAGCCCCTTAGGCGTTCATTTCTTCCACTTCTCAGCAACAGATGACCGTGTGCTTCCACAATCTCTCTCTCTGTTTAGTCGGTAAGTCCATAAAACCCATAAAAACAGCACAGTAAAAGCCCGAAATAGCGCTGCCCGACGCGGATTTGGATTTAACGCGGGGGAAAGTATATCCCCGAAAATGTACCGTACTTCTTAATCATTTCTTTATTTTTTGTTCTGAAAGTTGAATTTAACACTTTTACTTTCTCTACTGGTAAGTAGGGGAAGTATTGTATTCCACCCAAAAAAAAGCATTTTTAGAAAAAGGTGTGTCTGTGTGTGTCTGTGGACAGCATAACTCTAAAAGGAAAGTTCGTTAAAAACCAAAGTTGATATTTAAGTTTAATGTCTTTCAAGGATGCGACACGAAGATTTTGAAGAAAATAGCCCCACCCTAAACTACCCTTTACATGGAACATTTTTCGAAAATGTTAATCTTCTTGAAAATGGGTAACGATTTTGATTAAAATGCCATATATTTCAGATATTTTTATGAGAAATGAAATGTATAACTTGCATTTTCTGGCTATAGCCCCTGTAGTCGTATTTACTCTGGACGACTTTTGCATAACTGGTAAACCGTTAGAGATAGACGAAATTATATACTATACAAAAAATGTAGATCTTGCTAAAATACACAATTTATGTCCAAATAAATTTTCTTGTAGGGTGAACCATTTCGGAGATATTCCTTGTTATGTGTGTGAGTTTCGGAAAACTTAGAACTTTCGTAAAATGGATCATCGTTGTTCATTTTTTATATGTTAAGTGTGAAATGACAACAGAATCGCAAAGCTTTAAAAGATTTGACTATCGCACAAAGGCTATTGTACTCTAATATTCCCCTTGTACCTACAAGGAAATAAGCAATAAGATAATTTGTACAAATGTTTATCTCAACCAACACGAAGAAGATATAGGAATAAGAGTTTGTAAGAATGGTTAGTAGAAGTGTAGAGAAACGAATGTGATTCTCATCAGATCAGATGTATACTATTTTAACACTAAAATTACATAAAACGTTGTATGTAACATGTATATAATTTTTTCATTGTGACACTCGTAACATTCACTTTCGCTCACTAAATGACTATTTAGTCCAGTTAAGAAAATAATTAAAGAGTGTAAACTTTGAAGTCGATTAGAAGGGAAAGGGAAAACCGGAAGGATTATAAATAAAGATATTAATTGCGAGCAAGGTCAGTCTTTACAGTATAAAACTAATTCAAGTACCACATTAAAGCAGGAAACGTGACATTCCCCAGGAAAGTTGTTGAACTTCGTTGTTAATTATAAACTAGAGGTGTCAACGTGAGCTACTGACGTCAGTTAGTTGCTTTAATCTCCCTCCTTCATTTTGTGCATGAATAAGAGTTTGTAAGAATGGTTAGTAGAAGTGTAGAGAAACTAATGTGATTCTCATCAGATCAGATGTATACTATTTTAACACTAAAATTACATAAAACGTTGTATGTAACATGTATATAATTTTTTCATTGTGACACTCGTAACATTCACTTTCGCTCACTAAATGACTATTTAGTCCAGTTAAGAAAATAATTTTTTCACTCTCTCTCTCCCCTTTCACTCTCTCAGGAAACCAAGCACTAGAGCGGTTTGTTTTTGAGCGCAAGGAAAGTGCCATTGCTAGGCGAATAGTAGGCGGAGGCAAATCCTCTCTCCCCTCTTTCGTATAAGCTTGGGCATCCTGGGCTAGACTTCGTATTTACTAATGCACATTTTTATACACCATCATTTTTTCCATAAACCCTGTTTATTTTGTCTATGAAACCACAGGAGAAAGGAATCATTCACCCTTAAATTCTACTACTATGCACTTTTAAAACAGTGAAATTGTTGCTAGAAGTCTTTAAACAGCTTTCTAGGTCAAATGTTGTCATAGGTTTAACTCAAAATTTCCCCAATACATTGACTCCTCTTGCCCTGCCTTCCCCTAACCATTCCTCTTACAGACAGCGACACTTCTCTCAGAATATTTATTTACCGAAGCCAGTCACTTTGTAAGACGCAATGGTAAATGTGCAAGACCGGGGTATGACGCTTTTTATAAATATTCATATGAAATCTCGTCGGTGGATTTATACACCTACGCAACGGAACGCAACGCAAGATAAGGCCCCCATTAACAATCCTCGACTATCGATTGGTCTACAGGTAGCCATTTTCCTTTGTAAATAAGAGTAACGCTAACTTTCCCTATCGATCCTATCGTGTTGCACGAGTACGTATGCTTCTGTAAATATTTTATATAACCTACATAAACGTTCGACCGCAACCAAGATTTTCTTTTTTTCTTACAAAGAGATTGCGTTAATATTCCGCCGCTTTACTGCTATACTGTTCTGTTTATTGTCCAACTCTTATCAGCATATGCTAGAACCGAATATGTAAACACTATTTTGTGCGAATGTGATGTCCTTTCTGTAATTCATTTTTACTTTCTCTACTACGTATAGCAAGCAGAGGAATTATTGTACTCCACCCAAAACTTCAATGTCGAGATTTCACCAGAAATATATGTTTTGAGGCTCCCTGAATTAAAAACAGTATTTTTAAAAAAAAGGTCCGTGTGCGTCAGTCTGTGGACAGCAAAAAACGAAAATTCGGCTAAAATCAAAGTTGGTAGTTAAGCATAATACGAGGATGCGACACGAAGATTTTGAAGAAAATTCCTGCACCCTAAACTACCCTTTACATGGAAAATTTTTCGAAATTTTTTATTTTCTCGAAAAAGCCTCTAATGTTTTTGATTAAAATGCCATATGTTTGAGATAGTTTGTGGCAAACGAAATGTATATTTTGAATCTTCTGGCTATAGCTATAGTTAACTATGGACGACTCTTGCATAACTGGTAAACAGAAATAGACCAAATCTTACTGTACAAAAATGTAGATCTTGCTAAAACACATAATTTATGTCCGAATAAATTTTTTTGTAGAGTGAACTATTTCGGAGATATTCCTTGTTATTTGTGTCAGTTTCGTAAAACAAACTTTCGTGCAATGCAACATCGTTGTTCAGTTTTTTATATGTTAACCGTGCGAAGGGATTAAAAGATTTGACAAGGAAATAAGCAATAAGATAATTTGTAGAAATGTTTATCTCAACTAACACAAAGAAGATATAGGAATAAGAAAGAGTTTGTAAGAATGGTTAGCACAGGAGTAGAGAAAGTCATGTGAGTATAACGCAAAAGAGTTTTATGCTTAGTATCTTCCAAACATTCGACACGGAGATGTTGAAGAAAGTCTCCTTACTCTAAACTATTCTTTACATGCTGCATTTTCGAAACTTATTTTCTTGAAATTTGATTTTGATTAAAATACCAGATGTTAAAGAGATTCACATTACAAATAAAATGTATATTTTGAAATTTGATTCTCTTGCTTGTTCCGATCTATAGGAACAAGTTCAGACGAGCACAGCCGCTGGAACATGCAGAACCGGATGAAATTTCAGCAGTGTGACTGTTCAGTAGTGTGCTCTCAATCTTGTTGCATCAAATGAAGCCGAAAATAGAACATTCTTGGAAGGCCGCATTACTGCCTTTTCCGATACAAGATACTCGCATCCCGAGATTATTAAGCAGTGCGAGAGGCGCGGGTTTGCCATATCCAAGTAAGGAATACCAAGTGGTGAAATGGTCAAATCAGAGCTTGTTCTGAAGGGCAAGAGATAGGGAAATGCACAACAAGACACCAGCCGGAGAGAGTTCGGGAGGTTAAAGCCCTTATCTCTGGACCAAACCCTGGGACATTGAAATTAGCAATATCAATTACTGTTGTGAATACCATAATCAACCGTGATTTGAAAGTAGAAAAAAGGCCTAAGAGCCCAGTGGATAAGTCGTTGCCTAAGCACATTACAGAACGTACCACTAACAGCCGAAAGCTGTATGCACTATAACTAACTGGTGTAAAGTGATGTTTGCTGTCATTTAGACGAAACATATGTTTATCAAAGTGACTGTAACAGACCCCATACTATATATTGCTGAGCAAGAAGGGAAAAAGATTTGAAACCTGATGTGCGGAAAGGACAGTTTTCCCAAGGGTTTCACGGTTTGTCTTGTCTCGAGCCTAAAGAAAGGGATAAGTTGAAAGGAGAAACAACTGCTCACCCCTCTCCTCGAACCCCTCCATCCAATCATTGGATTGTGAACAAGTAGCAATAGCTCCATCATCTGCGCTCACACTGAAGTAATCCAGCACTGAACTCAACACAAGACAAACTGAGAGGTGGACTTTCGACGTTTGTGACCACAAAATATGTTTACTCCTAACTTGCTAGTGGAAGCGACTTGACACTTTTATAATCGTCGAGACAAGTTAGCCCGAAGAAGGTATAAATCCGTCCCCGACTTCAAATTCTTCCTCAAATACTGAATCTCTGTTATCGCCCTATTACTACTTTCAAACAACTCACTTTGTACCATGTCATTAACTATCAACAAATGACTGAAATCATCCTACTTATATCTTACTAAGCTATCGTATTAGTTATAACTGTTGAATTGGCAGCATTGCGTTACCGGAACAAAACCAGTGAGCATCAGAGCCTGTGGGTATAAGAAGGGCAAATATTAAGGACGTGGTCATTCTTGTCGAGATCATTGGATTTGATTGAAAGCCCAGTTTAGGAACAAGGGGGACTCCAAGAGGCTCTATGAGCCACTCATTTGTTATCAAGTCATTCTCGTCACGCACTTCCATTATTTCTGTTCAAGGTGTCAACATTACTAAATGAATCAGTGTAATTTTATTTCCCGGGCTTATAGGCCCTGGTCTACAAGACATGAAGATACCAGTGTCGCCAAGGACTGCCCTTGGCATCTCCAAGACGATGATCTCTCCTGATCTTCATGGGTTCTCACCAGCGCGGACCACGGATCATCATCCTTGAAAATTCCAAGCACAATCCTTGGCAAACGTCGCTATATTGGATGCCTTATAGATCATGGCCTGCAAGCCCGGGAAATAAAAATACATTTTTAATCCTGACGCCACCGTGAAAGTCTAAGTTTATCCGCTATCACAGTAGTTTCTAAAAGGGTTCTTTTGCTGTAGCCTTAAACAGGATGGGCTCGTTTATTTGTTCATTGTAATGTGTGATGATGATGATGATGATGATGATGATGATGATGATGATGATGATGATGATGATGCAGGACTGGTAGTGACGAGAGCTAACATCAGAATATGGATCCACGACAGAGATCTTGGTCGGCTCCAGCGGATGTTGTGGGAAGGTCATGGCGGTAAACTGCGTGTCGAAACCAGCAACAATCCTCGAGTCAAGCGCTTCCTGGACGCTGTGCCTTATATCATGGTAAGACTCTTAACAAGTGTTTCTTGTATAATAAACCAAACTTAGTATTTTTAATTTGATACCACTAGTAGTAGCAGTTCTGACAGTTTGTGTAAAGTGACTGCAAGTGTCACTGGAACAAGTCATAGTGCTCTCATCGTATTTGTAGTAACTTCATCTGTGTTTGCGAAGCTTCTGGTGAGTTTTCAGCCAAATGGTGACACATTTGGAGAGTGGGGGGATGTTCCAAAGCAATGACTCACTTCTGCCAGTGCGCGTAAAGTGACTGGAGGCATTGTTGCAATACGCCATAGTGCTGTCGCCTAATTTGTAATAAGTCCATCAGCGTTCACGGATCTTCTAATGAGTTTTCAGTTGCGTGGTCACAGACCTGGAGTGTGGGGGGTGGTCCAAAGAAGTGATCTTCTTGACTAGCTAATTTGATATATGCGATAGTACGTTCTCCAAAAAATGTGCCCATTTCTCCGACGTTTCCTTCCTAATGCGCCTCCTAGGTGACGAAGGTTTTCCACACAGGTTTTCATTACAATATGGCCTTCTAAAGTAAAGAGCGGAGTTATCAGAGCGTCAAAGAAAAACCCTTTGGATTTCCTCTCACATAGACGTTGTTTAGGCATCGACTCGTACAAATAGTTTCATCTGCAGCGATTATGCTGTTTAAAAAGTCATTATCTTGATAAGCTATACTATTAGATTCCTGAAATAATTGCCCTTTTAAGAACATTTTTAAATTGACCTTTGAGATCTGTAATATATATTTGTGAAGAATTGTGTGAACATTTCCAACTGAAAATCCAAACATTGCTGCTATTTCCTCACTAGTCCTCCTTTGGTTAATCGTCACAAAAAGGTTCAATGTTTGGTACATTTATTTCATTTGTTGGTGCTATCGCTGCCTTCTCGCAACGTTAAATGCCTGGCCTTCTTTTATTGCTGCTTCATTATAAGCTTCTTCGGGGCGTCTCTGAAAAAATTGCGTAAGAAAATACAAAACTTTACTTTTGAGCATTACTCTGTAGCAGAATTACCGAATGCGATAAACAAACATGCACAAGCACGATGAGTAAGACTCGTATTTGGGAGGTCTACTGTTCAAATTCCCTATGAGCGCCTTCCTGACTGAGATTTATTCCAGATTTTCTTCCTTCCTCATAACTGAAAAATGCCGAATTGGGACGTCTCCTTCCCAAAGTTCCTTCCCGAAATATAATTTCATTCCATGTATTATCAGTGCCCTCTGTCTGTGGTGTCATATGCAGTAAGAACGGGCGTAAAACTACTAAAATAAAGAAAAAAGAACCTGGTTGACATGCAATGACAATAATCGTTGTGATCATGAACATTTTATGTAAGTCGCGCAATGAACGTTACCAACAAACAAGGTGAATTTACTGTCGTATATAAGGATATAATATTCCGGACTGTTTCTGAAGCTAGTACTTATGTCACGATCGTAATAAATGCGAATATAAGAAAGACATACTATATAAATGTGTGAACCTTTGTTTTGTATGTTTTGCATTAAAACGTTCTTTTTTCACAAATCCCTTCTCTAAAGTAATATGACAAATGTGTTAAAACTAACAGTTTCAAGTTAAATGATGCAGATTGTATTCATAATATACCTGAATTTACTTTAGGTCTACCGAAAAAGGCATACTTATTTTAGGATTTGCCAGCATAAACAGCATATTCTTAGGGAACGCTTATAGTAAATGAAACTCTGTTTTAGGGTACCATCAAGGATGTCCACACCGCGGTCATTCATGATGACCTGGAGTTGTACCAAAAACGAACCGCTGATCCGGTACCAACCACCATTCTCATCAGCAAGGATCAAAACGGCCTTAATCCGCTGCATAAGGTAAGTGTATATGCTAATAGAATGCAAAATATTACTTCCGACACTTTTAGATAAGCTATCTGAAGTACAAAAGAATCAAAAGCCTCGCCGAAAAATACGATTTCAGTACGGAAAAATTGTGTTGCAAATATTATACATGCATTAATATACACTGTGCCACAAGTCACAATGTTCAGACACCATGCACGTGGTCAGTATTAACATCATCCACTATCAATATTCTTAACTGTATTAACAATAAGATTTAGGTTTGTTGACAATTTGATGATGATTAGGGATTAAACATTTCCTTCGTAACCAAGATAAAAGCGTATCGTCAACGCGCACTATATACGAGGCTCGCGTGAATCTCAGGCTATGGCCCGGGCCGATCAGCTGATAGCCGGGAACCGGGTATGCTAACAAACATGGCTACCAGTGTGGAGTGTTATGGGGCAACACGTGTTAGTTTTGTTTAATTGAAAGTGAATTAGTGGCGGTAAATGCTGTTTCAGTGATTGTGTTTATTTGTAAATATTGTAAATTAATCAAAATTAATTTTTCAGTAGTTTTCTTGTTGTAGTACGAGAATTATAACAGATTTTTTTCGCTGCAATTTTTAACGGTTTCTTTTGAGCAACTGAACAGTTTTTCGCCTGGTTTTCGTAAGTTCTACTTGTTATAGTTGAACTATTAAACTAAAATGATTATTTTCATTTATAGTGTGTAATTTTAAGTGATTTAAGAAATGGTTAATTCTTCAGTGAAGTTATTCAAGAATCCATAACCTATATTGTAACATGGTGGTACCGGTACTGAAAGGTATGTAATTCTACTTTTATTTTAGATGTAGAATTGAACAATATGGGTCGAGGTTGTAGTGTGTACCGATGTAAAACTAGTTAGGACAGTTTATATATATATATATATATATATATATATATATATATATATATATATATAATGAAACACTTTGAAAGGACAAATCTACACCCAAAAACTGTTGAACTAAAGATGGTATGGGTTGGTTTTTGTTAAACCATTCTGGCAACAGTTAAATGCAATGAATGTTAACAAAACATTTACCAAGTTAATCAATAAATTTAGAAAACAGGCAGTAGCTAGGTATTTACATTTTTCCCACCTTCATCAAAAAGGGAAAACTATTATACTTGGGTCAAATTTTGTCCTCTGTCTTTACTCACACATGATGGAATTATGTAGGCAACGACACCTAGGTTAATGTGTACCTATATGAACAGGATGACAGAGTCCTGTGTTATCAAAATTTAGCCTGTGTTATCAGAGGCAGCATCCACACCTGCCATCAATAATAATATGCAACCCTAACCTAACTTTATAACATCCTATCTCAACTCTTTCTCCACTTTTACAAATTAACACAGGTATCACAGCTTAGCCTATTGTTGATAATTGCTATTTATGTGCAAATTTACCAAACCAGCATGGTAAATGTTGATAGACTGAGTTTAATTAGTATTTTGCTTCAATTTCTCGGATGCCTATCTAAAAGACAAATCCAACCCCAAAAGCTTCTTGGTATGGTCACCGTATGGGTTTTGTTAAATCCAAAAACAGTAAACTTTGTAAATATTTATAATTTTAAGTTAATGTTAATTGTAGCCTATAAGCCGGGTCCTTTGTACCGGCACCAGGCCAAACTTTCTCTCAATAAACAAAACTGAAACTGAGAAAACTATATATGCCCCGCTGATAATAAGTTAATATTTTTAGATTCCATCATTAATAAATATTATGTAAGGTAAGTGGACACATTGGTAAGTACTTTATACAAGTACTTTATAAGTCTTCCAGCTTCTCCGGGGCAGGCAACATATCAATATTACCATTATTTTGATATGATTGACTAGTTATAATAATATATCGGTTAGTCACAATGGGCCATTAAAAATCAAAATATTGAGGATGGAATATTTCCATTTACATGTATATTCAGTTTCAATGGAATTAAGTTTGGCAATAATCACGTGCCTCATGTTTAAAATTTGATGATAATAACAGCAGCTATTGAGATAGGTAGTTAATCTTTATTATATTGATATGTGATTTATTATTTATGTAACGTATTATAATATTGTGCAGGTATTTTTGTTACGTGTTTTTATTTTCAATAATGACTGACAATTCAATGAATGACTTCCTTACGCTGTTCCTCCAAACGGGGAAGTCATATTCAGGTTCGGCTTCGGTCGGTTCCCTTCGATCAGCTGTTTCAAAGATGACGCAATCGGGCCGTAGCCTGTATTTCGCGCGAGCCTCGCACTATATACACATTACGTCATAGGGAGAGGATTCTCTGTATTGTCTTCTGTAGGTACCTGGAACCTGCTTTTGTTGACCTCTCACTGGGTGCAAAGTTCAGAGTCAGGTTTGTGCGTAGCCAACCTCGCGTCTTTTGAAGGAAATGTTTCGACTCTAGTGATGATCTATCCCAGGAGGAAAAAATTAAATACTCGAAAGACCCTGAAGCTCGCTTTAACAAAATATGAAAATACTGTGTCTTAATGTTATCAATTTTCAGCCTAGAAAGCCATATGACACCATTAAGATATTTTGTACAGGAATATGCATGGATTGTGCAAGCAACTATTTTGATTTTTTTCCAGGCGGCTGGACTGGCTCGCGAGGAAATGGTCCAAGACATCCTTCAGAGACATGAAGGAGCTCTTTCCCTTACAGACAACGAGGGTCGAACCCCGCTTCATTATGCAGCCGCCGTAAGGGATGGTGGTCACATGTACAACCTTCTGGTGGAGGCGGGTGCGGACGAAAATGCTCTCGATAACGTAAGTCAACACTAAATTGATAACGCTGGTTTAAGACGATGTTGAATCTGAGTTAACTATAATCAGTTCATATGACTTAAATATATTCTATAACTAAACTGATTCCTGTGGTGTCTAATTGTCTACGTTGCGCTTCTCACATTGCGCACATATCTAGTTTAGTGTTCGGGATTTACGAAAGGCGTTAGAATGCACAGGATTTACGTGATTTCTCTTTTACTTTCTAGCATAGTCATCACGAGTCCATACATTTATAGTAAATACGATCTAAGAAACCTACCTCAACACCGTTAAGTGAAACAACCCAATCAGAGCGTCTCTGTGGTCACGTGCTTGCAGCCGCTACGAGCGTTTGAGTACTTCAAGTGGCCTTCTTATTTCGGCAGCATTATAGTTCCAATGACTTTTCAGTCTTTTAATACAGCTAGTAAAATAAAATGTATCCAACTATGTAAAAAGGCGTGTCTCAGCTTCAACCTCGTCATTTTATGTGAATGTTCATCCACCCTGCCATGTCATTTGGGAACAAAAAATAATCACCGGAAGCCAAATCCGACTTTCTGGAGGTGGTCTCCGAACACTCAATGAGAGAATCCCAGAAAACCGTACTTAGGATTTTAAACATTTGACGCTGTTTCCACCCACTATTTGGACTGCGCCTTCACCTTTGGTGTGTACTAGTCAACCCTAGAGTCAAGTTTAGGTTATATGGAGCACCAGCCAAGGACAATATTTGTCCGTGTTACAATAGGCTATAAAGCTTGTCATATGTATTTATTTTAAGCCATTCTGTTCCCAGTTTGAGATCAGCGTGTTAATAAATAACTGTGTGGTGTCACTAAACACGTGAAAGATGAACAGAAAAGTTTTGCCCATGCTTGGTGGTTCCAGTTTTATAGAAAATGTTCCTTACAAAACTACATTTGCTCTACTATAACAAACTGCTAATAATAATAATGGTTAGCCTATAAATCAACAATGAAAATGAAACTCAACAATTACAGTCTGCCTGTCAGTAACGCACCGTAAAACTCACATTCAAGGTTGCCAAATGAAACTTAAGACTTATGATCACAGGTAGTACCAACACAGGGCAAAGTATGTCTTTGAGCATAAAACTCACTGGAATTATATTTTAACACTATAGAGAAACATTCATTTGAATGCACTTGGTTTATTCTTGACAAATGCGACACCTAGGGAATGTTAAACTTTCTCAAACCCAAAACGGTGTAAAAACTGAACCTGTCGAGTCATTGGAATGTCAGCCAAGTCACATATCTTCAATCGGCGATTGTAGGTATTATGGCAGTGTGAATATGTTACAATTTACAGGGACAGCCTGTGCACCTATCATCTTGAATGGATGTACGACCACAGCGGCCCACCCTTTAACCATCCTTTAACGTCGAATAAGCTCCCTTTGTGTTTATTTTGGGCTTAAACCCTCCAAAACAACGTACTCTGCCACAGATCGTATTTCAGTTTCATCCATTTTGCAGAAAATGTTAACACTCGTTTGTTTACACTATTGTCACAAACAAGTTACTGTACTTATCCATCTGAAAGTTTACAGCGCGCCATCTAAAGCATGATACTTCACAATTATCATACTACTTTGGCCATCTTCACATCTCTGAACTAGATCGAGAAGTTCTACGTCTCTCGTTCAATGAAATAATAAGCCGTAAATTAAAGATGGTTGTTTACATTTCAGAAAGGTAAGACTCCAAGCCACTACAGGCATAAGCCAGGGGAACTGGATACCAAGTTGCTGCGAGTAATACCCGAAGCTCCCCGCACGGCTACCAGGTTCCCTCCTGCCTGGGACTGGCGACTCCTCAATAACATGACATACGACTTTGGGCCCATCGCTACGGATGGCTCTACGCCACCTGTGGAGGCTTCATCTGCTCGTGCCAAGGTAACTTCTTATCGTGGTAACATTTTATATACCTACGTACGTCTTGTTTCCTTCACCACATGCCTGCATGATGACTGGTGCACTTGGAGAAAGATCTGCTTTGAAAATGCTATACACATAATGCTATCTTCAAGTTTTAAAATAAATTACAATTTTAACTTTAAATTATTATTATTTAAATTATTGTCAGATGATTTCTTCTAACTCGTTAACCATGCCATTTTTCAAATAATGCACTTTAAAGATGAAATATGCTCAACATAGAGCGAGATGGCTCCGCGGTAATGCATGAGACTCGCATTTGGGAGGTCTCGGGTTCGATTCCCGGTTGCCACTCGCTCTGACCATGAGGTTTTCTGTGGTCTTCCCTTGTCGGCAAGGGAATGCAAGGATGGTGTCTTCTACCACGGATCTTTCTCTCCTATCTCGTCTCATTTCATCCCCCTTTTTCTTGATAGATGTTGACTAAGGGGTTGTATGCGGTCAACGGCAGGCAAATGGCACTTTAGGCTTACGATTTGGAACTTCTTCTCGTTCCGTCCGAGCTTCCCCTCCTGGGTCAACCTTTCCCCGGTTCCTTCTGGAGGGGAATCTATGAGCCACCTTCCAGTGGCTTAGGCGGATCGCCTGTCAAGTGGTAAGCCTGTAGCTGTTAGGGTCCACAGTCCATACGTCTCCTTCATCTCATCCGTTCCTCCAGGGGGCATGTGCGCTGAAGATCCTTTGCCGGTCCAGCTGCCACGTGTCCCCTTTATTACCTAATCTATCTTGTCTAATATGCTGAAGCTCAGCATAAACCCAGAAAACGTCATATATTGCTAATTGTCACGTGAAATCACCCTTATTTCAAAGTAACATCACCTAATCGTACAATGAATTTCCTGTTTTCAGATTCAAAAGACAGATACCAATACCGACACAATAGTGGCAGCAACAGCGGCGACGGCAGCAACGGCAACAGTAGCAGCAGCTGCAGTGGTAATGTTAATACAGTATATATAAATGTTCACATTTTAACAAAGCTTCTATATAATTCTAGATAGTCTCTTCAAGTATTACAGAATTACTAGATAACCTGTACGAATAATTTGCACAACCTTGGTAAATAGCTACTAAATAGAGCACAAGTTTACATTCACTCCCAATTCAATGCGATACACTCCGCAATACACTGCCATGTACAGCATTATATATTTGCCAGCTAAGTGAAACGAAACTATTAAAACGTTCCCTCATCCACCACAGTAATTGTGCTTTGAGATGGCCTATCTTTTGGATGAGTAAAATGTTGAGTGCAGTAAGTATTATATGTACAAAAATTACATGTAAAATATATGTGAATTCCATTTTATAAGAATACCTTAACTTCCCAGGCTATACACAGCATTGTTAGCTATATTTTGCTTTTCGTAACATGAACTGCATAACAGAAAACATACTTCGCAACCATAGAGAGAGCATAGGATAAACGATGCATGCCGGGATTACGATGAACTGTACTTAACGTGACGGGACGTAACGTGAAGTAAGAAACTATACTATGCACATCAAGCGAATGAAGTAGATGTAAACAAAATCACGTGCATGTTGACCGCAGCGCTCCTTCTTGACGCTTTCACCATCTAAATAGTCCCTTGAAAAATCCCACTACTACTACTAAGCTCTGAAATCTCACTTAATGTTTCTTAAACATGAACTAAGCGTAGTTGAATAGTTGAATTGTAAGAATACGAAGTTAAGTGAATCTTTAAGCAGCCTAACTCATTCGGCGCGTGCATCATCCACTATGAAAGCAACATGGCGGAACAAGTGAGTGTTGTGAAACTTAAGCGCGGAAGTGGTGACAAGACAATAATATTGAACGTGTTTAACAAGTTCTGCGAAAAATATCCCGAATTTGCAATATATTACGCACTGATATTAACATCCAAGTATCCGTTCCAAGCATTTACAGTGTACGCAAAGAAAAACCCTCAGTTGGTGAAGTCAGAACTTCCGGCAAGAAGAGACCGCACGCCAGGCAAGTGCTGGTGAGACCTGCAATCCGTCCAAACGTTCACCAGTTCTTTGTTAACAATGAACCTTAAACAAAGTGCTATTGGCGGTTAACTCTAATCCCCGTTCTAGATTTTAAACGAACTTCCCTCCACAAGCTGCTTCTGGAGATTGGTTTCGAGTTTGTAAGCAAAAAAGGAAAAAGTGTCATTGTGGACAGAGATTACGTAAGTAGCAGTTAATTTCTATGTGCTGCATGTTATTTAGATCGAGTAAATATACCCTTTTAGTGGCGTAAAATGCATATTATACTTACGCCTAGCAGTAACTTCCATCATTGCGAATGCACGTGGCCGCGGAGTATTTACGTCCATTTTATTCACTTGATGTACATAGTATAGACGCCCTACTATGCACTTAACGTAATGGGAGCGATTCCGATTGGTTATTCTTCTACTCGGCAGAGATGGCGGATATTTGAAACAGTTCTCTTTTTTCTAACAAAATGTTGTTTTCCAAAATGAACAGTAAAAGAATACGAAAATGTAATGCACAACATTTTTAAAAGGCGAAAAAAGTACTATAAGGATGGTCACAACCCGCTTTAGTAGCTAAACAAAAGAATCCGAGAACGAGTTTTGATGCAAATACATAGTTACATAGAGAAACAATTTATTGCTGCATGGCATTTATTCACGGATTTGTTCAAATTAGTGCGTGACCTCCAAACTTGACGTAAAGTCTGGTGTTGCCAAACTTTCAGGTTACATCACGTCAAGTCGATCCTAAATAGTTTCATTTAATACAGTGTGTTAGACTTTCCCGTTACGTCCCATCGCGTTAAGTTGAGTTCATGGTCATCCCGGCATTACGTGAGCGAATTGACTTTATGATTCGCATCGCACATTGCTGAATGTTAACGCACATTTACTAGGGATCACCAGTAAAACGTAACCCCATGGCGCAACAGCCCATTCGGGCCAAGACCTACCGCTCGACCACTGCATCCCCACCTCGACCCACCACAGACATCATGAGAGGGACCACTAATGGTGCAATCAAATTTTAAATCCGCACGCTATGCATTTTCTTTCAGTCCAGTTAAGAGGGACCATGTTCCTGATTTAGATGACACACAGCGCTATAATAACACTGTGTTCTAATTAGCATAGTACATTTTAGTCTGTAATCTTAAGTTATAACATAACACTGTCATGTCCGTCGGTGGTGAAGAGCTGTAATTCTTTGAAACTACCCACTAAGACATAAAGACGCCTCCTTTATCATAAAATCATCTACAATATGCATTAATCCTTATTCGTGTTGTGTGGTGCAATTTTAATGTGCAGTTGAAATAACAAGTGAAAAGTGGTGATTATATGTTGGTCTAGGCAGCGGCGGGTGGTCTGCCAAGTCGTCAGGAGACTCCAATACCAGGGAATAAGCTTGCTGAAGATGCGCCTGATGTCGCCGCACCAATGGAGGATGAAGAAGAAGATGAGGGTGTTGGGGATGAAGGTGACCACGAGGAGGATGAGCGTGAAGATGTCATTATGCCTGATGCACCAGAGCAGCAGGAAGAGGAGGAGGAGAAGGAGGATAAGCAGGAGGAGGAGGAGAGTAATCACGAGGAGGAGAATAATCAGGAGGAGGAGAATAATCAGGAGGAGGAGAACCCCGAAGAGACACAGCAAGAAGAACCACAGGAAGAAACAGAAGCTCAAGAAGAGGAACAGCAAGCAGAAGATGAGCAGGTGGACCGATGGGAACGGGAGCCCAGTGAGGAGGACCAAGACAGCGGTGCAGGGGCAGAACCGGAGTCAACAGAGCAAGAGCAGGACGAGGAAGTTGCCCGGCTGGTCGAGGAGGGAAATATGGAACAGCTTGCTAATCTGGTACTGGATGGTCAAGGTGAAAGACTCATTGGGGTCACGTCTACAGATCCTGAGCTGCAGAGCTTCCTCAACAATGTGCCTGCTTACATGGTTAGTACACACTTGCAATGATCGATCTATCTCAGCAGCACTTTCTTGTGAGAGGTTATTAAATGCATAGGTTCGTCCATGATCCATTAACCTCATGGTATTTAGTGGCTATAAATTTGCCCTCTAGTTATAACTACAACAGGACTAAATGTTCAACATCTTGAGAAACAACTATGTTGCATCTTTGTTTACATCATCACTGATAACTATACCACAAATGATAATCACTATTAATATGGCGGCGATGTTGCAGGCTAAGATTCGGACAGTCCACGAGGCAGCGAGGGAAGGTCGATTGCGAGATCTACAAGCTGCACTGGATCGCCGCAAGTTTGCCATTGCAAAGGACTCAGAGACACCTCTGGGAGCTACTCCACTTCATTTAGCAGTGTTGTTTGGACACACTCCTATCGTACGGTATCTGGCAGGCAGGTTCCCAGAGACCATGTCGGCACGAGATTCTGCCTCTGAGCGGACGCCACTGCACTACGCTGCTGTTCTGGATGACAATGGTCATTATTACAACCTCCTGACAAGTTTGGGAGCCAACACTGAACTCCTGGATGAGGTGAGCCATTCACACACTCTCTTGTGAAACAACGTACGATTAGGTACCCCAAGATTTGCTAGACTTGCTGGATCGCTACAGCAAAGATGATGGCACACTTATTGCAACTGCAGTAGTATAACACTAAAGTATAACAAGAACAACAATAATAATAATAGTAACAACAACTAAACCCTAGCGCAACTGCCCTTCGTGGGCCCGGCCGCTGCGTCCCCCACCTTTACCCACTATAGGCGTCATGAGCGGGGTACACTATTGAAGGTTGGGACATGGTCAGTGCCTAGATCTCTCCCGGCCGGTTATGCGGCCTTATGCGACCTGTGGCCGCTACTTGTTTATTCAAGTAGCTCCTCAATTGGCCCCTTCGGGACCGAACGAGTCTGAGTGCACTCCGTAGCAGACCTAGCAGCGGGGAAAAACTCCTCCAGCCCGGTACCGATGGAACCCGGGTCCTCCGCACCAGAGGCAGGAGCGCTACCACTGCGCTACGGAGTCGGTCAACCACAACAAAACAACAACAATAAAAAAGGCCCGCCTCGATAGCGTGATGGTTAACGTGTCTGCCTCACGTTCAAGAGGTCGCGAGTTCGAATCTCGCTTAGGGTAAGTTATCCGGGTAAGGTTTTTTTCCGAGGTTTTCCCTACCCTGAGAAGACGAATGTCGGGTAACTTAAAGCTCCATGGACCTCGGGCTCATTTGAGCACCATTTCACCCATTTCATTTCATTCATTCGTCCGATATGACACAATGTTGGAGGACGTTAATTTAAAAAAAAAAAATTAAAAAAATAACAACAATAACGACGACTACTACGACGATGGTGGTGGTGGCGGCGGTGACGGTGGCGATAATGATAACGACGACGACGATGATGATGATGGCCTTATTGAAATGCTAAGACATTATGGGCCAATTTTGCGAACTAATGTTAGTCTAGTATTACAAATATGCACAAATGCATTCAAATTTGTTCATATGAAGCAAATTTGTAAAAATATACAATGAAGGTATCTACTGTAATTAAAATCAGTTTAACATGTTTCCTGTGGTCCTAATGCTACCATTAGTCTAATAGTTTTCTTTTGCCAGATAAATGTATTTTTGGAAGTAGAACACTTTCCTAAAAGCCTAACCCCAAATAACAAGTATCATACGATACTTCTCTGTCTCTGTGAAATCACTGAATAGGAAGAGACAAGGGGAGAAGTAACAGCAGTCGGAAAGGGAAGGTGGCTCAGCAACTGGATTACTGTGCTCTTGTGTCATGAGATCACAAGTCAGGTGCAGAGCCTTTATAACCTCTATAATACTTTTTGCAGTTTGGAAACACTGCAGAGTACTATATCCAGAACCCAGGCTTGTTCACGAAGAAGAGGCTGCTCTCGAAATTTGGTGTTGAGGAAGGGATTGTTCCCAATGAGAATCTGACTGATCAAGGTAAGGTAGATACATGACCTCGTAGAATCACACCAACCATTGCCACAATGTAGCAATAACAGTTCTTGTCATATTTTCATTTTGAATTATTAAATCAGCTACTTGCTATATTCAGAAAGATGCACACACTCAAAATTCAAATACAGCAACTGCTGAGATATATTAGGAACGACTTAACAAGAACATAAATACCAAAGGACCAGTAGACACATCTTTACAAACAGAAACACATATGATACATGTTTTCTCACTATCCTGTTTCTTGAAGCAAAACTTAAATAACTAATTCTGAAGTAAGGCATCAATAGCATTTGCTAGAAAGAACTAAAATTTCATTTAAATCCCAATATTGTACAGTGTACTTCAACTACTTTTGCTTAATGGGGCTGATATACAGCTTAAGAAACTGATGAATTAGCAGTGCTTAATAATTTTTTACTTAGTATTTACAAACCATACAAAATTTCTATTTAAGTAATCAAAAATACTATTTCTCTCAAGCACTAAGTTAAACTCCTCCAAATTCAGTTTATTACTTAATTTAATTATTCTAAATGCTAGCTCCTCTTTTTGCTAAAGATAGCATTTTTCCTGATAGCAGAAGTAATTTTAAAAATGTTTCTTTCATTTGAAAGCCTAAATTTGGTTTTAGAGAAATAACCAAAATCAAACTTTTATCTGCATAAACAGTAATATAAATTTATTTTAAAATTAGCAAAGCAGACTTTCTATATATTTTTTAGACAAAATATCAAATAGAGGAACATGAATGTGATCAGTTCTCTAAATTATTAAAACAGTAACAATCACAAAAATGTCTATAAAATTTATTCAGTTGTTTCCAAATTATGAGGGGAAAAGTTTTGAAAACAAGACACATTTTACTGTACCAAAATCAGTTTTGAAGTTAAGACATCACAATAGGAAACAACAGTGCGGTTTCTCTTTACACTTACAAGAGAGAGAGAGAGGGGGGGGGGGGGAGAGGGAGAGAGAGAGAAAAAAAAAGAAAAACAAAGTCAATATGGCAGAGGTATGAGAAACTACACTCCAAAGTATTTTGCACTGCTTGTATGAAAATCTTCACCTCCAAACAAGCTAATATTAAAGAAATCAACAGTTTAAAAGGTGAATAGGGGCCTTTGCTGTTATTGACAGTAACTGCAACACATTAGAGCACCTTTTCTTTTAATTCATAAGTTTGAAACTAATGCAAATGTTTTATATATATATTTAATTCTTTCCACAAAACACATTTAGATGATTGCTGAATCCAAAATAAACATTTTGAAAAATTGAGTTTTTGAAGGTTTTAAGTCGCACTTACCCACTTAACTATCACATTTAGTTTTCCTCATGGTGCTGTGATTGCATTTTATTAGATACACCTGAACTAACAGACTTTAATGTAGCATCTGGAAAAATAAAAACGTAGAAATAAATTAAGCGCATCTTTTAAGGGAAAAGAAACAAATAAGAACTTTTTAAGATAAAAGCTTTTTAACTCCAAATACTAAGCTAAAAAATTATTTCATAGCACAAAAGAATTTATCTCACCAAGAATAATTTACTTTCTGGTGTTATCAGCCTTTGCTCTTCGTGACATTTCCAGTACAGTTTTAAAGCTTCCACTCAAACCAGACATAGGCATTTCAAGAGATGTGCTACCTAGTCAAATTGAGGCAACTGGCAACACCTGATGACATTACACACAGCGGTGGATTGCTTGAAGGGTTACAACATGAAGATATTATGATTAAAATATAACATTTAATCAGCAATAAGAATCAAAACAATTAAGCTTCCAAACTAAGCCAGATTTATAAACAACTGAAACACAACTATCTTCTGACTATTATTGGTCATTAATTCAAAGTACAAGAAACTAAACATATTAACAACATTGGACAATACTTCTAACATTATGCATATGTACTTATCCTTCTTTGTCAATTAAGTTGGTTAGGTTTTCAAACTATGGAGTTGTCAGACATTTGAATTATAATTGATGGAATAAATTCTCATTTAATTTGTGCTCTAGCTTTGTATTTTGTAACGGTCAATTGAGAAAAGAATTGCTCCCAAATATAACTTGAGCCAAACAATAAGGAAATTTTAAATGCAAATCTCTGAAGAACTACATACAGAATGTTCTGAAAGTCACTGTGTAGTTACGGTTAAATACAAGCTGAATCTGCTTACAGTCATAAAGTGAGTGTGAGCAACTCAATAGACTACAGACTTAATTGATCCCTGAACAAAAAAGTAAGGTCCAGCACACAATGGGACCATGAGCATTTAAAGGTGACACAAAAACTCTTCTAGAAGCCCCATTGTATTGTCAGCTGTGTGTGCAGTAGTGCCAGCTTGTGGAAACCATGAGCATTTCATTTACTCTTAACAATTTTCCACATGGAAATTTACTTTTAGATATGCTTTCTTGAATATTCAAGATTGCTTAAAAGTTTGCCAGGATGCTGGAATCAAATGAGAAATTTTAATGTGCATACAAATGCTTTGCCATAGTAACCCAAGCAGTAAAACTCATGTAGAATCAAAGATGCAGGTTTTAAGCCCCCATCGTGACAATGGATCTTGAAGTCTGATTTAACTTCCCAATTTACTGCCCACACTTATCTATTGCCACCAGACAAACAGAAGTGGAACTATCCTGCATTATGAAAGATGATGTTATGCAACTTATCCTTATCAACAAAATCAATTAGCAAAGTAAATGTTGTAAGAAATGGAGGCACTTATTGACAGCCTTTATACACAAAATTTATTATGTATAAACAGCAGGCACATGTGGCCAAACAAGGAAATTAGAACCAATTTAAATTTAGAAGAAATTATGATAAAAACTTATTTATGAAATCATAACATTAAAGCAGACATTTAGTGGTGCAATAAGTCATGTAAAATAATTATTGGCCTAGTACAAAGGTTTACCTGGCAATTAAATATTCCATGACCACCATATTCACAACACAATTTTATACAACTTACTGGAAAGAAAACAAAAGCTTTGCCCTGGCAAGCATACCAACATTTGCACATGGGAATTAATAATAATTTATTAATTAATCATATTAGACAATGTTATCCTGAACCACTACTTCATTAGCAGATGTAATTTCTGTTTTACTTCCACTTGATTCCTCTAAATAACATTAACTGATCCTAACCCCTTAATTCAATAATATCTAACAATCTTAGATCTGCATGTATGGTTTTTCTTTTTTGGGTTTATGTTCCACTAGGTAAATATTTCTTCAAGAAATGAATAACCACACATTTAGCATTTTGAATACACATACTACACCATCAAATCTTCAACTGAAAATAAACCAGACTTACAATCTAAATGTTAAATTGCTTACATATTAATAATTATTAATACTGATTACTATTATAATCAATAAATGTTTAAATTAATACCAGCTCTGAGCAACAAGATTGTTTCCAATATTGCACTAACATGTTTCTATTCTTTCTACATGCAGAACTTCTTACATACTTATTACTATTAAGTATATCAGCTGATTGCATTTAAATTCAAAACAATCGCAAAATGACAGCCATCACATCATATGCAATACTGCACCATAACATTAATTAATAACGGTAAATTTAGCAAATTTTAATAGCTTTTACTTTCTCCATTATATATCTACAGTAAATAGAGAAAGTATCACATTCCACACATCAATCCAATTCCAAGACTTCACCAGAAAATGTTTTGAGGCACTCAGAATAAAATTTTTATAAAGATATCTCTGTCTGTCCATCCGACCGTTCATCTGTCTGTCTGCGTATCTGAACAGCATAACCCAAAACATAAGTTGGTTGAATAACAATCTTGGTATTTGAATTCAACATCTTCCAAGGATGCAACAACAAGATTTTCAGGAAAATTCTCTCATCTCAAATTACCCTTTACAAGGAAACTTTTTTTTCAATTTTCTCAAAACTGACTCTAGTGATTTTGATTAAAATACAAAATGTTTAAGATATTTACATGATAAATAAAATCTGTATTTTGAATTTTCTGTGAATAGCCTATGAAGTCCTGTTTATTCTGAATTACTTGTATAAGTGGTAAATTCTAAGAGACAAAATCTTATTACACAAATATAAATCTTGTTAAAGCATGCAGTTTATATTAAATAAATTTTTGTGTGATGTTAACGAATTCGGAGATATTTTTCATTAGTGATTTGAATTTTAAAATACTTTTTGCAAGTGGTAAGCAGTGGCGAAGCTGAAGGGGTGTCTGAGAGTCTCAGGTTACCCAAACTAAATAGGAATAAATTGTATGGTATATGTTGGATGTAAAAACCAAGAAACTAGTGTCTAAAAGTCGTCAATAAGTTGCTTGTATGCTCCTGAAGAAACTTATAACAGTCTAAAAATTTAGGAGTCTGGATAGTGCCAGACTCGCATTTGCTGTCACAACGGAGGGGCTTACTAGGCATTGCTAAGAAACTGCCCCTCTCCAAGCCACCTTATTCTAATGCTTGTAGGCATTCTCAGAGCCTAGACACTGACTTCAGGCAGTGTGCAACTGTGGATTATATGGCATGTTAGTTTTTGTGTTCTATTGTGCTGCAAATTTAAAGTATTTGCAGTTTTTCCTACATTCTGTGCCTTTCTCTCATATCTACTTTACAACTAGTGAGATTAATGATTTGCTTATCCATTTTACTAAAACAGTATTATTGCTCCTTTCTTGTGAAGAAAAAAGTGCTCTAAAGAATTAGAGACAGACATGACATCGGAATGTTGTACAGAACTATGGAAGCAGACAGACATGACATCGGAATGTTGTACAGAACTATGGAAGCCAAACAAGAACTTTCCAGTCTCAATACTACAGGGAGTATCTATGGTTCACAGTGTTGGTCTGGGTGGCTCAATAGGTTAGACGCTGGCCTACTGATCCCAAGGTTACATGTTCAAATCTGGCCCAGACCAATGGTTTTTAAGTATGCTTAAAAACAGCAGCTCCATGTTAGTACATTTATTGGCATGTGAAAGAACTGCAGGACAAAATTCCAGCAGACCGGTGGCGGTGATGTGATCCCAACAACTGACAGCATTGCTAAACAACAAAATTAATTTAATTTAATTTATGGCTCACAGCTAGTATAATAAACTATAAATTACACTTATGTCCGCATATTATTTGGAGGAGAAAGTGAATGGGACGAAATTGGCATGAGTTGTGTAAATTTTTTTCATAGAAGAACACATAAATATCAAGTTTCCAAAACGATATATCAAACAGTAAGCATTTTCATCTTCTTAAAAAATGTAGAATCAATCATCAATCAGAAGCAGCGCAACGAATCAGTAAGTCGTAATGAAGGATTTATTGAAGATTAATTCAAGTGGTATTTACCTAGGGAAACGAGAACTTCCATTCCTGGGCACAACATGAATGAAGACTACTAATAAAGGCAATTATTATCTTGAGTTACTTGGGCACCAAGAACAGTTCACAAGAGAGAATTTGGAATCCAGCTCAGGATTTAGACGAACTTCGGGTGATATTCAAAATGATCTTATTGAATGTATAAATCAGGTAACAAATAAAGAAATTAAGAAAGAAATCTCAGCTTGTCAAATTTGCAACAGACAAATCATTACTGAATGAACTCCCCAGATTGTGTCAGTGACGTATTTGCTGCTAGAAAAGAATGCTGTATGGAGTTAATCTTTGAAAAGAAAGAAAGAAAAAAACCAGGGTAAGCCTCAGACTTCCCCCAGTCAGTTAAAACTAGCTTCCCCACTGGTGGTAAGTCACTATTTGTCTCTTCTTGTGGTTATGTCAACAACTTGGAATTACAAAGTCATCACATAGTGATCTGCTTTTTAAAAATCTGTCACTTTAGCCTACTGTGTTCTTTTTATACCTACAGACAAATCTGTAA
The DNA here is from genome assembly GCA_030765045.1 of Tenodera sinensis. Classification (NCBI taxonomy): domain Eukaryota; kingdom Metazoa; phylum Arthropoda; class Insecta; order Mantodea; family Mantidae; genus Tenodera; species Tenodera sinensis. Next base: position 12,879,771 of record CM060972.1, read on the forward strand.
ATGAATAATGGAAGTTTATCTCAATGAACAAGATGTAAGCCAAAGAATAAGCTGTTTAAAAATAGTTTGTTGATGAATGAGTAGAGAAAGTCATGTGAGTGGAACACACCAGATTACTGCCTATTTTAATGCTACAGTTGCATAAACCATTGTGTGTAACTTGTGCATAATCTCTTCATCATGAGCACTTATGAAAATTAATTACTGGGATAATAAACTAGTACACAAATAACTATTATAGTTACTTTCCACTGTTGCAGAGCTGAGATGCTAGGTTTTTCCTCCCCTTTCATAATCCCCAACTCAATATGTTAATATAAAACAAGAGAACTTAAACAAAAGATAGGTGCAGAGTTAAATTCTAAGGCCATCCACTAATAACATCATGAACTGAGGACAAATGTAGAGCTACATTTCTGGCATTGTGAATTGCTTTTGGCAAGTGCAGGCAAACCAATCATGTGACATCAATTTAAAATGACAACAAGAAAGTACATTTACTGGTAGTCTCAAAACCAATGACTGTAAAATTAGTTTTCAAGGAAGGAATTGCTAAAAGCAACATCCAGGCACTTTGTATTCTTGTTAACAATGCTGTCAATTGCCAGAGTTGTATCAGAGCTGCCAGTATGCCAGAACTTTGTCCTACAGAAGTTCTTTTACAAGCCAGTGAATCTATAGACATGGGGCTGTTGCTTTTAGCACACTTAAAATCCATTGGACTGTGTCAGGTTTGAACCCATAGCCTTGGGATCCGTAAGTCAGTGCCTGTGAAATATGGATTAGGAATTGTGTGCAAGTGGTATTCTTTGCTTTAATATGTATTATATGTATTTATTATGGTACCAGGAGGAATTTCCACAAGTTTGACCAAAAGAAGCAGTAATACAATTTCTTCAAAGACCGAATCACAGCGGTATAACTGTTTCATCTAAATTGGAGGAAATGTCATTTACATATGTGCTGGCCTATCACAGTACAACAGCGTCCCTCAGAGGCACATGAGGGGAAGGTCGGTGGATCTAGATACCACCTATTTAGTCCTCCCGGCTAGGTCCGATGGACCCGTTGACCAACGATAGGTGTGGTCCCCCTTACAAAATGGGGGTTTAAGTCGGGTGATGTAACTGCCACATTGTAAAACTGGTGCCCGTTAAGAAAACAGTTACATGAAAGCCACTTTTACAGTTCAAAAGTATTGGAAAGCACGAATGCTAATGGCTTCATTGCCAGATGCAAGGCACTAGAAAACAACAACAACAACAATTTCTTCAAGGATTTTTATAAAACTGAAATCTGATTTCTGTGTAATTTTTGCACATTTAGAGCACTGAACATTTTACACATAAGTTTCATGTCATTGCAAAATTATTATGCTTTGCTTGATAAGAAAACTGAGATAGTGGTTCAAATCCAGTTAAGGGCAATGGATTTTTTTCAGCATAAAATCCTTAGCATGGCTTCCTTTGTAAGGGAAGTAAAGCCAGTTGTCCATGTCTTAGCCCAGTAAAGAGCCATCTGACCAAAATTAAGTAGCCTTTCATGGCTAATATAAAATGGACACAGTTAAAGAGTGTTCGTAAATAAAACTTAATTTTATGGACAAGAGAAAGCTTTGCAGGTTTCAATTTCAGGAATTATTATACAGGAATCACATTATGAAATATTAACCTTTTTAAGCCATCCTGCCGTAGACAAATGTTGATTAACCTGAGGCTGAAACAAAAGACTTCAAGCTATCCTGTGATTGACAAACGTTGATTACTTTGAGCCTGAAACAAATAACAAATGCACACTCCAGCAATGATTGTCTGTGATTGGTTAAAAATCAACATTTTATTTCATCTCACTGATTCATTTTCTGATGACATAATGTATAAGTTAAATTAGTCAAATTAAACCTGCTGCCTCTGTATTTGTTAAATTAATTGTGCCATATTCATTTTTGTAATGACCCACTATCTTAAATCTTCCATTGTTCTTTGTTTCACATGAAAGAACCAGACCAATGAATGGAAAGTAAAGCTGCTTGTGTCTGTAATTATTAGTTGCAAGCCACTGCAATATCTTTATTCCTCACATTAAATCACATTGTTGCTTAATGAAGAAACTGCAAGTATGCTGACATCATCACACCAAAAGAAGGAGAAGAAGAAAAGTGATAGAAAGGAGGAAGGTTTCATTTCAAAATGAGTTAATGTTTTTGCCAAGTTTCTGCTTTGAATCAGCACCAACACATTCCATTTATAATTATTTATTTTATTGTATCATACCATTTTATGGATGCAAAGCATTTTACATTGTCACTGCATTCTATATGCCTTCTTTGAACTATGTATCTTTAATTTTCAGATACCTGATTATATCAATACTTAACATTCAAATAAAAATGTGTACACCATCATCATCACTATCATCATCATTGCCATCATCATTATTATTTACTAGTAGTACTGAAACATTTGATGTATTTTCAGCAGTTTTCAAAAAATACTATTGATACTGGATATCTTTTGCTATAGCAGGTACTTCTAAACAAAACATCATGATATTTTGGGTATCAAAATAAAATGTATTCTAAATATAATATGAAGACTGTTAACATTTTTATATATCTTTTTCTAGTGTTAATGGGAAAAAATTAATCAAATAATTTTATATGCTGAACTGAAAAAAAAAAAACTCTAAATACAGACAGTTTTAGACACATGTAAAATCACTAGAATTTGCACACAGTGAAGTAATTAAATTATGAAAATTGAATCACTGATGCTCATATTGTAGGACATATTTCAAGGACTTATAGTGCCCATTCTCAGGTTCTGTCTAACTACTAATTCTTTGATCCTTTTTGCAGAGTATCTGTAACTTTGTTTGATGTGGTGTTAGTGAACTCAGAGATGAAACTATCACCTGCTGGAATTTCCAGTTGTATATAAAATAGACTGTTTAGAGTGCAGCAAAGCATGCAGTAACAAATGAGAAAATCAGTTACTACTAATCTCACTTTGTCTTCTAAGCAGTTGGCATAGTGGTAGCATTACACTTCATTCACTGTTGCACAAACTCAAAACAACATAACTTATCCGTCAAATCAAATCACAACTGAACTGTCACTAACATATCACAACTCACACTGGACTGCACTCAGCATGGTTCACTGTCACTGTCCATTGAACACTTCATAAACCTTAACTGTCCTACATGGCACTCAGCAGCCACTTATATAGGTCATGCAAACAATAAGAAGGGTTCTAGAAAAAGAAGCTTCTTGAGTGGCATGAAATGAAGTCTCTGGAACCTAGAATGACACACAATAGTGATTGTTTCCAAACGGCCTATCGTCCCATCAAGGGACAGGTCATTAACGTAGCTAGGTGCTCAGGTCCTTACCTGATAATTAGCCCCAGTCAAGGTGACAATACATTAGAAAACCCAAGAGAAACATAAACACAAGACTAAAAACATTTCTGAAATACTGATACAAACAAATAAATCAGCCATAAAAAATCCCTTCTGGGAAGAAAATCCCAATACAGAACAAACATTCAAACTGCTAAAAGCTGTGCTTAACTCTTTAGAATTGGACTTATGAGAAATAACGCACAATCAAAAGTTCTGAAGATCAAATTATAAACTTTTGAAATTCCAGTTTTTACTAGCCCAACTCTGTGGAGTATGTCTCATAATTCAGAGAGCTTCAGGTATAAAGCTTCTTATGGGACTTTTCCCTGTTCTGAGAAGACTAATTTTGCACAACTCTTAGCTATACATACTTTAGATCATTTGAACGTATCACCATCTGGTATAAAGGTTTTAAACTTGGGGGGAAAACATGAATATGCTGCCTTATAGTCCATACCTTACACAGGTTTGGAGGTGATTCTGCTAAATTATTTAACATCAATTGTTTTAATTGCACCACATAATGTTACACATATTTATAAACTGTTGTTGTTTTAACAAACTAATGTTATATTAATAAACGTATATAAGTTGTGACATGAACCGTGGGTTAAAACAACTATAAAAAAAGGTCACTATCTCTGGGATGAGAAGTTCCCTCTTGTGAGAAAAAAAATGGAGAGTTATTTTCATGTTTTAACATTTATTTTACTTGTTATTACTTCATTAAGTACAGAGTTTGTAAATTATATTCATCATTTGCAGTAACACTAAAAAATATTAGGTATAATCTGTGTTAGAAATTTGTAGAATTTTTGCAGTATAACAACTCAGCCATAAACTCTTACTTGGCAAACTTTGATGTCAAGGTAGACAGAGGAGTGGATGTTGGGTGTGGAAAGAAACGTAGAAATATAACATCAGTGTACACTGAAAACTTCTTAGAGAAGTCTGAGGATTATAAATGGCTAGTGAAATGTTAATCATAGTCTTTAACAAAGGAACAAGGCATGGAGTGGCTTTACTTTATTGTAATCTATTTACTGTCAAAATAAAGTAGATGTAAGCAGAAGCATGTGGCTGAAATGAGCCTCATTGGCTGGTGCATTTGAATAAACCCATATTCTTCCACAACATAGTTCAACGGATTATTTAGCCTCTTGCTTTACCTGCATTCAAGTTTTTGTTATAATACAGAATATAACATCGTAATGTAATAAGTTGCAATAATACACTTTATAGCTTATTGCCAATCACAGAACATTGAGTTCTCTTGTTTTGAATACTACGTGGTCAGTCGTAATGTTTGCCTATTGCCTCAGCGCCATCTCGGCATGCAAAATGGAAGCAACATCAGATACAAGAGGTTTTCTTGAACATCTGGAAAGCCTTTAAGCAATGGTGAAAAGGTTATTATATTGAATGTATTCAATAAGTTTTCAGAGAAATATCCTACTGTTGCTATAAATGATCTGGTAAAGCACGATAATAAAACCCCACCTACAATTGGCCAATCACTACCTTAGCCAGTGCAACAATGCCCCACCCACCCCCACCCATATAAATAACCTTAACGGACGTTAACGGTCATTACTTCCACTACTTCTCTGCTTCCACATTCAAACTCTGACCAATGCAGACGGAGGATTATGTTACCTTGATGATGCCAAGCGCAGTACTTGGCAAAAAGTTGGTATCTATCATGCCTTCTAGACCACGGACTACAAGCCCAGAAGAACTAAACATTTCGAATAGTCATTAATATTGTTGTTTACGTGTGCACGTGCAGATATTACATTAATCAATAGCACTCTAGAGGTGGAGCTCAGTGTGAAGCACAGAATACTTTACTTTATTCTAACAGCAAATAGATTATAGTAAGTGGAAGCCTTGTGGCTGAGGCTACTATGAAGGTTGCATCACAATAATTGAGAATGGAAATGAGATTGACAAGCTTAAAATGCATATAATATAATATACGTTCATAATTAATGAGAAAGTTTTCTGAGTCTCGGGAATGAAAAGAAAACTTGGTGAGATTTTAGCCTTCTCATTCTTTAATAATGATTAGGAAGCCTTTTTTCTTTGACAAGTGAGGTTAAACACTTTAAATATTAAAGGTAAAAATTTATTTACACTATGCTCAATTACTTTAGAAAATTAGAACATATTTCAGGAACAAGTTACTCTCATCTTCAACTAACAACTAACTCATTCTTGTTCCTGGGTGTGGCATATTAAATCCATATGGTGCATATTAGACTTTTGGCTGCTTTTGCTGTAAAAATTATTCAAGGTGGCCAGGAGATAAAACAGCTGCAAGAGCTGTCTCTGGTCCCAAGCAGGAAAATTAAACCAGGAGAAATTCTAGCAAATGTACACTCTAACTGCAGATCCCGACTCCCTCAGATCCAATGAGTGTTGGTTCTTCTAGCAAAAGTGTCATCTGTAGTTTGTTCATACACAACTTAAAACTAGCTATTGTCTCATAAAACAACAATAACAAGAACTGGTAGAAATTAACAGAGAGCGAACACAAGTAGCTTTAATATACACTATTAATAAAGGAGTGTATGTAGGGTGATAGGACTATAGGATTTGGAAATAGTAGTGGATCTGCGTTTAGAGAATGTTTACTCTATTGAATCTTGATATTGGCTAATGTTAGCTAAATTGGAAGTAGGTGAAAAAAACATTGTTGATCAGTTACAAACAAATGAAGTTGCAATGTGCATAATTGACTTTCCACTTTGCTACTGATATGGTCATTTATATACATTTCCATTCTTGTTACCAGGGAATTGTGAACCAAAATGTTGTATGTTATTTTGCTTCCCATTCTCATTTTGTTCTATGGTTATTGTCAATCAGCCTTAAATATTTGCACTTTTCAAGGGTAACAAGCCAGGAGTCTTATTAAAAAATAAAATTGATGAGTACTCTTTTTATATACCAAAACTATTTATTACAATATCTGAAGAACAATTTCCTAAAGTTTTGTTTTTTTTTCTTTATACATTTATATGTTTATTAAAATGATTTCAAATTTGTAATTTTTGAAAAAATTATAGTGTAATAACTTTTCATACTTTTTATTTTTGTATGTTGATATGGTATGTATGTATTTAAAAGAAAAGATGTTAATATTTCTCTTAAAGCAATTTTAACAAAGCACTTCTTTAAATAAATTAATGTGATGCAGAATAAATGTTTTGTTTCTCTTTTTTCCTTAGAGAGCACATCAGCAATGTTTTTAACACAAGATTAAAGAGAACCCATTATGGTTCAGGGTATAACAGGTTAAGAATATGGACCATTTGGCAGAATGAGGGAATGGGCCATAATTTGGGTTAAAAGTTTTCTAATAGTTCACCCTGTCAAAATTCTAACCTACAAACTTTGAATAAAAACTAACCACTGAACCAGTATGACACTGGGCAGGCTTCATTCACAGTCTGAATTAGCATTTTTATTTTTACTTTCTCAACCGTATACCTAGCAGGTAGAGGACGTACTTATGCATTTCATTCAAAAATTTCATACAGAGGCATCTCCAGAAATACATGTTTTGAGGTCCTAAAATAAAAAAGCACTTTAACATTCTCTATTCTTATCTGTAGTAAGTAGAGAAAGTACTGTATTCTACCCAAAAATCTGATACCAAGGTTTTGCTGGAAGTACACGTTTTGAGACTCCCTGAATAAATAAACAAATAATAAAACAAGCATTTTTAGGAAAAGTCTGTGTTTGTCTGAGAACAACTGAGCTCAAAAACAGTCAGCTAAATACTAAACTTAGTATTTAGAAAAGGTAAAGGGGAGACAACAGAGGATAGCATCTTGTGCATTGCAACTTACACAGATCCGTGGCTAACACCCCTCAGTAGGAAGAGTTGAAATGAGGGAACCACAGGAGGCCACAGGTTACCGAAACAAGTGGAAGTCTGTGACATTTCCAGCATGATGACCCATCCCATTGCAGGAACTGCCAGAGAGGGCAAACAAGTGACTCTGCAACTTGGTAGCCCCCTAGTGTCCACGGGCGAGTATTCTTTACATTGCACTTGCATCCACGTCATTTGTCCGGTGGCACCATGCATCATGAGCTTAGAAGTACACCTGAAAGATGAGAAGGAGATGGGATTAAAGGAAATGATGGAAAGAAAATTGTGGCATGAGAGCAAACTCCCCAGTGTTTGCCTAAGTGACAAGGAGATTCCATGGAAAACC